>CM046432.1:65242765-65442765 GCA_025506505.1 Flaveria sonorensis
CGATTACATCACGCAAGTTTTGGGCTGGTTCAATGGAGGTCTAAAATCCTCTCGTGAACTACTCGTTGTCATACCCAATGGAGACTCTATCCCTGTTAAAGGGAGAGGGGTGTGCACATTGCCTAATGGAATAAACCTGCAGGTTGTGCTATATGTTCCTGATTTTACCTTTAACCTTCTTTCTGTGAGTAGGTTGACCAAGGACCTCAAATGTTCCATAACCTTTTTCCCTGAATTTTTTGTTATGCAGGACTTGAACTTGAGGACATTGATTGGGACGGGTAAATGCAAAGAAGGTCTTTATCGCATGGAGATGGGAAGAAATAAGAAGATGGCAATGACTGTTAGTGGTGAAACTTGGCATCGTCGGTTAGGTCATCCTTCACATAATAAAGTCTCGTGTCTTGATTTTTCAAAAGTTAAACAAAATGATACTCCTTGTGATTCTTGTTTAAAGCAAAGTTTACTCGATTACCTTTTCCGAAGAGTTTTATTAAAACAAAAGAATGCTTGATCTTTTACACTGTGATATTTGGGGAAGGTACGAAAGCCCTCACTGACCCGGGCAAATTATTTCTTGACCATATCGATCGGTTTGGGTGTTCTTACTTAAATTTAAATCCGAGGCGAGTGATTGTTTAATCGGTTTTTGCAAAATGATAAAAACCTAATTTAATAAGAATGTTAAAAGGATACGATGCGACAATGGGGGGGGGGGGAATTCACATCCCACCGAATGATTAAATTTTATACCGACCACGGTATATTACTCGAGACCTCTTGCCCACACATTCATAACAAAACGGAGTCGTGGAGCGAAACATAGACACTTATTAGAAACGGCAAGAGCCTTGAGGTTCGAAGCTAAATTACCCACCATTTTTTGGGGAGAATGCGTCTTGACCGCAGCCCCATCATAAATAGGCTTCCCTCAAAGACCATTGGCAACAAAACCCCCTATGAAATGATTTATAATGAAAAAACCCAATTATGAGGCGATGAGAGTTTTTTGGGTGTCTAGCTTATTATAGAAGCGTTGAAACAAAAGGAGACAAGTTTGAGTTAAAAGGGAAACCAAGTATATTTGTGGGATATCCTCGTGGCACAAAGGGCTACAAAGTTTTCGATGTGAAAAATAATAAAATTGTGGTAACTCGGGATGTAAAATTCATTGAAAATGTATTTCCATATGACCGATCGAAGGACTTTTTTGACAAAGATCCGGAGATTTTTAACCGTGTTCCTCACTATCATGAAGCCCAAGACCTAGAACAAACCCAAAATAGTGAAACCAATGATGGGAATGAAATCATGCATGATAGTGAAGTTCACAGTAACCTCCAAGACTTGCATGAGAATAATATGCATGACAATTCTCATGATGGGCCCACTGAGACACATGAGGATGAAGTTGACAGCAATCATGAAGAGCAAAATAATGATGAGGAGGAAAATATGCCCATCAATGAACAACCTGTACGGGAAAGGAGGAATAGAAATCAACAAGCTCATCTAAAGGGCTATGTGGTCGATCTACCACCCTCTTTGCAACAAGACCCACCTGTTCCCGATCAAAGTCCCTCGACGGTACATCCCATCTCAAACTTTGTCACTTACAAAAATTTCTCTAACACTCACAGGGCATTTCTCACGACTATTAGCCTGAGCAATGAGCCCAAAAGTTTCACACGTGCCATTCAGGATCCCAACTGGCGAGAAGCTATGAGGAAGGAAATACAAGCCCTTGAACAAAACAACACCTGGACCCTCGAAGTTCTTCCCGAAGGAAAACGGGCGATCGACTCGAATGGATTTACAAGATAAAGCACAAACCGGATAGAACAATTGAGAGATACAAGGCTAGGTTGGTTGCAAAGGGCTTCACTCAATTAGAGGGTGTCGATTTTCATGACACTTTTGCCCCTGTTGCCAAGTTGGTAACCGTGCGAACCGTCTTGGCTGTTGCCACGAAGAAAAGATGGATCATTAATCAACTCGACGTGAATAATGCATTTTTGCATGGAGAGTTGGATGAAGAGGTCTACATGAAGATCCCTCAAGGATTTGAAAAAGGGAAGGAAGGACGGGTTTGTCGACTCAGGAAATCTCTATATGGGCTCAAACAAGCATCTAGAAATTGGTTCCACAAGTTTACCTCCTCTCTTGGTGAAATCGGCTTCCATCAGTCTAAGGCAGATCACTCTCTCTTCGTGTTCAAGACTGAGAAGTCCTTTGTCATTGCTCTTATCTATGTTGATGATGTTATCCTAAGAGGGAATGACGCTGAAAAGATCAAAGACACCAAACGCTTCCTAGACGAGAAATTTAGCATAAAGGACTTGGGGAACTTAAAGTATTTTCTTGGTATAGGGTTGCCCGAACCCGCAACGGCTTGGTTCTAAACCAAAGAAAGTACATAATGGATATCCTTGAAGATTCCGGAATGACAGGATGCCGTCCAAGCACTTTCCCCATGGAGCAAGGAGCACAAATAAAAAAAGGGATAACGAGGCAAAAGTTGATCCTAGTGCCTACAGATGCCTCATTGGAAGACTTTTATACTTACAAGCCACAAGGCCGGATGTCACTTATTCGGTCAATGTTCTAAGCCAATTTGTTGCTGATCCTCGCCAAAGTCACATGGATGCTGCTACAAGGATATTACAATATCTAAAGGTTACTGTCGGACAAGGTATTCTTCTTCCCTATGAAGGCGGACTTAACTTGGTAGCATACACCGACTCTGACTGGTTAGGATGCCCAAACACAAGGCGATCTAGGAGTGGCTATTTGTTACTTTTAGGAGGAGCCCCGATTTCATGGAAGTTCCAAGAAACAATCTGTTTGTCGCTCGCTCCTCTGCAGAAGCTGAGTATCGGGCAATGGCGAGCACGGTTAGTGAAATCCTATGGCTTCGATGGCTGTTGAAGGAGCTTGGCTGCGAGCAAGAAAACCCCACACACAACTCTTATGTGACAATATAGCAGTCAAGCATATCGCTAACAATCCTGTCTTTCACGAGCGGACGAAACCGTTGAGGTGGATTGTTACTTTGTTCGAGAGCGTGTTATTTCGAAAGAAATAGAGCCCATCCATGTCAGCTCCGAACACCAGATTGCGGACCTGTTCACCAAGCTGTTGGGATCAAAACAGTTGCAACGTCTACTCGTCAAGTTGGGCGTTTGTGACCTTCACGCTCCAACTTGAGGGGGAATATTAAAGGCTATTATTTTATGATTTCCTTTCTTTTTTAGTCTTCTTTATTATAGCCTTGATTGTTAGTATCTTTTTCTATTATTCCTATTTGTATTCTTTTGAATGATAACTAAAAGAAGAAGAAAATATCGTTTGTAATAGAAATATACAGTTAAAGAAAACTCTCTTCTTTTAGACTTAAAAGGAATACTTTGACGGCTCAAATCGTGAGCTAGATATTGAGTGGGTGTGAGGATATTAGTATGAAGAAATTAATATTTGAATAATATACCCTGAAAAGTATGCCCTGAAAAGTTATGTGCAATAATTAGATAAATTTTGAATTATTTTGACCATGTAATCAAATATAGAGATATAGTATTGAATCGGGTTGGATTGGGCTATAAATGTTCATAATATCTCTGATTAATTATTGATTATTATTTATTTAATACTAACTTTAGTAAACCCGTGTATTATACGGGTTGAAAAAATAATTTATAAATTTAATAAAATTTTATGAAGTATAAAATGATAATCTAAAATGAGATATGATTAAACTTACATATGGGTAATAACTATAAGTAATAATAACGATATCAATTTTTAAACTTTTTTTAAAAAAAAAGTTAAATATTTTTTTCAAAACAACCCGTATTAAAAATGCTATTTTTAATTTTTTTTTTATTGTAACTCCTAATTTTAATTATTTTTAGTTTATAAAAAAAAATTACTTTATAAATTACCAATTTTAAAATATTTTATATTTTAAAAAAATTTAGATGTTTTACAAAAAAATTTAATTGTATAAAAAATATTTTCTAGAAATAACATTAATAAAAGACATCTTTTTAATTTATTAAAAAATTAATCTAAAAAAGAATTAAAATCATTTAATATTGCTTGATTTAGGTAATTGTTTAAGAGGAAAGAGAGACGGAAAAAATAAACTTAAAGGGCCTAAAAATATGTCAGTATCTTCTTAAATTATTATTTTAGTATTATATATAGATTATGTCATTTTTTCCTGCATTTTATCCTCTCTTTTATTTCTCTACCCTTTTAGCCTTATAGATTTTTTTAATATATACATGTAGGATAGATATCAAATCATAAAGAAAATTTCCAAGAGAAATTTATTAGAGATTTTGTACTATTTTATCGCATTAGTTTAACGGTTAAGATTGATGTGATGTTAAAATTTTAATTGATAGAAAGTAAATATTGAAAGGGGAAACAAGAATAAGACATAAATATTGACTTTTTGGTTTAAAAATGGTTTTATCAAATTTCTAAAACCAAATAACTTTATTATCTTTTATTATTTTTGAAAAAGAAAATTATGCTTTATTAGAATATATTGCTACATATATATATTAAAAATAACTTTATTTTTAAAATTAGATGTATTGGTGTGACAATCTGCTTATCCAAATTGTTTACGTCTTATCCATAAGTAAAATATGTGATTACAATGGTTCTTTCAAACATATTATAACAACGAGTCTAAACCACTTATAATTCGATGGACTAGTTGACCATCACTCTAAAACACGTATGCTGTATCTTGAAAGTGCAATACCACAAATAAAGACAAACCGTGGTTAACATGACGATATGATTAGCCATGAGCTATTGTCACTTAGTGAAGCTTATCTAGTTTAGCAAGAAAACAAACAAAACAAAGCAAAAAGCTTACTCAAAAGGGTCATATGCACTTTTAATTGGTTCATAACTCATTGATGACTCATGTCAATACTTCTTTTAGTCTCTGACAAAAGTACTAATCGTTTTGTTTAGTGACTTAACCCAAACTTAATCAAGCCTTTTAGTGAATGGACATGTGCCTTGGGCACTAGAGCCTTGGACCCGTACCTTTTAAGATAGTGACTACTTGTCCTAAAATGCTTTACCCTAGTGTTTCACGCCAATATTAGTCCACAAAATAACCTTATAACCTAATCATTAATCCGTTATTATATAACCGCTGGTGACCAATCTTGTTGTAACTCGGAATCGTATCAGGGGATTTTGTACTCTAATGGCAAAATGGTCATGATCTACCTCGTGCTCTTTGCTCATTTAGACATTTCCATTCATATCATCCTTTATTTTGTGTTTTTATCTCTCAAATTTCTAGTAAAATGTGTTAGAATGATCACCATTAGAAATGAACGCATGATCAAGAACATATGTTAATATTTTAATCTGGTTCATATATACTTCTTGTGTAATTTAATATTGACATTTGTATTTTAAACATGACCCTTATAAAAATTTGACTAGCCTTGCCTGAAAGGTGATGCGCTTGTAGTGCAATACAATTGTCCAACCAATGACTATGAAAGAAGACAAATTAGAGTTTATTAATTGGGAACATCATAAGTTCAAGAAGGATTATGAGTGGTTAACAACAAAACCATGATTGATGATAAAGAGACCCATGTTAGGATTTAGTCATTTTAAACTTAGATTTATTAAGGTTCTGGTCTAAACTAAAGATTATGTACTTCTTGATGTAATTTTGCTCTTTCTTTGTCCTTTATTTTGCTTTAGGTTTGGTGTAGATAACAACTTTCTTAGACCTAACTTAACATTCATTTGCCTTCACACCATTCTTAATCACTTATTACTCACACAGTAAATAAGTTTTTTTTTGAATTAACACTCCCAAGAATTAACAGTCTAATGTGTTTATTTTTAGTTTCTAGAAAGAATAATATGTTTTTCTTTTGGTTATTTTTTTTTTTTATTTTTTTATTTTGTATGGGGATACTATTTAGAGAGGGTTTAATGACCTTCACTAAATTTTCATATTAACATGCTTATGTAACAGTTCCTTTGTTTTGTAGTTTAACCTCAAATAGTCAAGGAAGAAGCTTGTGAAGTGTGATATATATACGTGTTTATACGACCATCCAACTAAATCAAGACCATCCAACTCAATCATACTATATATTAAAAATCAAAGTCGAACACGATTTTAGTTTCTGATAATAGTATAATATTTGCAAACAAAACAAGTATATAGCTTTGGTCTGATGGTTTCCTTGTGCATTTCTAATCCTGGGGCTGAATTTTTATCTTTTATATTTTAGAATTCTCTTGAACTTAATTTGATATGCATCAGGCTCAAATAATAAATTCAACAATCTACCCCTAGGTTGATGTTAGGGTTTTCTTCACCTCAAATTGATTTCAACACGTAGGTTTGATTCGGTTTTAGCCTAAAACTGAAACCAAAAACCGATATTTTGGTTTCTAGGTTTTTAAAACTGTTCGGTTTTGTTTTTTTTTTTGTTTTTTGGTTTTTGGTTTTCCCGTCGGTTTCGGTTCGGTTTTGGTTTTTTTTGTTTTACCATTTAGGTTTCTAGTTTCAAAGTAATTAATTTAAACTAAAAACTTTGAGCTTATATTGTTTTGTTGATATTTGAATATAGTGTATATATTCTTATAAATTACTTGACATTAAAATAAATTGCAATTCATGAAATACAATAACAAAAAGAGTTAATTACATAAATGGTCCCTGTGGTATATCTAAAATAATATATTTGGGTATTAAAACTTTTTGTAACAGGTTGGGGTATTGTGTTTCAAATTTTTAACGAGTTAATATACTAAGACTAACAGACGTTAATTTTTCTGTTAAGTTTAAATAAAATAACTAAAATACCCTTTGAGGGACTAATTTTATAATTTTATATATTTAACTGTAACTTTAAAAAACCTAACCCCCTTTCCCCATCCGCCACAATCACCACCATCTACCCACCACCACCACCATCTACCCACCGTCACCACCACCCACGCCTCCTACCCAATTCTTCACCACCGTCAAAGTGCATTCCATCCAAGCATCGCCGATGGAGACCATCTAACCACCACCGCCAGACACCATCTAACCACCATCGTCGGACACCATCTACAAATCAATGTGTGAATTCACCTCTCTCGACTCCCTTTCGTCACCATCGCTAGCACCGTCACCGCCACTATTTTCATCTCATTTATTGCACCACTTCAATTCAGCCTATAATACTAGAACCATAAACCCAAACCATTCAGGGTGTTGTTCATCTCAAATCCAAAACCCTAAACAAACCCCTCTTTGATTCGGTTCTTATCTGCCTATAATAATCAGACCACAACCACACTACCGTTTAACAATCGTCGGCCATGGCCTTCTTTTAACCATCACCTCCGGCCACCTCCCTTCAAGCAAAAAACAACGTCTGTTCCGACGATTGCATCCTATAACCTCCGACCACTCCAGACACTGATTTTCACCGGCAATCAATCGCCTAACCTCAACCTCAGATCTTTGGTCGGCGCTGTTGAATATGATTGCCGAGGTGGTGGCAGTCGAAGGTGCTGGATGGTGGGACGGTGGTGATGATGCGATGACGATGATGGTAAGATGGTGGTGGTGATGGTCAGATGATGATGGAGTTGATAATGATGTGGTCGTTGGCGGTGATGATGAGATGATAATGATGTGGTCGTTGGCGGTGGGGGCAGCGGGGATGGTCGCCGGCGGTGGGGGCGGCGGGGATGGTCGCCGGCAGTGGGGTGAAATTAGTTTAGAAACGTAAGTGTGTGTGTCTATGCATAAATATATCTATATGTGTATATAAAGTTACACAAACAGTCCTTTTTTCAGATTAAATGACATAAATAGTCCCTGTAAGGTAAAAGGACGAAAATTCCCTTAGATTTAACTGAAAAGTTAACGTTTGTTAGTGTTAATATCTTAACTCGTTACAAATTGAAAACACAATACTCATACATGTTACAAAAAACCCTTAGTACCCAAACCTGTTATTTTTTATAAACCACAGGGACCATTTGCGTAATTAACTCTAACAAAAAGTTCAATAAAACATTTTCATTTACCAATTCAAACAAATAAGTTTAAAGATTATTCTTGAAACTTAAATATTAAAAAAATAGATAACTTAAGTTAAATGAGTACTTAATAGGCTAATCATGTTTATAAGTGTATAAATACACCTATAAATTTACAAGTTCGATTTGTATGGTTTCGGTTTGGTTTTTTTTTTTTGTTCCAAGAAAAACCGAAGCCGAACCAAGAAAATCAGTTTTAAAAAACCATCAAACAAAACCGTTGGTTTCTTATTAGTTTTGGTTTTTTCGGTTTAGTTTCGTCGGTTTTTCGGTTACGGTTCGATTATTATGGTTTGTTGCTCACCCCTATGAATCAACATCTCTCCATTATTTTACTTTTTGTTTAATCTTTTATGGCTTTTTCAATCAAATATATTTTCTTATTTTATATCGTTACAACATGCTTATTTTTTACGTCGTTGCAACGTGCGGGTATCTATCGATATCTATTTTTTAAAGCTATGAACATGGTCATAAGGATACTAAAAGTTTCTCAATAACATATACATTCATGTGTGGTTCCTCATACAATAATAGTCAGATAAAAACAAAACAACCAAAGTCTATTAATTACTTTTCAAGATAAAAGATACACGTTATATAGTTATTGACATAAACATGTATTAATTCTTTCCGAAAATAGAAGATGATAGCATCTACTTTGGATTTTTCATCATGTTAGACACTTTTCTCATTTTTCAAATTAAAAAAATAGAAAAGAAACTATTAGAAACCATCAAACGTAATTAGTTAGTTTTTAAAAAGTTAATACCCTGAGTAGTTGTGTTCTTAGTTTCGATCACCCCAGATCGAAGGTCGCATAAAAAAGAGATCATTTAATTATTAACATTAAACATATATGGTTCTACTTGAAACCGACTAGTTGTTGTCGATTTAAAACCGACACGACTTGTTTCCTCTATGAATGAAAAATATGTGAATATCAGAGTTACAATGTTTGGGATAAAGCTTATAATATTCGAAAAATGAAACAGGAAACAAGAAAATAAGATCAGAAAGAAAATAACTAAAATTCAAATGAAAACACAAAATTAATTGAACGCGTGTAAGTAAGAATCGCAACTTCAGGTAGCGTTGACGTATATAGTAGAAAAGAGAATAAAAGGGAGTTATACACTTCATAACTTATATTTTATAGGTAAATTTAAAAACAACATATACATATGTTTATACGGTTTTTATAGTTTTTCACTTAAAATTAATTTAAGTATTTAATGAAGTTATGTGATGAATGAATAAGGATAACAAGTATGATTTACTTGTATTAAGATGATAATTAACTGTTTAGTAGTCCTAACTCCTAAACTCGTATATAAAGTAAGCAGAGGAGAGGCCAGACTGCCAGAGCCAAGCGAATAGAAAGCATTATAAAAGTTGGGTTAGATATGCTTTTGAGCCCAAATTGTTGCTTTATTTGGGCCATACGTATTGTTCATATGGTCTTGATGAGTTGATGGGGGACATGGGGTTATCAGTTATTGGTCTTATGGTCTATAAACTTTTCTTTGGGGACTTGTTTTGATTTTGTCCGTGTATGAATGGGGTTTTTAGCCCGAACCGGTTTAAGTTAAGGCGGGTCGGGTTGTGTCAACCTTTGTCAAACCCTGTTTTTGTGAAATATCGGTTCGGTTTGAAAGCTGTTCGGATTTGAAATTAGCTTTTATCCGGTTCGGATCGGTCTTAAGTGGTTTCAACGGAGGGGTCACAACTTGCAAACCTGTTTTGACCCTACGATTCGGTTCAGGTCCAACTAGTTTCTATTAACGCAGTTTCAAAATCGATTTTGGGTTGAGTTTGAAACCGGCATTGGTTCTCATCCTGGTTTTTGCACCTCAACTTTTAGCATTGTATATCTTTTTATTATTCATTGCATATTATTATAGACTTTATTTCAAGGATTTTCATAATTTACAATATACTTTTATTATTTGAAACACGTTATTTTCATTTATAGGAGTTTACAACATTTATTTATTTATATAAAATTTGCTATAACCAAAGGAAAAACTATAGGTGATAGATGCGTTGCTCCTCAGTTGGTGAACTATCAGTCAATGTTGGTTAAAATAATTTGTTTTTGATGCGTTGGTGAGTTATGAATCGCTAATCCGTTGGTGATCCACCGGTAATACTCCTCATTAATCTCTCTGTAAAATATGTAGGTTTCGATCAGTTGTCAACAGTATCAATCATTGATCTGTCACTCGTATATTCACCCATGTTCAGGATCATTACCGATGGTTCTCATCTTTTAATTGTCGAATTTTTCGATCGGTAAAATTTCTCTAATTAATCTGCCAGTAAATACGCATCCTCTAACCAAAACCTATGCATAAATACACGTTCTGCTTATTTACAAGTAGCATTAATAAATGAACCACATAACTTCTCATCTATCCTCCAAAAATAAACATTTACATAGAATTTGCATGTGTAGGGGTCCATGCATGCATACTATACACTAATCTTAATCTCTCATATTTACTTAACACTAAATAATCAAGGTTAATAAGGAAGTTAGGTCTAAAGATTTAAAAAGTTGATTAACATCAACTGAAAGGTTTAATTAACATGTTAAATGTCACATTAGCCTTCCCCTATAAAACCATCACCATCTTCATTATCTTTCTTCAAATCTCCTTCTCACTCTTCCATTGTACTCTCTCTCTACCTTTCTCTCACAACTCTCTCTTTCTCTACAATTTTGCATAAAATAAAAGAAAGAAGTTGATGCATAAATGAAAAAAAACTCTAGCAATTCTTCGATGGATGTTGAGGTTCGAAAAGGGCCATGGACAATGGAAGAAGACTTGATTCTTATAAACTACATCGCGAATCATGGCGAAGGTGTTTGGAACTCACTTGCTAGATCTGCAGGTAAGTATTTATGTTCATAAATTGGATTTTAATAATATAAACTATAACTAATAATCTATACTGACAATCTGATTACTTATTTAATTAGGTTTGAAAAGAACGGGAAAAAGTTGCCGGCTTAGGTGGTTGAACTATCTCCGCCCCGATGTAAGGAGGGGTAATATTACACCCGAAGAACAAATCTTGATCATGGAGCTTCATGCTAAATGGGGTAACAGGTTTGTAATATGTTTTTATTTGACTAAAATCTTCGTTTCTAGGTCAATATATATTAGTTTTCTGTTCTCTATATATAGATATACATACATATGTATGTATCATGTATGTATAACATTCACTCACTCAATATTTGTTTTTATCTGTATGCCGATAAAAGTCATCTGTTTGAAAGTGTATTCACTTCTTGGGTTCTTGTTTACTGACTTATGATCCATGAAAATGTTTTAAGTTACTTAGAAAAGTTAGTGCACTATTTATTTTTTAATTATCAAGGAAACTAATTTAACAAAGGTGGTGACGTATTCTAACAATAATGAATAGTAATTACGATTACATAATTACATGACTCATCATACTTGGAAACTATAATTAATTTTAATTAACAATATATACTAATTAGACTTAGGAAATTAAGATTTTTGTTAAATAATTATCAAAGGGTATAATATGCGCTTTAAGTATCGACATCAAAAGTTTGCGGGTCCAAATTGCGAACCAAGAAAGAACAAGTCGACAAGTAAAATAGTTTCCAATTTTAAAAGTAACCCTTATCGATCAATCGGTCACGCGTTTAAGTTTTATTTCATCGAGTCGCAAAAGAAGGTTCCAACATTAAGTGATGTTTCGAAATTGACAGATTCCATATTGTTTTTGGCATATCAAGACAATGTGATGGTCCTATATGTTTAGGGTTCATGATGGTGCACTTGATTTTATTTAATCATATCTTAAAAAATATTCAATTCTTTGTAAGAAATTATTTTGGGCTTCCAAAAGCATTATTTTTCTTTAGTGTTCTAGTTTTCATTGGATATAAAGAATATTAAGTTTTAATACAATACTAAAACTTAAGATATACGTTATGATTTTAAAATTTATACTTTACAAATCTTAAAACAAAATAAAAAAAATAAAAGGAATTATATTCTCCACACGTTTTTTTTTCTTGAAAAGATTTGTAAATTTTTCTTTTACAAATGAAAAATAATATGTTTGATTTCCTTAAATACTTACCTAAATAAAACATGTAGAATTTTCTTCTTTAATCATGCACGCATAGATGCTCTTGTCAAATTAATCTTTGGATCATTGACAAGAAGAATATCAGATTCTAAACACAAGCTTCTTCTTTTTCGAGTATAGCGATGGTGTTTGCTACATTATGAACGAAACACGAGTTAATCGAGAGTCCTTTATATACATTGCACGAAGAAAAGTGATGATTTCATGAATTGAAACGACATGGTACACATGATCACTTTTAATTTGCATGTGGAACATGTGTTGTTTGGTCCTATATAATTTTACATGATCTCTTGTGGGCCATCATATCTATATCAATTTTTCTGGGAAACAGATTTAAGCTGGTAAATAAACAATTTAACTTTAGAGTATTTAAGAAATATTAATGTAAAAGTTATGGATGTTATTGATTTGGGTTCTCATAGTTTAATCTTTGTGTTTGAAAATGATATTTTGTGTTTTTAACAAATAATCTAGTATTTTGCATATCTTCTAGGTTGAATGTTATAACTTTGGTTAGATGGCACATATAATATGTAGTTTCGAATCTTTGAGCTTATGTAATATGTTTCAACTATTTAACTTCAAAAAAACCGAAACGTCTTGTAGATGGTCAAAAAGCAAAACATCTCCCTGGTAGAACAGATAATGAGATAAAGAATTATTGGAGGACAAGGATTCAAAAACATATCAAGCAAGCGGAAAACTTTAGCGGGCAGAAATCTACAAAGCATCTTGATCAAGCCACCACAAGCTCAACACAGACACACGATGCCATAAATCCGATGGAGACATACTCTCCACCCTACAACAACTTTCAGAACTTTTCTAGTTCATTTTCAACCGAAACAAACGAGAACATGTGGAACATGGAGGATTTATGGTCTATGCAATTACTAAATAGCGAATGAATATTTTAAATAAAAGCATACAAGAGTCTTAATGGATTTATATAGTTTAATATATAATCATATGAGTAAAAATTAAAAACCGGGCTTGACTTGCGCCTTTGTTTATATGTAGTCAAACAAGAACCTTAATCATCATATGTCTTCTTGATCGACTCATGTATTCCTCACATTCATCTTATACAATAAAAACTTTTAGTATGCATACACATGGCAAATATCATAAAATAGTTTTTATTTTACTGTTTGTGTTTACTTTTAGTATTTCATGACAGAAATAAGTGCATCAACGATACTACAAACAAAGTTTTGTTTGTAGATTTTACGTAAGTTTTAAATATCACTACTTAGATAAAAAAATATATGAATATTGTTCATACTATTACATATATATTTTACATAAATTTGTATTTCCTAATAAAAAATAAGTTGATTAGAAACGCGAGGCACATCAATGTCTATTTGTAATCTTATTGACGAACCCTCTCATACAAATCTTAGACTTGTCAACATCATTGTTCACTGCAAAATGTGAGCTCTATGTAGTGCTGGCAAAACAGGTCTTATCGTGTTTAACAGGTTATAGATAACGTGCAGAACTCACGTTTTAAACATGCAAAAGACTTGTTTAAACTATTTATATATTATGTGTATAATTTTTTTTATATGTTTTTATGAACCAAGATGTATAATAATAGAGTCTAGCCTTCTGAGTTTAATTATTTTTAAAAAAGTAAAAAAATAAAAATATATTTTTTATTAAACAAGTTTAATCGTGTCATAAACATATCAAGAATTATCAGCCCTAACTCTATGTCGAACACTCTTGTTGTTAATAAATATATGGCAACAATCCAAATCATAATCCTTACCCAATATGATAACATCTGATTTCACCTAATTCGTTTGATTTGATTGGTAGAAAATACAAATCTCATGAAAAAACACATAATCATTAAATTAACCCTTTTCGATTTGGTGTAGTTATCCAGACTCAAAGTAATTGCTTTTTCAGTTGAATATGACAACGTCTGATTTCACCTAATACGTTTGATTTGATTAGTAGAAAATACAAAATCTCATGAAAAAACACATAATCATTTTATTAACCCTTTTTCGATTTGGTGTAGTTATCCAGACTCAAAAGTAATTGCTTTTTCGGTTGATTGGTTATTCTTACGCAATGAACACATTCTATAGTATACGTCTGTTTTTCTCGTAAAATAATCACACCTTCACTCTCTAATATTTAAAACCATAACATTTTGATTACGAGTACATCACTTTACCAATTTACCAATGTACGTTAGGGACGACCGATCATTTATTTTTGGTATTACTAATTAGAGTCCTAGTTGAGACCGAGATTAATCATATTGAAACATTATTTTCTTCTTTATTTCGGTAAAACTTATCAAGGCTAATTTTATGTTGGCATCTAGTTTAGAGAAACGACAAATAAAAAACATCCACCAAACCAAACCACGGAGAGCGACACGTGGAAAGATGTGGAACGGTCTTATATTTCTATTTTGGGGAAGTTCAATCTTTGCTTTCTATTCTACCCAAACTAATGCATGAGTTTGTGAGAGTTGGAGACGTAAGCCTAACTTTTTTAACCATTTAGTAAAAGTCTTCACACGCATTGATGCTATTAGTTTCTCTTTAAATAAGATGTTATATTTTAGAGAAATTCCTAAAATGTTTTTTTTTCCTATAAAATAGCTTCTTTAAAAATTCTTGCTCAAAATGTCTCTATCAGAGAACATACAATACCTATAAGACAGAAACAAACGCCTACATGGCAAAACCAGTAAAAAATGACCATGTAATGTTTAACCAGACGCCTCTTTAATGGAACAAGCGTCCGTCTGCAAAGAATAAGTGACCGCCCGTAAAGAATTAACAGGTGCTCATCTGCTTAGGCACACTTGTCAATTTGTGACTGGTTTTGCTGTACAGGCGTCCGCGTTTGTCTGAAGAGGCGTTAGCGCCTTGTATGGAGATAACAATTTGAGAAATAAGTATTTTGGAGACACATTTTGAGTAAAGGTTGGAAGGTTGAACATTTTGGGGATTTTATCTAATTTTATATTATATTATTCTTATATTACTCCTATATTAAACGAAATAGAAATGAACAGTTAAAATAATAATTAAATAGAATAATTTATTTAGTTATTGAATTATATAATAATATAATAATTAAATAATAATAATAATATTTTTTATTGATTTATTTTTGTTTATTTAATTGTTTGACACGTCACTTTGACCCCTTAAATTTTTAAAGATATGGTTTACCTCGATACAATTTTTACTTAAAAAACTAATTTTTGTGTCAATACGAGTCCGGTCCAATATAGATTGTTTTTGTGCATATTTTTGTATACACTTTAAGATGATCTACATTTTAACGTTCGCCTACGTTTTGACAAAAAAAATTATTCAGAAATAAGTTAGGTAAAATATAAAACGTTTTCTACTCTACGTTTCAGCATAAATACAATTCTAAAACGAATCGGGACGATTGTAATCTATGTGTTTTTTTTATGTATTTGCACTTGGCGTTTTGACATAGTTTTGTTTGAGAAAAAGGATGGTCAAGTATAATACGTTTTCGTTCATTGGTATAAATTTCTGTTGCTTTACAGTTCAGTGTGAAATCATAGTAAGTTAGTCGGGAGAAGTTGGGTCAGTTTATACTTTATCGTGTCGCAAACGCGCAACCAGTAAAAAGTTAGTTAAACAAAAAATGAAATAGAAATTAACAGTAAAAATAATAATAATAATAATATATCTTTTATGAAATTATATAATATCAATAGTTAAATAATAATAATAATTATAATTGCTTATTGAATTATATTTGTTTATTTAATTCAAATCCGACCGGTAAACTTTTCGGTATAAGTCGGGTCAAGTATAAAATATTTTGGTCATATTTTCACATACGTTTTGAGATGATATGCATTTCAACATTCGCCTACGCTTTGATATTAGTTTTATTTAGAAATGAGTGGGATCAAATATAAAACATTTTCTACTCTACGTTTCAACGTAAATTTAGTTCGAAAACGATCGGGACGATTGTAATATATGTGTTTTTCTTATGTATGTTTTCACTTGGTCTACGTTTCGAGCTAGTTTTGTTTGAGAAAGAGGCAAGTCAAGTATAATACGTATTCGTTTAGCTATATACATTCGAGTTGCTTTAGGGTTCGACGTGAAATTAATCCGGAGACAAGTCTGACCAGTTTATACTTTATCACATTACGTATCATATCGCCATAATGCGAAGCCAGTAAGAAACTAGTTATATTAGCTTAGTAATTTAGTTGATATAATGAATAATTCGACTAGAGTTTGTTCTCTCTATCCATTATAAGAAACTGCTTTAAATCATGTTTCTTTTAAAGAACTTAGCTTTTATATAAAAATTTGACAAATTTTGGTGACAGAGGTAGCTGGCATTCTTGACCCTAACCTAGTTTTGCCCCTACATTCGGTATCGATGTCATGTGATACCATAATAATTTTTAAAGTAAATTATATTTTTCGTCCTTTACATATATAGTAAATTTTAGATTTCGTCTTTAAACTAAAAAAATTATAGTAAACGTCATTTACGTTTAAATGAACTTACACATTTCGTACTTTCCTCTAACGAACGTTCATTTTGTTCGTTAAATCTGGCCATGTACCCTGCATGTGAGGGTAAATTAGTCTTTTTACCCTTATTAATGACAAAATAATATAATGATTAAATTATACCCCACCTTCAACTCTCACTAACAGTCTCTCTACCATCTCACTCGTCTCTCTCTCCATCATCCCTCTATCATATTTACAAGCTTTGAAAACCTAAAATACGTTTAAAAAGCTTTTACATTTCGTATTTTTTTTAACAGACGTTAATTTTGTTCGTTAAATCTGATCATGTACCTTGCATGTAAGGGTAAATTAGTCTTTTTACTGTTATTAATAACAAAAATAATACATTGACTAAATTACCAGTCTCTCTACCATCTCACTCATCTCTCTCTCCATCGTCTCTCTACCATCTCACTTATCTCTCTCTCCACCATCTCTCTATCATATTTACAAGCTTTGAAAACCTAATATAAGTGTTTATCCCTATGTTCAATCGATGAAGAATCAGAGAGGCAAAATATGTTTCACTGCTCGAACCTGTGAATCTGACGATTTTCATACACCGGAGGAAGAATTAGGGTTCTTGCCACTCACCTTCGGTTTCGATCGTTTTTTCTTCCGGTAACCACCATCGACGAGGATGTTACGGAGTCCTCCGCCTTTACTCCAGTATCTCCGGCAGCTTTTGCAGAAATGACACGACTAAGAGAGGTTATAGTTACCTTGGTGGTGGTGTCTCAACCACCGATCTCCGTCGATGCATTCGAACAACCTCCCTCCATCACCACCACTGGTATTGAATGTATATATATCCTGCATTTCAGCCAAGAACTATCATAGAATTTGTATTGAAAAAATGTGATGTAAAACAAGAATTTGTGATGGATAATGATCAGGGAATTAAGATCAAATTTGCTGACTTTGTTTCTCTCTCTAGAAGAATATGGATAATGATCAGGGAATTAAGCTCAAATATTTATACGACACAAGGACTAGAGTATCGTTAAGAGTTATTATGAAGTGGTGGTGGTGGTCGTCGCCGGAGTTCATGTATGTTGTCGGAGATGGAGATGGTTGGAGAGATGAGACGGTGTGAGGGATTTATTGTGGTTTATATATTTTTTGTTTTTTTATTTGTTTTTTTTACTTTAGTTTTAGTTTTAAGTTTTTATATATAAAAAAACCATTTTTCCCTCACATGAGGGGCACTTGACTTCATTTAACATCTAAGATAGACGTCTGTTAAAGGAAATGACGAAACGTAAGGACGAAACTTGAAATTTACAACAAATCTAAAGAACGAAAAGTACAATTTACTCTAATTTTTAAATTGCGGTGTATGGTTATTGTTTTTTCATGTCTTTTGTGTAAACGTCTACCGCTCGAGTGATTATGATTATATATGATAAATACTTGAATCCAACCGACATTTAACCAACCTGAATTCGTTTGTATGGTTTTTCATTTTGTTCATAATTATCATTGTGAATGAATCGAGTGGAAATAAATGTAAATGTTTAATAATTATGGTACTGAAATTGTAAATAACAAAAGTAAAAGTTTATGAAGTCATTGGTCAAATTATTACTATGTCTTGCTATCGGTCAGTGAGTCATAATTTAAATTATTAAAATTGAATTTGTCTTAAAAAACACCATAAATATACTCACAATCTTTTAATGACTAATATAAAGTGATTGTCTTGAATAGATCAATTAAAATTTATATCAGAGTAATTACAATTTTCGTCCTTTAGTTTTGTAACAACTTTCAGATTCCGTCATTAAACTAAGAAATTACAGTAAAAATCTTTTATGTTTAAAAAAGTTTGCACGTTTCATCATTTCCTCTAACGGGCGTTAAATTTGGTCGTTAAGTCAGGTCACGTGCTTGACATATGAGGATAGTTTGGTTTTTTTACCCTTATAATTAAAACTCAACCCACCGACCCCACTTCACATCTCTCTTTCTTTCTTGACCCTCTCTTTCTCTCTCTACCCCCTCTCTCCCCCCACCACCACCTCTCGTCTATCTTCACACACAAGAACACCACCACCACCACCCGTCCATCGCCACCACCCGCCCACCGCCACCCACCACGCCATATCGCCACCATATTACCATCCACCGTCACCACTATATCGCCACCAGGCCCACCATATACAGATAATGCAAATATATATTGGCCATCCGCAACATTTATCCCAAATTGATTCTAGTAAATTAAACACCATGGAAAATCATAAAAAAACCACCACACTTACTAAGAAAACATGAGCATCATTGGACATTCGTCGCTGGTGGGTGGTGATGGAGACGAAGGCGGGGGTGGTGATGAACAGGAGTAAACTGGTGGTAGGGTGAGTGTGAATAAACAGTGAATGAGGTAGGGATAGTGAAGGCAAGAGCACCGTAGGTGACGACGGAGGAGGCGACGACGTTGGAGGCAATGACGGAGAAGGCGACAACGGAGGAAGCGATGAGTGGTGGTGTGTTCCGGGCGGCGAAGTGGTGGCGGTGTTCTTAGCAGGCGGTGACATGGCGGAAGAAAAAAAGGGGGTCTAGGGTTTTCTTTTTGTGATCGATGATGATGGAGATAATGACGATGGATGATAAAGATGGATGATAATGATGATGATGTTTATGGATGATGATGTGGACGCGGTGGGCAGGTGGTGGTGGTGGGCAGGTGGTGGCGGTGGCGGTGGGTAGTGGTGGTGGTGGAGGGGTAGTAGAGGGGTGGTGGTGGTGTTTTTGTGTGTGAAAATAGAGAGAGAAAGAGAGAAAGAGAGATGGGGGTAGAGAGAGAAAAAGAGGCGTGGGGTGGATAAGGTGGGATGGTTTTGATAATTAATACTATGTTTTCTATTATTAAGGGTAAAATATCAAACTACTCTTATGTGCAAAGCACGTGACCTGACTTAACGACTAAATTTAACGCTTGTAAGAGGATAAGATGAAACGTGCAATTTTTAAACATAAAGGATGTTTACTGTAATTTTCTTAGTTTAAGGACGATACCTGAAATTTACTACAAACCTAAATGATGAAAAATGTAATTTACTCTTTATATTATCTTTATTACTCTAGATGTAACAAAAGTTTAGAGTTATAAGTGTTTGTGTCGTTTCAGGGCATGTGTTATGTTCCACGCGTGGCCTGGATGAAGCCCATGTTGCATAATTTTGATGGTTTTAACTGAAACAAGCAAGCAACACACATGCTCACGTCTTAAGAGCCATGCCCCTCTCACGCCGAATAGTGGCATAAAGTTTCACACTCCACGCCCTGCTACATCACCTACGCCCACTCAGTCACGAAGCATAGAACATGACTTTATAAGTTATCAAAATTTCCCCCTTTTTTTTTTCTAAATCGGCCAAGACGAAACCTAGTTGATTCATAAGAGTGTTAACACTTAATTTTCACGCCGATGATCAATATTGTTGTTTCGTTAATCGAGAGCTCATTACTTGAATATTGGTTTTTGAGTGAAGTTTGTTGACTAATTTCAACATATGCAGATATTTCAAGAAAGTTATGAAAGATTCGATTTTGTTCAAGAAAGTTAATCAAGATTCTCTATCTCATTAATGTGAACTTATGATGAAGATAGTATGCTTTGGAGTTCTTTGTATTCTCCCAAGAACTTAGATATGGAAATTATATTGATTGGTTGGGTATTAAGAAGAATTATTAAGATCAGTCTTCATATTTATAGATGCAGAAAAAGATAATATTATCCATCAAATTATGTTTTAAATGGATCATGACACACAAGACAAATTCCACGTCATTCGGTACTGTTTATCCACGGGTGCAATACTGCGACACTAGGAATGCTCCGTCTTGAATACCACCATATGTTTTGAACATTTTGTTGTGAATTGAGAGGAGAAAAAAAACCCAGTAAACATGAATAAAATAAACAAATAGATATATAAATAAATAGTTTTTTATATAAAAATGTAAAAATTATATGGGACAATTGAATTTTCATTCAATATCATGCTTCCCTTTTGTACATGCAAAATAGTGTAGATGGTTCCCCTGCAAGTTTCTTGATTCAAAAATCAAAATGATAACTTTGTACTCAAAAAGCACAGGAATTGTATACTTTTCTTTTCTCCCATCTAAAAAGAACAAACTATTTGAGCATCCATTAACGAATTGATTCCTCTTTAATCAGTTTAATCTTTAAAGTCATATCCCCTGCTCATACCAACGAATTGCAGAAACAGAGAATCAAGAAGAAATGGGTAGAGATTTTGTTTATGTGATACTTGGTGGAGGTGTAGCCGCTGGTTATGCAGCCCTTGAATTCACCAAAAAAGGTGTTGCTCATGGTCAACTCTGTATCATCTCCGATGAACCTGTAATTATCTTCCATCATCATGGGTTTTCTTTTGATTCTACTTAATTAGGGTCTTAATTTGTGTTTATTTGATTTTGATTGATAATTCGGTTTATGTTTTGTAGATTGTTGAGCATTATGAGTATGCACATTAGGTGTTTGTCGTTTTGCTTCTTAGATGTCGGCTTTGAACAAATTTCTTATTTGATAAACATGCATGATGATTAACATATTCTAATTCGTGCTCTTTACATCGACAAGACATGAATGTAACACGAAATTCGCTTGTTTAGGTTTAATATAATGGGTTCGGGTTAGTTTCGCGTCGAACCCACCCACAAACCAGTTTAGTTAAACAGGTTGTGTTCGTGTCATTTGTTGGTTCGTGATTAAACCATTTAACTTATTTATTTTTTATTTCAACTTTTGTAAGCATGTTTTATGCCATAACTTAAATTGGTTGGATGAATTGTTTTAAAATTTAAAACTTATAGAGAGATTTATATAATATTTTGTAACTAATAAGTGTTTTATACAAGGGTAAGGCTATTTTACAAAGTGTATTTTTGCTACAAAGTGTGAGAAGACGTAATAAGACTAAAAAAAATCACAAAAAAATTATATGTCACAATCTAAATCGAATTTCAAAAAAGTACTTCGTAGTCTCTGTTCCTCTCGTCGTCCTCTTTCAGAAAAATAAAAAATAAAAAAAATCCTTGTGTCTTTCATAATAACACAATGACGTCATTGTGTCTTTCATAATAACACAATGACGTCATTGTGTCTTTCATAAATGACATATAAAAAACGTTAATTTTTTTTATTTTTTTATTTTTCATTATTTTTTTTCTTAGTGAGGACGGTTAGGGAACAAAATCTCGGAATTACGTTTTTGAATTTCGATTTAGATTGTGAGATATAAATTTTTGTGACTTTTTTAATTCATTGTGTCTTATCAGATTTGTAGCAAAAATACACTTTGTATTTGAACCTCTTTTTTTATATAAAATTGCATTTTTATCGTAAAATAGAATTACAAAGTATTAATATGTGAAAAGAATATAAAAATTAAAAATTTCAAGTTAAACGGGTGTATTGTGTCAATCATGGATTTTCATGTCGTATTAGGTTTCAAAGTCTAACACGTTTTCCGGATTTGATCGTGTCCGGGTTCAAGTTGGGACCAACAAGCCGTAAAACACGACCCGTTTATCTAATCGAATATTTGATTGTTCTTGAAATGGGGTTTTATAATAATATTAATTTTGCAGGTGGCTCCTTATGAAAGACCTGCGCTCAGCAAAGGTTTTCTGCTTCCGGAAGGTATTGAAGTCTTATGCCGCATTTTATTTATTTATTTTTTTAAAGACTTATGGTTCTCCTGAATAATTTAATGAAATTTAATAGAATTTGAAATCTGAATTTCATTTTTCATTATGTTTGATTGGTAAGAATTCATTAAAATTGTAATTTGAATTTCATTCTTGACGTGTTTAATTGCGAAAGGAATTGAGATTAAAATTGGAATTGTTATTAGAATTAATTTCCTCAAATTCTTTCAAATGAAGGATTTCAAATTTCACCGACCCCCACCTCCACCACCGCCCACCACCAACCGACACTATCGACGACTCTTGTTGACGCTACCGACCGCAGCCACCCCGACTGTCGTCGACCCACGACCGCCGCCGACCCCAACCGCGCCTCCTACTTCCAACCGCTGCCGACCCCGATCTTCATCGCCTCCTACCGCCAACCCGACCACTGCCGCCGACCTCTGACCGCCGCCACCCCTGACCGTCGACTATCGCCGACCGCCGCCACCTTCAACCGCGCCCACCGTTGTCGCCAAACCATGTCGGTTTTAGACGCGCTGGACGACGACTGTCGGTTCTCGGCGGCAGGCGTATAATGGTGGGCTACGGTTGGTTTTCGGCAACGAGCGTGGTCTTTGGGCGTGGTTGGTGGTCGCGGTCGATTGTCGACGGCGGCGGTCGGCGGTATGTAGGGGCGGTGATCAGTGGTCATGGAGGTGGAGGAGATTTGCAATGGGTGATAAACTCCAATTCCTTTTATAAGTGTTTCGTCACTAAAAATGTATTTGGAATTAAAATAAAGATTCCAATTCACTTGAATTTCAAATCCTTTGGAAAATATTCAATTCCAAATACATTGCGGGAATTTTCTGATCTATAAACCATCCCTAACTAATGATCGGCTCATGTTTGAGGATGATGAATCACTTCGTGTCGGCCTGTTGCCATTCCTTCTAATTTAAATTTCAAACAAATTCCACGAACCGAACGCACCTTTATGGTTTTATGGTTCTCTGAAGACTTTCTATAGATATACAATGAAATATCAAACATAAAGGCTTCATTTGGGATGATAGTACATGATGTCACAAATTAATTTATGAAGTTTGTGGTTGTGGCATTCAGCTCCTGCACGCCTTCCTGGATTTCATACTTGTGTAGGTGCCAATGAAGAGAAGTTGACACCAAACTGGTACCCAGAACATGGTAAATGTTCTTGAATCTTGATTATACGCTAATTATTATTCGTATGCGTAAATTATGTTGGAATGATTGGCTGATTGTTTTTTTATTTTCGAACATTCATCAGGAATCGAATTGATCCTGGGAACTAGAGTTATATCTGCTGATACGAGGCGAAAGACACTATTGACAGCAATAGGAGAAACCATTACCTACAAATTTCTCATCATTGCTACTGGTGCTCGGGTACTAAAGCAGTAAAACTTAAGGGGTGTTTTAATGTGCGATTTAGACGTTGTAACATTCAGTTTTTATTGTTTGGATGAAGGGGTTCTGATTATTTAGGGTCTAATAATCTTTATGTATTATGAGAATAAGCAGTTAGTTCATTTACATGGAATATTTTTTATGGTTTCATTACAGGCATTGAAACTTGAAGAGATTGGTATAAACGGATCAAAAGCTGAAAATGTATGCTATTTGCGCGATTTAGCTGATGCAACCAAACTTGTGAACATGATGAGAATGTGTACGGGTGGAAGCGCCATTGTCATTGGAGGTGGTTACATTGGAATGGAATGTGCTGCTTCTTTGGTGATGAACAAGATCAATGTTACCATGGTGTTCCCGGGGTCGTATTGTAGTAAGCACTTCAATTGAACTATTTTCTTATAATAATTATATTCATTACTTAGCAATTTAGATGATTGATGTTTTAAACATTTTTAGGGGCCAAATAATCAGTTCTGATGATAGTTTCAACTATACTTTTTTTGTAGTGGGTCGTTTATTCACCCCCAGAATTGCTAGCTATTACGAAGATTTCTACAAGTCGAAAGGGCTAAAGTTCATTAAAGGCACAAGCTTGTCATCTTTAGTTTTCAACTCAGAAGGGAAGGTAAATCTAAACTTATTCAGCTTTAGCAACTCAATTGTGTTGGATTTTGGTTTAACCATAGATACGGGTCAAACGGGTCACGACTTCTCAAGCTTCACGGCTCAGCTTAGCTTGGCTCATGAACGCCCCTAATCTCTTAAACACTTCATATTTAACTTTTACCTAAATGTACTAAAACTGACAGGTTACAGGGGCTAATTTTAACGACGGGCTATACCTTCATGCTGACATGGTTGTCGTAGGCATCGGGGCCCGCCCCAACACGAGCCTATTTGAAGGCCAGCTTGCTTTTGAAAACAAAGGAATTAAAGTAAACAGCCGGTTACAATCAAGTAACACCTCAGTTTATGCAGTTGGAGACATTGCATCATTTCCCATTAAGCTTTTTGGAGGCACCCGAAGGCTCGAGCATGTTGATGCCGCTAGGAAGACCGCCAAGCATGCTGTGCGCGCAATCATGGAACCAAAAACCATTTCAGACTTTGATTACTTGCCATTCTTCTACTCGCGGGTGTTCTCATTGTCTTGGCAGTTTTATGGAGACAATGTTGGGGAAGTGGTTCATTTTGGTGATTTTTCGGGGGGTAAGTTTGGAGCTTATTGGGTGAATAATAATCGTCTAGTCGGGTGCTTTCTTGAAGGTGGAGGAAGTGAAGATTATGTAGCTATAGCGAATGTGATCAGGCTTAAACCGGATATTTTGGACTTGGGTGAGCTTGAGAGGGAGGGTGTGGATTTCGCGGTGGCAGTGAGTCGGAAACCGCCAGTATCGCCGCCTGTTGATGGTGGCGGTTCTAGTGTTGTTTGGTGGAAATCATCTTCTTTGTGGTATTCAGCTTCTGCCATTGTTGTGGCTGCTTCAGTAGCTGCATTTGCATATTGGTATGTTAAGTAGGTGGTAAACAAACTGTGAATTGAAATTGTATGTATAAGATGAATGTATATGAATAAAAGGTTTAAGAAGATAATGCATGTGGGCATTTGGTCTAGTGGTATGATTCTCGCTTTGGGTGCGAGAGGTCCCGAGTTCGATTCTCGGAATGCCCCTTTTTATTAATTAGGCTATTTATTTTTAATTTTTGGCTTGAACGGGTGGGTTTAGCACATTCGATTATGGACCGACCAAACCAACGACTTGAACCAGAATCGACTAGATATTAGCCTAAATACATTCCACGATCAAGTCCTTGGGTTATTAATTTTTGGTTTCGGGTTAGTCTGGTCTGAAAACAAATAAAACTGACTTTAATCCAACATGATAAAAAAATGCTTAAATAGTATATCAGGTTTGATAAGTTTATTATGAAACATTGTTATTTAAGTTATAACAGATGCTAGTGTTATAACAGATGCTGGTAAACATAGAGCTCACTTATCGTGTCGTGTTAAACTGGTCAAACATGACATGACACGTATAACATGAATAGTGAACCCTAACATGATATGTGTAGTTAAACATGACATTTAAAAAAAACTCTCCATGATATGTTTCGGTTATACAATATGACACGTTTAATGCAATTAAATTTAACAAATCCAATAACACGCATGAAATGACACGACACGTTTAACACGATTATATATAAACAATTTAATAACACGAATAACAAAATTAAATAAAATTTTGTAACACGAATACACAACATAATAACATACTTCACTATAGATGATTAAACATTAATAGTTTCATGTGGGACATTCTGGTGTTTAAGTGGCGTACTCCTGCCCAAATGTTGAATCTTCAAACCCTTCATAGTGCCGGCATGAGGATATTATGAGTAATTAGTAAAGCAAATAGTGCTTGTGATTGACAGAAAAAAATAAATATTAGTAACACTCAGTTAATACGATAAAATAGGAGTAAATAGAAAATAAATTCCATAATTAGTTATATATATATTTAATTATTTATAAAACTATAAAAGTTGTTCTTTTGATTAACGATCCTTAATGTATCATGTGGACCAAATAATCTATTTAACACGATAAGTTAAATGTGTTATGCGTGTCATAAACAGTTAAACGTGTCAAACACAAGGCTAAACTATTAAGTCACGTTTTAAAATCATGTCATGAATGTGTCATCCAAACTCGTTTACCCTAAACACCAACTTTTTAACTTCAATGTGAGTCGTATCATGAATTGCTAGTTCTGGTAAAACATGTGTCTTGAAACACTCTCCTCGTTTAAATAAAATTAAGTATCCAACTTTGATCTTTAAACTTCACAGAAATCAATCATTCCTGAAAATCAATATGTAATCTGTCTGTACCATCTATATAATTAATTCTACTTTTTTAAGTGTGATTTTGAGGCTTCCTTCATTGGATACATTTCGGATGACTTTAAGCCTTGTTTGTTGGTTTCATTCTACCTAAATCCTCTAGTTTTACACATTTCACAGGTTAGTTACCAAACAAAATTTTGATGTTGTCATCATTGATTTTCAATCTTTCATGTTGCAATACTCGTTTACCATGGTAAACCCGCATTTTATCATGAAAAATGACATTCAAAATCTTACAACCGACGTGCTAACTTACATTCGTACATCTGTGCATTTGGGACATTAATCTATCAAGCTTTCTATTTGACAACTTAAATCTAAATGTTGCTTCACGTGAACTCGTGTTTATGTGAACTCTCGTTTCTTGTTCTAGTCTTTGAACCTCGTCGAGGCTACCAACAACGTTGTCGAAACAACGTAACGTCCACCACCAGTTCTGTTCATTTCCTCGAGTACCTTTACATGTGCATATGCTAATGTATCAACATCAACTGTTGCCAGTAAACCATGTTCATACATGTCTTGACCACCTGCATATTCTCATTACTGTGAGATTAGATTTCCCATATAGGAAGTAATTTCGAGTGATAAAAAAGCTAATATGAAAGGCACCTTTGAGGTATGCTATGGTGGATGATGGATTTCTACACAAGTAGCGAGGGCCGGTGATAAGACCTGGGCATAGCGTGGCCAGCTTCAACCCCTTTTCCTCGGCTATACGCCATGACACCCGTTCGGCTTTTAACTTGCCCAATGCATACCATAACTATATATTTCAAACAAAAAAAATGTTTCAGATAGATTTTCCATCTCGAAAAGGCAATGTGTAAGCTAGACTGGTAGAGTAGTGGCTTCTATAGCAAAACTAATTACAAAAGAAGGAAATCGGTCGCATTAAAATTCCCTTATGAGAGGTCATATTAGTATCTAAAAGATGAGGTTCCAAAACATGTCATTTGTTTTTGCATCCTCTCCCCTAGGATTGTAATGTAAAACGTAACATGTAGTATTGTGTTGAATGGTATAACTATACAAATATCGACGGTCATTAATCCAAACGGTGTTTTAAAGTAAGGTGGGATTTGCGGTCCTGTTTTGGATCCTGTACATTGTAGGTTGTACTGCACTACGTACAATGTGTCATGATGGTGTATAGTAAACCCGTATGATGCAAAGAAAACAACTCTATCTCATTTTAAAAACATGTTTTTTCATACTATCATTTAATTATCACTTATATGTGAGACGACTAGGTAAAGTAGATCGGTTTTTTTTGGAGTAGCCTCTTTGTCCTATGTGATAGGGGTAAGATTTGCCTATATTACTATTGTTGGGTGTGTTGGGTGTGTTGTGTTGTGTTGTTATATGAAAGTAGAGTTTCCTAACCTCTTTGCTGCTGCAAAAGATTCATCGCTCCAGCTGTCGTGGTCTACCACCGGAGAGAGGCTGCCATTGGAACCATCTCTCCATATGCAAGCTAACAGAGAAGATGTAAGCACATAGTTCTTAACAGAATCCGTTGCGGCACAGGCCTCTGCTATATTTTCTGCTGCCCTTGCTTCTACTTCAGCCATGCTTTTCTACCATTATCATGCATCAGCAGT
Organism: Flaveria sonorensis; assembly: GCA_025506505.1. Taxonomy (NCBI): domain Eukaryota; kingdom Viridiplantae; phylum Streptophyta; class Magnoliopsida; order Asterales; family Asteraceae; genus Flaveria; species Flaveria sonorensis. Next base: position 65,271,213 of record CM046432.1, read on the forward strand.
CACATTTCATACACTCTTAAGGATCAAATTCAACTCAACTGTCACACTTCTTTTAGTATCTTAACAAAATCAAACCATAAGATATCAAGACTAATATCATATTAAAAACAATATTACTACTTTAATATCTTCTTGAATAACATAGGGACGTTTCAATTGAATTTAATATATGGGCCCCCCTTCAACAGTTGGACAATGACACGGTTCGTGGACGGATCTAGTATAGTGGGTGCGGGTATCTTGATAGGGTCCATGAATATCTTATTCGAATAAGTAGTCCAATTATTCTTTCTAAATGATTAATGAAACTTACCTTTCCAGGTCATGATCATGGTCATGATTATCTTAGAAAACTCTATCAATTGCAACCTCAAGTTATGTAACCCGACCCGACCCAGCCCGGAAATTCAGATTATCAAGTTAAGAGACATCATAACATTGAAAAATCAAACCGGTAAAAAAAGTCCTCAGATCCGCCGCTCAAACAGTTTGTTATTGATTTACGTTAATGGAGTTAGAATAGATATAGATATGCTTCCAGAACCAAAGAAAAGTAGAATAATAATAATAATAATAATAATAATAAATTGAATTCTAGGAAGGTGAAACACATGATATCCTCGTAGATTTGCTTATAAAAAATAATAAAATTTGGAGTTATTGATCTTGAAAATCTCAAACTTTCGTTTAGCGGCCAAATTTAATCACAATCCAAGAAATGTTTACAGATATTTTTAAGTTTCATTTATTTTCTTTTAACAATTTCTTACTAACTGAAAGTTAATATAGTTGGTTTTTGATGACAAAAACTGCTTATGTGGCCAAAACACCTAGAAAGTTAAAATCTACCATCAGGTCCGTTAATCTAAAACTTCTGCACCTTAAAACCCTTTAATCTTCACCTCCTAATTTGAACCATTTGACTCGTTGGAGGTAGATTTCAGGTAATAATGAAAGCTAGATACGAAAAATAGACGTGACGGAGGCTGGACGACGATGGAGTTGTAAAATGATTCAAAGTTTGCAACATTTTCATCAAAAAAGAAAAAAACTCATAGGAGTTAACTCCCAGCTAGAAAAAGATTGTTTGAGGAAAATAAAATTAATGTTAAAAGGTCTGTAAACATTTCGAGAATGAAAGTTAGTATTACCTGTCACTGTAGACTATATCGAAGAATTCATAAACTCACCGAGTAACCAGAGAGTCCGTTTGGATCAATGAACGACGTGGTGTGAAACACCGTACAACATCCATCAAACGCTTCAATTAAGCTCCGACGTTCGTTGAATTTCGCCATAACAACTCCGATCAGATTTTCGCTCGTAGTTCCCGATGATCCTTCATTCTCCCCTAAATTCTCAATCTCCCTCAGTCGCTCTATATCATCTGAAATCTCAACATTCTCAGGTCAATTCCAATCAGTACATATCGATGTTGAAATTTCTCATTAAGTCATCGTGCAAATTCAATCGTAAAACCTAACACAGTTCGCCGTTGTCCATTGCTCATAACTTCAAAAAACAGATAATGAAGTAAGGGCGTATAATTAAGCATTACCTTCGTTATCGACGATGATCCGAACGGAATAGCCTCTGATCAGAAGCTGTTTGACGATAGCGATGCCGAGGAAGGAGACGCCGCTGGTGACGCAAACGAGCTTATGATCTACTGCGTGTTCGTTTCTGCAGTTGCTTGCTGTCGGTCGCCGGAGATTGCTGACGTCGTCGGTGGTGACTTTGAGAACGATGCCGGAGCAGGATAGCAGCATCCGGCAAAACTCGTCGATTTCGGCTCTCCGGCTATTGTCTGTTTGTTGGGCGCCCATTGAAGAAGTGTTGTAGAGAAAATAATGTATGGGAAGGAGGTTTGCGGAGTGGGGATTTATAGGCATCATGCGTAAAGCGCTTTTTTCTCGTATAACGAATAACAAACGTCTTTTGTCTTATGATATTCATAATCCATGCCTTACGTGAGTGGTAGTCTTATATTATATGAAATGATTTTGAGTGTTTGTGAGTGGAGTATAGAAAAAATATTACTGTTCATCTATAAAGTTAAGAATGTACTGTTCAACCATTATAAATGTTTTAATATTTTTGAAATTGATTATGAGTGAAGAAGAGAGAAGAAGTGATGATTTTTAGTGTAATTATAATGATGAAAATAAGAAATATGATGTGAGTGCTCTTAGGTGGCTTGGAATAAGCTTGGCGGCTCAGCGGCTTCTTATTTAATTTTTTTTTTTGTTTGTTTTTGTATTATCTTATGGAGTTATAGGTTTTATATAATTAAAATGTAAGATCAAATATCGATCCCTAAAATATTATAATTGTGGTTATGAGATTGTTGTGTTGGTTTTTGTATATTTTAAGTGTGTGTTGGATCGTGCTTTGAACGTGTTTTGTGTGAATCCAGGGATCGTTCAGGAATTATCAGAATTGATTTGAACAAGTATTGATCGCGGAATTATCAATACTTGGTGTTTAATCTATTAATAATACTAAAATCAACCAATCAAACAAATAAAATAAGAATAATCAAACCGAGAACTCAATAATATTGATCGTAATGCTTTCTTGTTGCTATTGATGTTGCTGATCTTGAATACAATGATTCAGATAATGATTACTGATGATTCTAATGATTCTCAACTGTTGTTCTGTTTTTTATGTTGTTGATCTCGTATATATATATATATATAGAGATCTAGTTCTGTTCTATTGCTAGCTATTTTGTTGCTATAATTAAACTTATCCAAATCCTCGCCACGTTTATCGGCTTAGGAATTTGAGATTTACAACGAATCTAATATGGATAAAGTTGTTGATGTGACGTGGAATATCCGCTTGAATAATATGTCTTCCATCGTCATTAATGTTGTTGGGGTTCTACCACGTTGACTTGTTGACTTGATTTTGACTTCTGTTAATTGGTCTTCCGCAGAAATTTACTCTTCCGCAGGTAATCTGTCTTCCGCAGCAACTGTCGTACTGTACTTGTTCTTGTGCTTTCGCAGGAGTTCTTCGCTTCCACAACAATCCCTCCTTCAGTAGCTTGTTCTTTTCTTGTTCAGCTGAAGTTGTTCTTCCGCAGGAGATCCATGGATGTACATTTTAGTAATGTTCCTAAGAACATCTACGGAAGAACAATTTATTCATTCGCAGTTGTTCCAACACTTAGTCAATTTTCTAAATTGACACAGTTTAATGTTCCAGCACATTCACACATACATTCTGAAATATATTATATCATAGATTAATATATATTATGAAGTGCAAAATAAATGTTATTTAATTCATAAACACAATTATAAACAATATATCCATATTATATCATCAAAGGCAATAATTACAATTATGATTACAAGAGTGATCTTATCATCTAAACCTATACATGAGTTCTATCCCTAACAGTACTCCCCTTAGGTTTAGACTCTAGTAATCATTGGTTTAGCACTCTAAGCTCATTCACTTTTGCCAAAATCTTTGATTGGAAGTAGTCTGCAACAGCTTGTTGATCTTCATACTTGCATTTAATTTGCCTTCTGCTCATTCTCTTTAATGTCTTGAATTCCATACCCAGGACATCCTCTTCAGTGGTTAGTGTTGCAACAACACTATTGTTTGACACCACCTCCAATTCGTCCTGTTTTGAAATCCTCAACTCTATTATTGGTTTTATTTCAGTCCCAATAAGCTGACCAGCTTCATACTTTCTCCTCTTATGAGCCTTGGCATGCAATTTGTCTATGACTTGGATAAGATGTACATATAAGCACAAGTCATTCTGAGATTGTTGATCTTGCCGCCTTGGAAAATATTTGTCGTACAGATAGGAGGTATAGCTTGGGTGCAGCAACTTTATTTCTATTGGGTCAAAAATCCTTATACTGGCTGCTTTCTTTTGAGGATCATTCCTCAGCAGAACCAGTTCCTTATTCTTTTCTACATATCCCCAGTCAGTAATGGGGAATGTAAACTGATTGCCTTCTATTGTCTTGACTGATGCATAAGCTTTGTCTTCAGCTCCAACTCTCTTCAAAAATTCTTCAACCAATAGAGATTTGGGCTGAGACTTCCTGAGCTTTCTCTTCACGTGCTCTGCATCAACCAGTCTTGCTTCCCTGAGAACATCTCCCTTGAACTTGTGACTCAGTTTGGTCACAAGTCCAGAGAAGTCTCTTCCTCTTGGACTTATGGTGTAATTGGTGATGGGAATGTTTTGTAGTGTATGAAGGTCTACATCTGGCAAGGCTAGTAGGAATTCTACTCGTGGGAAGTATTCCACCATACCAGATGCCCTTTTAATCAGTGCACAGTCCCACTCACCATCATATTTCCAAGCTATTATTTGATGATCCTTTGCTTCTTCAGGCCTTGTGATAAGATCAAAGAACTGTATTAATGTATATTTTTGTTCAATGATCTCTCTCACAGCAGTGCCTAGAGGCCAGATCTTGCATGGGACTAAATCCCTTAGCTCTCTGATCATTTTCTCCTTTCCCTTATGCATATCTTTGGCTTTGACCATGGTGGGTTCAGTAGGAGTTTGAATTGGTTGTTGTTGATAGGTAGGGTTGGGAGCTCCGGATCTGAATTTTACACCAGTGTCTAACTCTACTTTCATAACATGATCCATCATAGCTCTGAGTTCACTAACTGATCTTCCCTTTAGCTCATGGGGCTGGTAGTTATGGCTTTGTAACCAGCATGTCATGTTATATCTTGTAAGCTTGGTTGTATCATAGTGGCCTAATTCCTTCCTGGTCTTCTTCATATCTTTGTACTTGGAGAATGTTTCATAAGTGTAGACTGGAAGTATCAGTCTTGCAGCATCAAATTCTTTTAAAACTTCAATCATTTCTCCCATATTCATCTTCTCGACCAAGTCATATGGAAATCCATGATTGATTAATTGCATGAACATGGATGACTGTGGTCTTTCCTATACTATGTCATCAGTAGTCAATAACTTTTCTTGTTTGACTTCTTCAGACTCTTCCTTTATTAGCTCTTCCCATTCAGAGTCACTTTCTTCTACTTGTTGCTTCAATGGGGTTTGATGCTCTGGAGAATCTGGTTTAGTTCTTTTTGTTGATTCTCCAGATGCATCAGCTGTCTTCCCTAAGTATTTCCTTTTTTTTGGTGTAAGTGATCATTGCTGAATCACTTTTGTTCTTTTCAACTTTAGTCAATTTCTTCTTTAACCTTTCAATCTCATCATCTTTCAGTTTCAGTCTTTCAGCTTGTTCATCAACCAAATCATTCAAAGCATCAACTACTTCATTATTCATCACTGCATCTTCCCTCAGACTCTTCAATCTACTCTCCAGCTTCTCTATTAATTCATCTTTCTCCTTCACCTCCTTCTTTAACCTTCTTATCTCTTCTATCCTTTTGTTCCCTTTCAGGACAAGGTTGTTATATTCTGCCACCAAATAGCTATTGCTTACATTGATTTCTTCTTCATTCAGGTCATTCTTATTGTAGGCAATGATATCAATGTAAGCACTCTCTTCTTGCTCGACTTCCTCTTCTTTATCTTTCTCTTCTACATCAATACAGACTTCTTCTGTATCTCCACCATTAATAGCTTTATCAACATCCTCATCAAGGTGGAGTTCTTCTGTTGGTGTTGGGCTGTCAATGGGTTCAGTAGGAGTGGGTGACATGGTTGGTTCAGTTGGTGGTAGAGGAGATATGGGCTCTGTGGCACCAGTATCAATTGATGTTATGGAGATTGGTAAGTGTGGAAGTGAAGGTTGAGTTCTATCCTGACCAACAACTTCAGTAGAAGCAGTGTTGATTGATGTTGGTAATTGGCCAGGAGATATGGGTTCAGTATTCTCACTTGAATATGTCAAGTGGATGGGTGATGGTGGTGGCTGTGATTCTTGTTGGGGTGATTTGGGTGAGGTATGTTGTGGTGTTTGAGGCTGGGAGTGTGTGGCAGATGGGGCTGATGAGCTTTCAGTTTGTGGTTTCTCAACCCACAGCAGCTCCTGAGGAATGTCCTCATTCTCATTTAGTACATGAGCGAACATCTCCACACCTCCTCCTTCATACTGCCCTTTCAGTTTATTGAGAAGGGATTTGCTCAAATGGATCTGTACACCTATATCACCCTCTCTCTCCACTTCGGGATTCGTTCATTGATTATCAAGTGGAGGAACCGAGGGAACATGAACATCTTGTTCTCCTTGTGCACTTGCACATGATCGCAAAGGCAGTTCATAATGTATTTGGCATAATTATAAGTTCTTCCTTCAAAGATTCCTATGATCCCAGATGAGATGTGGCGTGAGAATCTATCTAACCCGGACTTCCGGTTGGAGATGCACTTCAGGTAAGTGTGGCAGAGGAACCGGTAAGGCTTGCATAGCCTACCTTTCTTGATTTCTCCGTGTTGATAGTCACCATCGTAGCCCATCAGATTGAATACCTTCTGGATGTATTCATGGTCGAATACATCCGGATGACCTTGTTCACCCTCTCCCAGTTCTAGGGCACTACGGATTATTCATTCGTTTACCCAAAGGGTAAGCTCCCAATGGTCGCAGTGATCATGGTTCCTTCTTCTCCTTCGACTATTGCAGTTGTATTCCAGAAATCTATCATGTGGGATAGATAGATGACTGAGTCAGGAGTCAGTGTGTAGAGGAGTCGTGTTCTTCTCAGGTATCTTATAATGTCTCTGCATTCATCCTCCACATCTGGATTCAAAAATGCACAAACATTGTGGTCTTTTACGAACCGATTAGCCAGGGTGATAGTGGTGTTAGCCTAGTGTTCGATGTAGACGATGACGAAGGGGGTTTTGGATGAAGGGGTTTTTAGGTCAGAGTGTTTTGAAAATGAATAGAAAGGCCAACGGTCGAAGTACATTTTTATACATTTTCAGACAGGCTGTCTACCATGTGGGACCCATTTACATTTTTTACCCCTCCGAGGTTATTAACTATGCCAAATAAATAATTGATAACAATTAATGATCACATAATTAAGCAAAGTATAATATCCACGGAAATCATAGTTTTCTGCTTCTTCCGTACTTTATCTACGAAAGTGGACCCATTCTGTCTTCCGCAGAAGCATATGCGGATGAACAGATTTCACTGTATCTACGGAAGATAGCTCATGTCTTCCATAGTACACCTGCGGTTCCGAAAGGAATTAATTGTTTAGTTTTATACTACTAAGATTAAGGGAATTAATTGATCAGTTATACTCAAATTCACGATATACTCCCCCTAAATTTGTGATTAATCATCTACGGATGAGTTTATCAAAATTTATACGAAGATCGCATGATCAGTGAATGTGTAACTGAAAATCACATGAGTATAGTGTTCTGTGGCAGGCAATTGGTTGAGAAACTAAGGATCATACTATAAATTAGACACATTCCTGCTTATTTTGGTTGAGTGAGAAGCCTACTGGATCTAGTGCAAATTGCAAATATGGTGAGCCGTAGAAGTTCAACCTAGAGTGTATGTTAGGCATGTGCGGCTAGTTATCATGTTTTGGTAAGAATTAATGATAAACAAGGATGAATGCATCATGCAAGGTGTATGAAAGTCTGTCTCCCAGATTGTGATCAAGTCATCACTTTATCATACATACCATGTTCCGTAGATTATAAGCTCTATCTTAAGATTTTTTTGAAATCTTATTAATGCCTTTTATGAATGCTCTTTGAATACTATGTAGTTGATCCTTTAGGATTCTTTTGGGTGCAGCTCTTTTTGAGAACTTTTAATGATCAGCATCAGGTCACCAGGTCTTTACTTACGTAAAACAGAGGTGCCCTTTGACCCAGGTCTTTGCTTACGTAAAACAGAGGGTCATGATTCACAAAGATAGAGGTTATAAGGTTTTAAAACATAGTAATGTGCATAAGTGATGAGTTGTGTACTTTCTGATGAGACTTACTTGTTAACTCCTCATAATGACTTATCCATACTAAGTCATCTTGGCATTATGTTGAGCATGACATAGCTTATTTTCCACTCAGGATGAACCTATTCAACTCATCAGATCAGTAGTTAGTTGGTTGGGTGCAGGCAGGATATATGTCATGTTTATAGCATAGTATCATATCCGTAGATTATCAAAAGCCTTACATATAAGTTTATGTTGTATCCTCATATGGTCACAGTTAATGAGCCTATATACCTGTTGTTAATGTTTTGAACTTATTCTAAGTTGATCATGCCTAATGATTCAATTAAGAACTTAAATTTTACTGAATCAAAGGCCTTAGTGAATAAATCTACAAGCTGATTTGTTGTATCCACTTTGATCAACTTAATTAGTCCCTTTTCTGAGCAGTCTCTTAGAAAATGGTATCTAATTTCTATATGCTTAGTTTTACTATATTGGACTGGATTAGCAGTGATAAACATAGCAACTGAATTGTCTGTATATATTGGTGTCTGGAGAAAATTGTAACCATAATCAAGTAATTGATTTTGTAACCATAGAACCTGGGAGCAGCCTGTTGAGGCAGCTATGTATTCAGCCTCGGCTGTGGATACTGAAATATTTGTCTGCTTTTTGCACTGCCAAGACACAAATCTTGGTCCTATGAATTGACATCCTTCAGTTGTTGATTTTCTATTATTGTTGCATCCTCCGTAGTCACTGTCTGAATAGGAGTAAAGGTTGAAGTCTCCTTCTTTGGGATACCAAAGTCCAAGTGATGGTTTCCTTTTGAGGTATCTGAATATTCTTTTTACTGCATTCAAGTGAGACTCCTTTGGATCTGCTTGATACCTAGCACACACACACACAGCAAACATTATGTCAGGTCTGCTAGCAGTTAAGTACATTAATGATCCTATCATAGATCTATATAATCTTTGATCAATAGACTTCTCTGTTGGATCTGGTATAATTTTATCTATAGTAGATGCTGGTGTTTTGCATGATGCACAGTCTGCAAGGTTGTATTTCTTCAGTATTTGAAGGATATACTTTTTTTGATTGATGAAGATGCCATCTGTTTTCTGATGAACTTGTAATCCTAAGAAGAAAGTTAATTCTCCCATTGAACTCATCTGAAACTCAGATTGCATTAAGGCTTCAAACTCTTCACAGAGTCTCTTGTTTATTGATCCATATATGATGTCATCAACATATATTTGAACAACTAAGAGATCTTGATGTTCATGTTTGAGGAAGAGTGTCTGGTCAATTGTTCCTCACTTGTATCCATGTCTTAGGAGAAACTTGGACAGTGTTTCATACCATTTTCTTGGTGCTTGATGAAGTCCATATAAATCTTTATCAAGCTTTTACACCCTGTGAGGGTATTCAGGATCTTCAAATCCTGGTGGTTGAGAAATATAGACCTCTTCATCAATTTTACCATATAAGAAGGCATACTTTACATATATTTGGTAAACTGTGAACTTCTTATATGATGCATATGCTAAAAACACTCTTATTGCCTCAATCCTTGCAACTGGTGCAAAGACTTCATCATAATTTATGCCTTCCTCTTATGTGTAGCCTTGCTTTGTTTCTGATTATTATTCCCCTGTCATCTAGCTTATTTTTAAATAACCACCTTGTGCCAATAGGATATTGGCCTTTAGGGAGATCAACTAGATTCCACACCTTCTGTTTCCTGAATTGTTGAAGTTCTTCTTGCATTGCTTCAAGCCAGCTGTTGTCTTTCAAGGCTTCTATTATGTTGGGAGAACTACTTGTGATAGAAAGCAGGAGAATAGACAAGTGTTTATAGCTCCCCCTTGTTTTTGGTAGTTCTGTTATAGAGGTCACCTATCATGTTATCAATTGGGTAATACTTATGTGCTCTAACTGTTGGTACATCATTAACTTGGATGGATGAATCCAGGTTTGTGATGTTGGTTGTTGGAGATGAGGTTAGTTGTGATGGAGAGTCAACAAAGTAGTTCATCTCATTTTCTGGTGCAACTCTCTAAGTTTCCGCAGAAACATGTATGCTTTTCGGGGTAGTGGACATGTCTTTCGCAGGTACTTGATCAGCTGTAGTTTCAGAGCAAGATATTTTGTGTGACAATGGTGTTGAATGGTTTTCTGATGTGGTTTGATTCTTAGGGGATCTCATTCCATCATCTGCAGGAGTAGGAACATCTACGGAAGTAGATGGTACTTCAGCTGATGTGCATGGTGTGAGGTCATTAGAAACATCTTTACTAGTTTGTGCTAATGCATCAGGATTAGTGTTACTTTGGTTCTCCAGGGAAGTGACTCTAGGTGGGTCAGCTGTCAATGGTACACTCATATTTGGAGGAACATAAGGGTAACATGTATCAGCAGTACCTGTCACGTTAAGATAACCAGAATTAAATAAGTTAGTTAATGCATCTATATCAAACAGCCAAGATGATTCTTTCACTGACTATGGAAATAAGGATTCATCAAAGGATACATTAGGAGTTTCTTCCACTATGTTATCATATGGAATATAGACTCTATATGATTTAGATGTTGATGAGTAACCAATAAAGAAACCATCATAGGCTTTTTTAGCAAATTTTCCTAACTGTTCTTTTGTGTTTAATACAGATACATGACACCCAAAGCTTTAAGATATCCTATAAAAGGTTTTATTTTAAATAGAAGTTCATAGGGTGTTTTATTATATTCTTTGACAATCAAAGTTCTGTTTTGAATAGTGCAGGCTGTGTTCACAGCTTGTGCCCAAAATGTTATTAGCAGATGTGAGTCAGCTAGCATTGTTCTTGCTTCTTCATTTAGAGTTTTGTTTCTCCTCTCAGCAACTCCATTCTGTTGAGGAGTTCTTGGAGCACTAAATTGCCTAGCTATGCCTTTATCCCTGCAAAATGAGTCTAAGACATAATTAACAAATTCAGTTCTATTATGACTTCTTAGTATCTTGATTCTTAGATCAAGTTGATTTTCTATCTTAGTGATGAACTCCATTAAAATTTTTGATGTTTCACTTTTATGTTTTAAGAAAAATACCCAAGTAAATCTAGTGAAATCATCAACAATCACCAAACAGTACTTCCTTTTACCAATGCTTAACACATTGGTGGGACCAAAAAGATCCATGTGCAGTAACTTTAGTGGTGTTGTGTTTGTGTTAATTGTTTTGGACTTATGTGATACTTTATGTTGTTGGCCTTTATAGCATGATAAACAGTGATTAGAACAGTAAAATTCTTTCTTTGGAACACCAATGACTAAGTCATTTTTCACCAATTTATTCATGTTCTTCATGTTGGAATGAGCCATCCTTTTGTGTCAGAGTTATGCTTCATCTTCTGATGATTTAGAGATCAGGCATGTTTCTTTGCTTGTTAGTGTTGTGTTGTTCATATCCAACACATAGGTGTTACCTTTTCTTGGTTCTTTAAGAAGGATCCAGTCTTCTGGAATTTTGAAACCTGGCTTAAGAATGTAGCAATCAGAGTTATCAAAGAAAGTAGTATAGTGTTGGTCACAGATTTGTGATACACTTAGTAAGTTAAACTGTAAGTTTTCACAAAAGTTAACTCTTTCAAACTTTAAAACTCTATTTGGTACCATTCCTTCACCAATAATTTTACCTCCCTTCTTATCCCCACTGAATGCTACATATAAAACATTCTTATGTTTAAAGTCCTGCAAGAGGGTGCAGTCTCCTGTCATATGTCTGGAACAACCACTGTCAATATACCACTTGTTGTCAGCCCTCCTTGGATGTTCCTGTAAAACAAAAATGAACTTAGTTAGACTTAGGAGCCCAAGCCTTGCTGGTCTTGGGCTTGACATTGTTATCTAATGTATCAACTTTCTCATGAATAAGACTTGAAGTTTCTAGATTCGCTGTACAGTCTGTTAATTCATTATGTTTAGTTTGGGGTGAGGATGTAATAGTTGATGAAGTTGAGGTGATGTCTTCTTGATTCATTCTGACTTGGTTAGTCATTTTTGTTTGAGACTTCTTCTTTGATGTGGATGATGAGGAATTGCCAGAAAATGTTTCTGCATCCTTTGCTTTGGACTTAGGCACATCATTGCCTTTGTCAAAGTGATCAAAGAAGTTGTTTTCTTCCTCAAGTGCTACCTTTTTGTGTGGTGCATTCTTTTGCACTTGTGATTTCTCCTTCTTATTCTTTAATTGCACCTCAGCAACTTTGTTGTTTTTCTTAGTAACTTTCTGTTCTTATTGTTGTTTCTTTTGGTTTGAATCTCTATCATCTTCAGAAGATTGTGAGTCTAACTCAGAGGTATCTACTTTTTTTGTCTTGACAATCTTTGTTTTGTTCTTCTTGTTAAAGTAGCATTCCTTTGTAGTATGGTTGTTTTTGTTGCATATTGCACAATATTTGTTGAAGTAACAATCTGAAGTCATGTGATTGTTCATGTTACATATTGAGCAATAGCTGCTGAAGTAGCATTCTTCTGTGCTGTGGTTGTGCATGTCACACCATTTATAGTAAACTTCATCTTCACTGTCAGATGCATTCCTTTTCTTTGCCTTCTTCTTGCTCATCAGTTTTTGCTTCTTTAATTCCTTTTCAAATTTAGTTGCTTATGAGTCTTTTCCTCTTCCAGACATGATATCAAAAGGTTCTTGTGTTGTATCTTTTGTATCCTTTTTCTTAGTCTGTTCTGATTTCTTCCGCAGATGATCTGCGAAAGTTATGTTCTTTTCTCCTGATCCTCTTTTTGCTGACTTTTCTTTATTTAGTTTATTGAATGCATGTATGCCTTCATTTAATTGCTCAATTCTTGTGTGGATTGTCTTTAGTAGATTTCTTTGTTTTGGTGGATAGGGTAGTTTAAGTTCATTTAGTACCTTTGGAATTGAGTATTCTTTTAACACAGTTTTATCCTTACCCAATCCAGCATTATTAGTCTCAGCCTCTTCATCTAAGTCATCACAGTTGTCATAATCAAATTCTGACAGCTTGGAGTCTGATGAACTAGATTCAGATGACTCAGTATTATTAAGTTTATCTGATGACTTAGGTATGAAGTGATTAGGATAAATTGTTGGTCATTGACTCAGGTAAAGGAATATAATTGTTGGTAACTGGTGGTGCAACTGCATGAAATCCCAATCCTGACTTGTTCTTAGACTCAATATGAGAGTTTAACAGTTTCTCATACTGCTGTGATGATAATTGGAATTTTTGCAGTTTCACTTCAGTAGATGCATGTTCTGACATAGATTTGGTTAAAGATGTAGTCAGATGCTCAATTTGTGCTTTTAGATTGTAATTTTCAGATACAAGTTTATCTAAATCCTTTTGTAAAGAATTAATTTTAACTCGATAAAGTTTGTGTTCTCTAACATGAGATTCATTTAAGAGTAAGGTTTCTTTTACTTTATCAGCCAATTGTTGAGCATGTGTGTCACACCCCAACCTTAACGGCGGAAACGTCGAGATGTGAGGGTTAAGATTGTTCACAGCCACATAACACTACCATAAATTGTAAATATAAAAAAAAATTCATAAGTTGAAATAAACATTACAAATGTCTCAACAAAAGAAAATAAGCAAATAAACAAAGTCCAACTTTCAAGTTTCAAGATATTTTATTTATTTTTCCTAGGTCCAAATCCTAGGTGTAGGCATGCTTTAAAAGATATTCATCAACCTTGTGCATTTCCTGAAACATGTTAAAAATAAAGGGTCAACTTTAAAAGTTGGTGAGTTTCCATGGGTTAAGCATACATATATATATATATATATATATATATAAAAGTTGACAAGTAGCAATTCATGTCAATGGTTACGAATAAAGCAAGTTTATAGATAACATATAGCTACAATCAAACCTTGAACAAGAATATCATTTACAAGTTTAACGATTAGCTAAGTGTACTTGGTTCCCATGATGAACAAGCATACGTCATCAGGAGCCGGCAATAACCTCGGCTTTAGCACCAAATAGGCTTGTCAGGCCCATAGATCTATGACGTCGCCAGGCTAGCAATAGTTAATGATTGTCAACATATAATGTTCATCATATAAGGCTCACAATATTACAAATAACCATGACAAAAAGTAAGGATGAATTGCATGTGCGTTTACAAGTATCAAGATGTTTACAAGTGCAAGTTTATAAGGTTAACATGTTTCACCCCAAAAGGTGTGAAATAAAGTAAAAGAGGGGCATGGAAAACTCACATGATATATATATATATATAGGATGATAACAAGAAATAAACGGTGCTCCAACGATTCTTTTACAAGATACCTAACGTATATATTTCAAGGTTAAATTTAAAGGTAAATTTAACGTGAACTAGGGTTTCAATAGGAATTTGGGGTTTTTATAAATAAATAAGGTTATCTATTGAAATCATATATATATTTTAACCCAATGAAAGAAATATACCATTTAGATAATTTAACGAAATTAATGTATTTATAATAACGGTAAAATTAAATATAAAATGTAAATAATTTCTATATTTATTTAAGATAACACGATTAAACTAAAAGTAACGCTTGGACCAATAATAATTTATTACTTTAAACTATCATTTTAAATCCATTTTTTTTAAGAACTAACTAAAAATAATTTTTGTTATATTGTTTTATTAAAAAAAAGTATATAAATATTTAAATTTGAAAAATTTGCAGAAAATAATTTGGTGACTTTAAAAATAATTAAAGTTTACAAAAATGATTTTTATAATTACTAAAATATTTCTGTATTTAAATTTGTTAAGAAAAGGCTTTTTAAAAAAATAATGTGGGTGCCCGGGTTCGAACCCGGGACCTCACAATTGTGGGGAGTGGTGTTTACCGTTAGGCTGGGTAGCCTATGCCTGCTAAAAGCCGGCTTCCTTACTTTATAAACACAATCTCTGAAAAAAAAACCCCAAATCGCATAAACCCTAGAACCAACTTTGATCAAATTGAACATCCATTCGTTTAAGATAATGAAATCAACGTTGGGGCTTTTAATCCCCAAGTGATTTCGAGTGTATCTGCGTATCCAATTACCTGGGTGGAAGTTTAAATCGATGAGAACGAGATGAAGAACAATCGCGACTGTGGTGAATCCGATTGAAGTGCAATTGGCGATGATAATCGAATTAAATTCGTATGAAGTTCCAGGGAATGTTCACGACCCTAAGCCCTTTGTTAATTCCAGTTTAGGTTGCTCGGAAGGTGGGTTTTGATTGAGTTGCAGGTCACGATGGAAGTGGGGATCGAATGCGGGGTTCGTGTGCTTCTCGGCTGAAATTGCAAGTGGTGATAGTTTAGGGATAGTTAAACGATTGTTCAGGTTTAATTAATTAGATTATTATTGAGTCTTGAATGCCGAACGGCTCGATTGATAATTGCAACGGTTACTCGGTCATTCGAGTTCATAACCGTTGTTTAAACTCGATTAAGGTTCTAAAACGGCTTCGAATCATGCACACGAACCGGTTGGGATAGTTTTGTGTCGAAAATATGAAGGATTTCTGGGTTTTGGCCTCGCCGGAAGTCGGCCGAGGGGTGGCCGGTGGTTGGCCTCCGGAAGTACGGGGGAAAAGAGGGGAGGGGGTTTGGGTTTTGAATATTTACAGCTTTAGTCCCTGCGGTTTTCAACTTAATATTTTAGGTACAAAATTTCTATTTTAAGTTTGTAAATTGTCTTAAAGGCCCTCTAACTTAATTAAACTTTAAGTTTTAAACATTTTAAACTTGTTAATTATTTAACTCTTATAAATTATTATTTCTATTATTATTATTATTTTTATCTTATTTTAACTATTATTATTATGTTTTATTATATTAAAAACAAATTATTAACTCTTAAATTAATGAATTAATGCACCATAAAAGAAACATTCATAAACAACCCATATAGTTTCTTAAATGACCACGAGAGGTGCGAGGTAATTTGGTTATGAAGTCCATGGATATGTGTTCCCATTTCCACATGGGAATCTCGGGTTGTTCAAGCAATCCACTAGGACGTTGATGTTCAGCTTTAACCTTTGTACACGTAAGACACTTAGCTACGTAAGTTGCTATGTCTTTCTTCATTCCAGGCCACCAGTATTGACCACGCAGATCCATATACATCTTATCGGAACCAGGATGAATTGAGTAACGAGTTTGATGAGCTTCATTCATGATAAAGGTACGAAGATTATCACGGTTTGGAACCCAAATTCGATTCAAGAAATACATCAACCCATTGGGTTTTGTTTCTAGTTGAGCTCGAAGGTTGTACTCCAATTCCTCTCCCATTTTTCCTCCTTCTTGAACTGCTTGTTGAGCCTCCATGATACAAGTCTCGATGTCATTCTCAATCCTCAAATTTTGTAGCAGCACCGTAGTCTCGTTAACATCCAGACGAATCTCAGTATCAAATTCTCCCAAGGTATCAAGCCATTGTCGTCGATCGCGAATTTCTTGAAACGAGACCATCTTATTATGAATCTTACGACTTAGTGCATCGGCTACGACATTTGCCTTTCCAGGGTGGTAACGAATGTCACAATCATAATCACTAATCAACTCAACCCAACGTCGTTGTCTCATGTTGAGATCCTTTTGATTGAAGACGTGTTGTAGGCTTTTGTGATCGGTGTAAACTATACATTGCGTCCCATACAGGTAATGCCTCCAAATCTTTAAGGCAAAAACCACCGCACCAAGTTCAAGATCATGTGTCGTATAATTCACCTCGTGGACCTTCAATTGTCTCGATGCATATGCTATGACCTTTCCTCGTTGTATGAGAACACAACCAAGGCCTTGTTTAGATGCATCACAATATACGGTGAAATCATCGTTTCCATCGGGAAGGGTCAAGATAGGAGCATTACACAACTTGTGCTTTAGGGATTCAAAGGCTTCCTCTTGTTCAGACCCCCATTCGAATGGTTTATTCTTTTGGGTCAAGGAAGTAAGCGGTTTCGCGATTCGAGAGAAATTGGCAATGAAACGTCGATAATACCCAGCAAGACCAAGGAAAGAACGAACTTCGGTTGGAGTTGTGGGAACACACCAATTTTTCACAGCTTCCACCTTTGCAGGGTCAACGTGAATTCCTTGGCTATTCACCACGTGTCCTAGAAATTGGACCTCCTCGAGCCAAAATTCGCACTTTGAGAACTTTGCGTACAGTTGTTCTTTCTTCAATAGCTCAAGAACTTGTCGCAGGTGATGTTCGTGATCGGTTTTGGACTTGGAATAGATAAGTATGTCGTCAATAAAGACAATCACGAATTTGTCTAGATACGGCTTGCATACTCGATTCATGAGATCCATAAAGGCAGCAGGAGCATTCGTTAAACCAAAGGGCATCACCATGAACTCATAGTGCCCATATCTGGTGCGGAACGCAGTTTTTGGAATATCATCATCGTGAACTCGTAATTGATGATAGCCAGAACGTAAGTCAATCTTTGAGAAAATAGCAGCTCGTTGAAGTTGGTCAAAAAGATCATCGATGCGAGGAAGAGGGTAGCGGTTCTTGATGGTAAGTTTGTTAAGCTCACGATAATCGATGCACATACAAAATGATCCATCTTTCTTCTTCACGAACAGAACAGGTGCACCCCAAGGTGATGAGCTAGGACGGATAAAGCCCTTGTCGGACAGTTCTTGGAGTTGACTAGCTAGCTCTTGCATTTCTGACGGTGCAAGTCGATATGGTGATTTAGCCACAGGGTTCGCTCCCAGAATTAAATCGATCTTAAACTCGACTTCACGCACGGGAGGTAAACCGCTAAGGTCATCGGGAAACACTTCAGGAAAGTCTCGTACAATCGGGACATCCTTAAGATCATTCCCTTTGACTTTCGTGTTGACCACGTAAGCCAAGAAAGCCATGTAATTCTTGCTTAGACATTTTCGGGCTTGAGTACACGACATGAGTTTGAGTCCTTTGGATGATTTTTCGCCGAATACTTTCAATGTATCCCCCGAAGGCAAAGGAATTCGAATGCACTTCTCAAAACAAATAATTTCAGCATGATGTTTGGCTAACCAATCCATGCCAATGATAACGTCAAAGCTTCCAAGTTTCATAGGAATAAGGTCGATAAAGAAATCATGCTCGTTTAGGCTCAAAATACAATCATGAATGACGACATCAATGGTGATGGGTTCTCCATCGGCGACTTCGACAGTAAGAGGTCTTTCTAGTTTCGTATGTGGCTTAGCAAGTATAGGCTCAAATTCTATCGAGACAAAACTCTTATCGGCTCCAGAGTCAAATAGAACGTAGGCATAAGAATTATTAATAAGAAACATACCGTTCACCACATCGTTGTTTGCTTGTGCTTGGTTAGCATTGATGTTGAAGGCACGTCCTCGAGCTTGTGGTACGTTACCCGCAAGACGAGGGCATTGTGGGCGAAAATGACCAGGTTCCCCACAGTTGTAGCAAGCACGATTAGCAACTAACGCAGCATTGTTTGGTGCACGGTGACAAGTAGCCACCAAGTGTCCATACTTACCACACAGTGTACAGATACGGCACGGGGTATTACCTGCATGATGATACTTACAGACATTGCACAATGGTAGAGGACCAGCATAGGTTCTAGCAGCAGGTTCTTGTGTACCAGGAGCGGGTTGTCTTTGAGGTACCTTGGGTGTAGCCACAGCGAAATTACGCGCCGGTGTGAACTTGCGTTTCTTGTTGTTGTGAGACGGTTCATTCTTATTCTCCTTAGCTGCTTCAGGGACCGCCTTTTCAGTCTTTTTAGCCCCTTTGAGAGACAAGGTGCCCACTCGAATATGGTTTTCAGTAAGTTGAGCAGTGATGGTAATGGCATCTTCCAAAGTTGTGGGTCTACTTCCCACCACGGCATCTTGGATTTGAGGTGGCACCCCCTTGATGAACTTCTCAATGTTCCTAGGAACAGTGTCAACCATGTGAGGCAACAGGATACTCAACTCGTGGTGCCTAGTTGAATAGGCCAAATGATCTCCACCATCTTGTTTGAGATTCCAAAACTCCTCCTCCAGCTTTTGTAGCTCACTTCTCGGGCAGAACTTTTGGATGGCAATGTTCTTGAATTCTTCCCAAGTGAGTGCCAACACAGCATCAGCACCACGATTCCTCTTCTCACTATTCCACCACGTAAGTGCTCTTTGTTGAAGAACACTTGTGGCATAACGGACTTTGAGTGCCTCGGGACACTCACAGTTGATGAAAGTGTTCTCCATGCTTTCAAACCACTCGAGAAGTCTAGTGGCTCTTTCCTTCCCACTAAAGCTAGTGGGTTTGCACGAGTTGAAGTGCTTAAACGTGCAAGTTTGGTTGTTTCTTCCTTGATTGGCACTATTCTCTCCTTGCCCATTGCCATTAGTGTTGTTACTAGCGTTGGTCATCAAGGTGCTACTCAGTTCGGCAACCATGGTCGGAATGACGGCAGCCATTTGACGGGCAATCATGGCGGCTAATTTGCGGTCGGAGCTACCACGCTTTCCATGATGACGAGACATGCTGGATATAAAATAAGTTAGTCACAGAAATTTGGAGGTAGAAGATAATAAATCAACAAAGATTTTTCAAGACTTGTAAAACACACATGGAATGATTCCATTTGGTACACTTTACCATTTGGAAACGTTGACACGTCAAGGTGAGTTAACTCCAATTGCCTTAGAAACTTGTGTATATTGACCATAGTTTATCACTCATCCTAGAAATCCCCAGGTAAGCATAACTAGTCCCACGGGATTTATGCGAAATGCTTACCTTAGCCCGAAGGCTTTTTGCCAGGAAATCCATAATACAGGTGTCTATGTGTCACACAATATTTCTTTAGGTTCATGGAATTAAAACCTTGATGAGATTTTTATAGATTAGACATTAAGTCTAAAGATTTGAACCTTTTGATATAAAGCTTACGTTCCCACGTGTCGTCGAGAATAAGTTTAAGATATTTCATTGTCGAGAGAATAAAGGATTAAGAATAAGTTTTAGAGGAGACAAGGCAACCAAGTTTCTCAATTATAAGGCAATCCTAACTAAAGGCATCAAGTTGCACATCAAGAGGCCATCCTTAACAAGTAGCATTATGTAGCATGCAATAAGATATATTACAAGATCATAAAGATTTTTCTTATGAGGTTCATGCATCAACTATAGTCTAGGTCACCATTTCTAATAACCTAAATCCCTATAGTTATGGGCTCTGATACCAATCTGTCACACCCCAACCTTAACGGCGGAAACATCGAGATGTGAGGGTTAAGATTGTTCACAGCCACATAACACTACCATAAATTGTAAATATAAAAAAATTCATAAGTTGAAATAAACATTACAAATGTCTCAACAAAAGAAAATAAGCAAATAAACAAAGTCCAACTTTCAAGTTTCAAGATATTTTATTTATTTTTCCTAGGTCCAAATCCTAGGTGTAGGCATGCTTCAAAAGATATTCATCAACCTTGTGCATTTCCTGAAACATGTTAAAAATAAAGGGTCAACTTTAAAAGTTGGTGAGTTTCCATGGGTTAAGCATACATATATATATATATATATAAAAGTTGACAAGTAGCAATTCATGTCAATGGTTACGAATAAAGCAAGTTTATAGATAACATATAGCTACAATCAAACCTTGAACAAGAATATCATTTACAAGTTTAACGATTAGCTAAGTGTACTTGGTTCCCATGATGAACAAGCATACGTCATCAGGAGCCGGCAATAACCTCGGCTTTAGCACCAAATAGGCTTGTCAGGCCCATAGATCTATGACGTCGCCAGGCTAGCAATAGTTAATGATTGTCAACATATAATGTTCATCATATAAGGCTCACAATATTACAAATAATCATGACAAAAAGTAAGGATGAATTGCATGTGCGTTTACAAGTATCAAGATGTTTACAAGTGCAAGTTTATAAGGTTAACATGTTTCACCCCAAAAGGTGTGAAATAAAGTAAAAGAGGGGCATGGAAAACTCACATGATATATATATATATATAGGATGATAACAAGAAATAAACGGTGCTCCAACGATTCCTTTTACAAGATACCTAACGTATATATTTCAAGGTTAAATTTAAAGGTAAATTTAACGTGAACTAGGGTTTCAATAGGAATTTGGGGTTTTTATAAATAAATAAGGTTATCTATTGAAATCATATATATATTTTAACCCAATGAAAGAAATATACCATTTAGATAATTTAACGAAATTAATGTATTTATAATAACGGTAAAATTAAATATAAAATGTAAATAATTTCTATATTTATTTAAGATAACACGATTAAACTAAAAGTAACGCTTGGACCAATAATAATTTATTACTTTAAACTATCATTTTAAATCCATTTTTTTTAAGAACTAACTAAAAATAATTTTTGTTATATTGTTTTATTAAAAAAAGTATATAAATATTTAAATTTGAAAAATTTGCAGAAAATAATTTGGTGACTTTAAAAATAATTAAAGTTTACAAAATGATTTTTATAATTACTAAAATATTTCTGTATTTAAATTTGTTAAGAAAAGGCTTTTTAAAAAAATAATGTGGGTGCCCGGGTTCGAACCCGGGACCTCACAATTGTGGGGAGTGGTGTTTACCGTTAGGCTGGGTAGCCTATGCCTGCTAAAAGCCGGCTTCCTTACTTTATAAACACAATCTCTGAAAAAAAACCCCAAATCGCATAAACCCTAGAACCAACTTTGATCAAATTGAACATCCATTCGTTTAAGATAATGAAATCAACGTTGGGGCTTTTAATCCCCAAGTGATTTCGAGTGTATCTGCGTATCCAATTACCTGGGTGGAAGTTTAAATCGATGAGAACGAGATGAAGAACAATCGCGACTGTGGTGAATCCGATTGAAGTGCAATTGGCGATGATAATCGAATTAAATTCGTATGAAGTTCCAGGGAATGTTCACGACCCTAAGCCCTTTGTTAATTCCAGTTTAGGTTGCTCGGAAGGTGGGTTTTGATTGAGTTGCAGGTCACGATGGAAGTGGGGATCGAATGCGGGGTTCGTGTGCTTCTCGGCTGAAATTGCAAGTGGTGATAGTTTAGGGATAGTTAAACGATTGTTCAGGTTTAATTAATTAGATTATTATTGAGTCTTGAATGCCGAACGGCTCGATTGATAATTGCAACGGTTACTCGGTCATTCGAGTTCATAACCGTTGTTTAAACTCGATTAAGGTTCTAAAACGGCTTCGAATCATGCACACGAACCGGTTGGGATAGTTTTGTGTCGAAAATATGAAGGATTTCTGGGTTTTGGCCTCGCCGGAAGTCGGCCGAGGGGTGGCCGGTGGTTGGCCGCCGGAAGTACGGGGAAAAGAGGGGAGGGGGTTTGGGTTTTGAATATTTACAGCTTTAGTCCCTGCGGTTTTCAACTTAATATTTTAGGTACAAAACTTCTATTTTAAGTTTGTAAATTGTCTTAAAGGCCCTCTAACTTAATTAAACTTTAAGTTTTAAACATTTTAAACTTGTTAATTATTTAACTCTTATAAATTATTATTTCTATTATTATTATTATTTTTATCTTATTTTAACTCTTATTATTATGTTTTATTATATTAAAAACAAATTATTAACTCTTAAATTAATGAATTAATGCACCATAAAAGAAACATTCATAAACAACCCATATAGTTTCTTAAATGACATAAATGGTCCTTTCAAGAACATAACAAGGTTAACTATCAATTAACGAAAACACGAAAGGTTACAATGTGTTCTATATCTTTCTACTTCATTTATGCAAGAAGGGGAACACAACCTTTCTCTTACCTCAGTGGACATTGGAGGGACTTGTTTTCCATATTGGCCATCAAAGCTTGGTTTTCAGCAAGTACTTCCTTCTCATACATGCTCCAATCACAAGTACCATCCTACAAAATAATTAAACCAGTTTCTTTAGTGTTGGAGATACCTGTTGTATTGTTTGGTGGGGATGTATTGGTTAATAGTGGTTGTGTGAAACTCCTTTGACTAGGTTGTCTTGAGTCAGTTGATTGCTGTTGGCTGTTATTGCACTCCCTTGAAAAGTGTCCAGGCAGATTGCACTTATAGCATCTCACTTTGGACTTATCTACACCAATTTTTGTTGTTCTTCCTCCAACAGACAATCCTTTATTTCTTTTCATGAACATCTTGGCTCTATAGGCAATCATTTCCATTTGCCATTGCAGATCCATCTCTTCCACTTCATCAGAATGAAGTTCTTCTAGATCTTGTTGACAAAAGTGAGCAGGAGTCAAGGTGCTTCCTAGATAAGCCTGAAAGCTTGAGCTGAAAGCTGCAAAGGTAGCTTTCTGTTCTTCAGTCTCCAGAACCACAGTAATTGGTTCTGTTTGATTGTTATTCTTCTTGCTTTTGGATTCATCAGTCTTTACTTTTGTCTGTTTGTGCTGATTGCTTTGAGTTCTTGACTTTGAAGGCTTTGCTGCGTAGAAACTTGTTTCTCCTTCCTGTTCACCTTCATCACTGGATTTGTCTTCATCTTCATTGCAGATGAATGCACTGCCAGTATTCTTCAGTTCTTTGAATTGATAAGATGCTATAGGTGCTTTCACACTTTTGTTTCTTGTCTTTTCATCCAGCTCCAATGCTTCTACTTTTGCCATTAGAGTGTCTAGACCTATTGTTTTTAGATCAATAGTATTTTTAAACATGGACACAGTCTGTGTCCAGTTTTCAGGTAAAAAATGAAGCATATTTTTATTCAATTCTTCATTGCTGTACTTAAGTTCAAGGATGTTCATCTCTGTAACAAGTTGCATGAATCTATG
Source organism: Flaveria sonorensis (assembly GCA_025506505.1). NCBI lineage: Eukaryota > Viridiplantae > Streptophyta > Magnoliopsida > Asterales > Asteraceae > Flaveria > Flaveria sonorensis. The sequence continues at coordinate 65,294,926 of CM046432.1, forward strand.
CAATTGTTGAGGACTGACTCACCCAGAATATGATGGAATGTTTCATATTATGCACGGAGAGTATCCTTCTTTATGCTTCTAATCTCGTCACTACTTTCACACAGAGTGTGCAGGATTTTCCATAACGAGTTAGCTGTTTTGTATGATTCACACCTGATCAAGAGTTCTTCAGGCAAAGCCATAGTAGCATACTATAAGCTTTGATGTCAATCTTGACTCTTTTGGCATCATCAGGTGATAGATTCTTTAAACTGATGGGTTGATTATTATCCTTATAATCCGCTCCTAAGGCAGGTGGGATATAAGGTCCTTCGGTAATCGAAGCCCATAAGTCAGAATCTGTGTAATTAACATGATTCCTGAACCGGATTTTCCAGGTTTTAAAATCAGATTTGTTTTCCAGTTTAGGAGGTTGATAAGCACCAACAACTGAGTTACTCATATTAGTTAATTTTGAAAAATAGAGGTTTTGTTTTAAAACTGAATTTGATTAAACTAATCAAAGCTGATAGATCAATTGAAATCAATGAGCAATCCAGGGATCGTTCAGGAATTATCAGAATTGATTTGAACAAGTATTGATCGTGGAATTATCAATACTTGGTGTTTAATCTATTAATAATACTAAAATCAACCAATCAAACAAATAAAATAAGAATAATCAAACCGAGAGAACTCAATAATGTTGATCGTAATGCTTTCTTGTTACTATTGATGTTGCTGATCTTGAATACAATGATTCAGATAATGATTACTGATGATTCTAATGATTCTCAACTGTTGTTCTGTTTTTTATGTTGTTGATCTCGTATATATATATATAGAGAGAGATCTAGTTCTGTTCTATTGCTAGCTATTTTGTTGCTATAATTAAGCTAATTAAACTTATCCAAATCCTTGCCATGTTTATCGGCTTAGGAATTTGAGATTTACAACGAATCTAATATGGATAAAGTTGTTGATGTGACGTGAAATATCCGCTTGAATAATATGCCTTCCATCGTTATTAATGTTGTTGGGGTTCTGCCACGTTGACTTGTTGACTTGATGTTGACTTCTGTTAATTGGTCTTCCGCAGGAATTTACTCTTCCGCAGCTAATCTGTCTTCCGCAGCAACTGTTGTACTGTACTTGTTCTTGTGCTTCCGCAGGAGTTCTTCGCTTCCGCAGCAATCCCTCCTTCAATAGCTTGTTCTTTTCTTGTTCAGCTGAAGTTGTTCTTCCGCAGAAGATCCACGGATGTACACTTCAGTTATGTTCCTAAGAACATCTACGGAAGAACACTTTATTCATTCACAGTTGTTCCAACACTTAGTCAATTTTCCAAATTGACACAGTTTAATGTTTCCTGCACATTCATACATACATTCTGAAATATATTATATCATAGATTAATATATATTATGAAATGCAAAATAAATGTTATTTAATTCATAAACACAATTATAAACAAATATATCCATATTATATCATCAAAGGCAATAATTACAATTATGATTACAAGAGTGATCTTATCATCTAAACCTATACATGAGTTCTATCCCTAACATTTTGTAAAATAAGTTAAAAAAAAATTTTATTAAATTTAATTTATGAAATATGTTTATGGGTCATATTGTAATAACTTAGTGTAATTAGTCAATTTTTTTACTTTTGGGTTTTTATAAAAAAGGTTTAGAATACAAAATGGTGCTTTCGTGCAAAGTATACAAAGTGGAAGGGTGAAATTATCACATAAAAAGAATTACACTCTCGTGAAATTATTACCCAAATATAGAAATTTATGCAACAATACCTTCCTGCGTGAAAACTTCAATAACGCGTAAATAATTTCAATTCTTGCTTCTTGCTTAGTTAGTTTATACGCTTTGCATAGAAAAAACAGTTTGTATTTTAACTTTCCCTATATATATAAATGGGCGTGATCTCAAAAAGAATAATATGTTAACTACTGAGAAAATCGTTATTCTATTTTTTATTAAATACTTTGACTAGATCACATGAGGATTTCTATATATTTAAAAAAACTTATTTTTTAAAAATATGGTAATTTAAAGTTTTTTTGTCTAAATGCATAATACATATACACTATATGCACGATATAAGGAAGTGATAAAAAACGTGTGTGCGCGCACTTTATAGAGAGGAAATAGAGAGAAAAATTACTGCATAATAAATATACACTATATGTATAATACAACTAACTATTAATCTGTCGTTAAAAATAAATAAATAAATAAAATAAGATGAGGTGCATTTAATATCAGTCAAGATTGATTTAAAAGGTGGTGATGGCTTTATGGTTCAAAATGGAAACATACGATCGTTTGCTTAGAGTCATTAAACACAAACATGGTAATGGTTTTTGGTTTCAAACATGTAGATTGCTCTAGTTTGAAAAAATGTGCTTGAAATCAATTACTGTTTGCAACTAGCAATTAATAAGTTGATACAACTTGATTAACAGACATTTATTCTAATCTACTCTAATAAAACAAAATAATTATCATTCATATATTTATTTTTAGTTTGTCACGTCATCTCCACTAGGCTTTACCTATGATATTGTCTACATATCACCACCATAATAAATTTATAATTTTTAGTAAAAATCTTGATTTTAAAAAGTTTCATTAATAACTCTCATTTAATGCTATACTGATTAAGATAATTTCTTTCTAGAAATAAATAATATTTCATTAAAAATACTTTAATGAAATTTAATTATGTTAAAATGTAATTTAATTTGTAGCAAATAATTTTAAAACTAAAATACTTTTAAAAAATAAAAAGGTTTATAGATATTTATGAATAATAAATTTTTTTCTTTTTATACTATTGTTTATAACTTAAATATATTTGTTATATAATAATTTCATTGATATATTACCTATAACATATATTAGATTATCCATATATATATATATAGTGTAAGCCCCCCCAACCTAGTATGTAAATAGAGTGAATATGGGTTTTCGGAATGACTTGGCTTGAGGATAACACTCCATTAAAACAAATTTTTTCCCTTATTATCACTTAATGATCAACGAAATGACTTTTAAAAAATCTACATAATGTTAGTCAAACAATTACTATAAAATAGTTATGTTGCTGATCTTAAGTAAAATACATATTGCTTAATTAATATACACTTTAGTGAAAATACGCAGCTAGTATTTAATATTCAAACATTTTCTCATAATAAAATCATTAGAGTCCAACATGTAAAAGAAATTGTTACGATAAAATTTAATTATTTACATGTTTTAACGTTTCTGTTAAGACTAACTAATGTCATTCTAGAATTCTCAGACTTCCATTGAACCTAAAAACAATTATTAGACATGTAACAAAAAAAATTATGAGCAAAAAGCAATTAGACATAATGAATACAAGTTGGTTTAATTTTCAATAATTCTATCTAAATATTACATGTGAAAGAATTTATGTGTAAATATTGAATTTTGTGATATTGTTCGTTTCTTATGTATAAAAATGATTGAAAGACTATTTATGAGGAAAGACATAAACTAGATATGTTTTTTATGGTAGATGTCATTTCACTATTATAAAAACGTTTATAATTAATATTTTCCATGTATTAATTCTTCTCTGTTAAATTTTCTTGAAATGTAACTGGTGTTTAGGTTAACAAATAAAAATTTTTTTTGTGGTTTTCTATTATTAGTTAAATAAAAAGTATCCATCTCAATAAATTGAGTGTTTTATTCTTATAGTGAATTTAGATAGAGATTTAAAAGCAAATTTAAAGAGTTAACTAGCTAGTTTTTACAAAAAGTAGCAAGTATAATACTTATTTTTTTAGTTTAAGAAACATAATGTTTAAGATAAATATTTAAAAGGTATAGTTTAATAATTAATAGTTTGTTATTCAGGTATCTAAAAATGTTTTTGGAAGTATAAATATTTAAAAGGTAATTATAATAATATTTTTATTTAATAAAGAATGAATATAAAGAGAGAGAAAATCACAAGAATAGTCCTTGTTTGAAATATTTACGGGTTACGTACTATAGCCACAAAACATATAAATAATTCATCTAATCACTTTTAATTATGTTCTATATCATTAGAAACGCCTTTTGATCAACATTTTTGAATTTCTATATTTATTTGCAATTTTTTTATCGGATATTTATTTTCTCTCGCAAATGCAATTTTCACTTATGTTGTTTACTCTAACGTGTTGCTTGTTTTCTTATGTGCGTATCAGATTTACAAATTTCAAAATGTTTATGATAATAAGTAAACATTAAGTTAAGAAAGTTGAAACTTTTAACGTGTATTACATTTATATAAGTTAAAAAATTGTCTGTAGGAGAAGTGACAGATAAATATATTTAAAAATAAATTATCATGATTTTCAAAATAAAAAGTGTATCTTGGCTTGACAGCTAAAAAGTTTGGATGGCTTAGAATATGAAAAGAGAATTAGAATAAAATAAAATAAAATTAACAGAGACACCACAATGCGGACAAATAACTCTGGAATGCAAAGGGGTTGGATGGAGTAGAGAGTGCTTCATGAGTTGTATGAAGGCCACCTCTGGTCAAAGTCTACTCATATTATATTTCTTTGAGTCTATTAAAACGAAGGTTGCGATGGTAATGTCATATTTCACTTTCGATATCTAAAACTCAAAGATTACAATGTTTGTTAAACTTTGCATAAACGTAACACAAAAGGGTTTTTTTATAAATTAGTGTTAATTTTTTCTGTTAATTTTTTTAAAATGATTAAAACATCTTTAGGTAAAAATTAAAAAAAAAATCAAAACAAATTATAATGGGGACCTACCCCATCCCCTTCCTCAACACTTCTTTCTTAACCTAGATTGATGAACTTTCTATAAATAAAGTTTCTCTAGCCGAGATCTACACTCCCTACATAAAGTTATCAACTTTTACGTGAGATTTTGATGTAAATGATTACGAACATAGATTCAAGCTCATCTTTGATAATAAAAACATAAAATCTTACCTTTTATGTGAAACAAGAGCTCTCTGTCTATGATATTTTTTTCTTTAAAACCAACACAACTTTTCCTCTCTCTAGTTGCTTCACTCGCAAGCTTACCAAGAGATAAGGGGGTGGTAAATAAAAACACAATCAGGGTTAAGTTTTCACTAACCTCCCACCCTAAGATTTCACATTTGACATATTTTTACAAAAATCTGATGTAACAGTATATAAATGGCTTAGATTAATTCAATAATTCTCATAGTATATTCGGTTCGTCATTGAACTCTCTTCAACTTAATGATGTATAAGTTAATTTAGGTTAGGCAGTACATACTTAATATAATGTTATATAAATGGCTTACAAAAATCTTACCTTTTAAAACTTATCATATTTCACCTCCTTGAAAATTCTTCAGTTTTAGAAAAAAGTTTTTTAAAAAAAAAAAAATCATAAACACCTTTTATATGATATAAAAACATATTAATTAACTTGAACATTTTTTAGATAAAAACGATATAAAACACTTTCTACTTCATGTTATTGTGAGAGCTGGCAACACAATTTATTTGAACTTTTTGCTTCCAGTTGGGTTAATATGGGCATTCCTCTAAAGTCAAGGACTTAAAGATGAGTCAAAGTGGTGTCAAAAGGCATGAAATTTATCCACCCAACCATAAAGAAAGTAACAAAATGCTACAAGTTTCGATCCATTCAACTTTAAAGAAATCAACAAAATCTAACAATTTTAACATATCTTTAGATGAGCACTGCATGAAAATAAGAAACTAAATCAATGAGCTATTTTTGTGAAATATATATACAATAGGTTAGATACTCGTGTATTACAGCGGTTAAAATAAATAGTTATATAATAGATTGTATATATGTATAATCTAATATATGTTATACATAAAATATTATTATTATATATAATAAATATATTTAAGGTATAAACAACAGTATAATTTTTTTTATTATATGTACATATTAATAAAAGATTAATTTGAATACCACATGGTTTTTTCTTAGGATATCCACCTAGGATTTATTCACGTGTAATCACCACAATAAACTTATCATCGCCCCTATAATATAAAGTCAATAATACGTATATAAAAAATCTATAATACAACAATAATTGTTATACCAATAAGCAAAAATATTATAGCAAAATAATCTGATTTACTTAGTTAAGCGAATTGTGAGACTCTCCTAACATTTATGAAATGAGTTTAGATTTGATAAATGGTAGTGGGTTTGTTAATTAGTTTGTTAACTAGTATTAAACACCATGCGTTGCAGCAGAGGCATAAAACCATGTCAAGTAGCACTAATAACACATCACCGTCAGTGTCCGCCAATGCCAAAAACTCATATTAAAAAGAAATAAAAAACAAAAAAAAGAACAAAAAGTAGACGCAAAACGTTGAACCACACAGGCGAAACGTAAAAGATCTAAAATAATAAGTAATTCGATCTAAGACCAGTGCCTTGCAACAGGGTTGTTAAACGGGGAAAATATAGGCGTAAAACGTTAAACCAAACACACACGTTGCGGTGTGTTAGCTCGTAAAATTTAGACAGAAAAGTAAAACAAAAAAAACATTAAAATAAGAAATGTATTGGGGAACAAAGTTGAAAGTAAAAAATATTGGGCCTATATTGTAAGAAGATATATAAAAATATTGGGTTAAAATAAAAAGTTAAAGGTTAAAAAAAATGTAGATACAACTCACTAAACACATGGTACAACTCATGATACATAACCAAGTTAGTAATTAGTATATATTAATAATAGGCTATAGTTGTTTTTAAAATATATATGTATATACTATATTTTTGTTTTTTAATATATACACACACGAAATGTTTTTATTTTATTTTTCAAAGTTTTTTAAATTTTAATTTTAAATTGCTAGGTTTTAAACGTCATATTTAAACCATTCATTTTATCTAACGGAAAATTTAAAACAATTTGACTTATTATACTTCTTATTTAAACTGTTAAGCTTACTTAAAAGTCCTTTTAATCTATTTGTTTTATTTAAACCGTAAATCTTTTTAATTGTTATTTTATTTAAACATCTTTTTTTAAACGTTCAATTCTATTAGGCTTCTTTTTAAATTTTTTGTATTTATACATATTTTAATTATTCGGCTCGTTTAAACGTAATTTTATCTCGTTCTTTTATTTGAATGTCTTTTTACTATTTGTTTATTAAAAAACTTTCTTTCTAAACAATTCATTTTAATCAAAGTATCTTTTTCTCTTTTTGATTTTTTATCATCTTTTATTTAAATTGACTTGAAAGTAATTTATAAATTTATGTCATTTGTATTATTTTGAGGATTAACTTGAGTTTTGATTATTACAATTAAGACTTTACTACATTAAAATTATCCGTGTTTAGTTTATTTAAACTTTCTAAGTCAATCGTTGCGTTTGAATAACCAATCGATTTGAAAAAGACGTTTAAATAAGGCAAACAAAATTAGAAAGAAGTTAATTAGTTGAACGGTTTAAAAAGCCATTTAAATAAAACAGTTGAAAAACGAAAAGATTTTAAAAGACATTTAAGTAAGACGAATGATTAAAAAATAAATTTAAAAAGTCAAACGATTATTAAAAAATACGTTTAAAAAGCCAAAAGATTTTAAAGCAGAATGGTTTGAGATGAATGATTTTAAAATTGTTAGAAAACCAACCTTTTAAAAATTATTTTTTAAAAATCAATTGTTTAAAGAATGATGTTTAGAAAACCAAATGGTAATGGTTTAAAAACACTTACAAACTTTTTAGTAATTAAATTATACATTTAAAATCCAAACGGTTTAAAAAAATATTTTTAAAACTTTAAAAATAAAAATAAAAATCTTTTATACAAATACACACACATATTAGTTAAATAGTTAAATAATTTTAAAAGGTTGGGTTAAAAAGAAAGTTTTTTAATAAACGAATAGTAAAAAGACATTCAAATAAACGGACGGGATAAAATTACTTTTAAACAAGCCGAATAATTAAAAATATGTATAAATACAAAAATTTTAAAAAGAAGCTTAATAGAATTGAACGATTAAAAAGACGTTTAAATAAAAACAGTTAAAAAGACTTTGCGGTTTAAATAAAATAAATATGTTAAAAGAACGTTTAAGTAAGCATAACAGTTTAAATAAAAAGATAATAAGCCAAATGGTTTTAAATTTTCCATTAGATAAAATTAATGGTTTAAATACGACGTTTAAAACCGAGCGATTTAAAATTAAAATTTAAAAAACTTTGAAAAATATATATATATATATAAGTAATATATGTTTGTGTGAGTGAGTAAATTAAGTTTTTAGTCCCTGAGGTTATTAAAAATAACCATTTCAGTCCAAGGGTATTTTGATCATTTTATTAGAAATTAACTAAAAAAATCTAACCCTGTTAGTGTATTAGACTGAAAGAGTTATAGAATACAAACCATAGGGCTTATTTGTTAGAAAATTTATTTTTGGGCTCAAATGGTTAAAATAAACAAACCACAGGGACTAAAATAGTAATTTACTCTTAATATAACCTTTTTAGATATATTTTGAAAAAAAATAGTTTTAATAATAATTAGCTACAAATTAAATCATATTTTAACATAATTAAGTCTTATTAAAGTATTTTTAATTTAATATTATTTATTTCTAGAAAGAATTTATCTTGATTATTATAGTATTTAATGAGAGTATTAAGAAAACTGTTTTAAAGTCAAAATTTTTAACCAAAAGTGGTCATTTAACAGATAGTTATTTTGTTTTATTAGAGTAGAATAGCAGATATTTAAATATGTAAACTTGTGCACGTCTAGTGCGGTTTATACGGCCAGTTTCACTTTTCAAACCGTAAACCGGCTAAATGTCTACGGTTTAGATGATTCTGTTTATATGGTTTGATATACATATTTTAAGCCTGTCAACAAGCCTTCGGTTCGCTGGTTTGGATGGTTAAATAGATAAAACCAATGATAAATATATAAACTTAAAAGATAACTAGTTTAATAAGGGGTGATATGGTAAATAAAAAATATGAAAGAAGAATTAATCATTTTAAAAAGTTAAGGAGATGGGTATAACAAATAAAAAATTAGAGGAGAGGTATATATAGTAACATCCTTAAATTAATACATGAAACATACTAGGTTAGTAACCCGCGTATTACACGGGTAAGATAAATAAATTATTAAATAGTTAGTAACCAAAATTTATTAAATATGAAATGATATTTAAGATAAAATATGATTGAAATTACACATAAGTTATGATTTTAAGTATTAAAACGATGATACTAGTTTAAGTTTTTCTTTTTAATTTTTTTTTTATTTAAACTCTTTTCTTAAACAATTTGTTTCAAAATAAACGTTATTTAGAAAATACCATTTTTAAAATTGTTCTTATTATAACTTTAGATTTTAATTATTTTCATTTCATAAAATATTATTTTAAAAACAAAAGTTTTAAATATTAGGGAAATTCAAAAAGTATTTGATGTTTTAAAAACTTTCTGATTTTATAACTAAGTTATTTTTTTAGAAATATAGAAATATATATTTTTTAATTTATTAAAAATTAATTTTAATATAAAAAAATTAAATAATATGATTGGCAGTTAACATGATTATTTATTAAGAGAGCAAGATGAAAAACTTTGATTTACAAGGTGTAGATTTGTGACATACCGGAGTTTTTTTTATAGTAATAGATAGACAAACATAATCAATCTATTTTGCGAAACACAAAAGGCCGAAAAGGTGAGCACGTGGTTAAATGCGTAACACACGATAGAATCCATTAGCCACCTTCCTCCAGGCCCATCGAAAGACCTTTCTAGATGATTATTATTAATTAATTAATTAATTTCCACGTGACTATATATTTTTTGATTTCTTTAATATATTACATATATATTACGAACATATTTTTTTTAATTTCGTTTATTGTCTTTTAGTGCAGCCATCTATTTGTTTTTCTTTTTTATCTATCTATTTATGTAACAAAACTTATTTTTGGTGCACTCAATGAGCAAGGTGAGTTCGACTTGATCCATTTACTTTCATTTTCTTTTCTTTGATTTTATTATATAGTTTTGTTATCTTTTTAATTTTTCTTATATATATAGAGGTTAATTTTAAATTTCTTATATATAAGGGTTAATATAGTATTAATAAATAGTTTAAGCTACTTGTACTAATAATTGTATGGGTGAGATTATTCTACAAAGTGTATTTTTGCTACAAAGTATGAGAAGACATAATGAGGTTAAAAAAGTCACAAAATAATTATATCTCACAATCTAAATCGAATATCAAAAAGGTGTTTCGGAGTCTCTGTTCCTCTCGTCGTCCTCTTTCAGAAAAAGAAAATAAAAAAATTCATTGTATCTTTCATAATGACACAATAAAAAAATGTTATTTTTTTTATTTTTTATTTTTTTTTCTTAGTGAGGACGGCTAGAGGAACAAAAGCTCAGAATTACTTTTTTGAAATTCGATTTAGATTGTGAGATATAATTTGTTTTGTGACTTTTTTTGACTCATTGTGTCTTCTTACACTTTATAGTAAAAATACACTTTGTATTTGAATCACTTTCTAATTATATTAATATAAACAAATGAAAGAAAGATATTTGTTTAAGCCGAGTCTCTTTGGGAGCACCATTTGTATATCCTATAATAGAGCTAATGTTTGCTTTCATATCACTCTCATACTCTTATTCTACAAAGAAGATATTATTAGGTTTGTTTTTAATATATTTTAATTAAATAAATAGAAGTTTCTATAAATATAATAAAATAGTACTTGGTTATATGATAGATAATTATATCTTTAACGGTTTATATGTTTCTAAAAATGGTTTTTCAACCTTTTTTTTATAATAAACAGTTTTGCTAGTTGTTTATTGTAAAAAATAGGACTCTCCTAATATTAGAAGCTCGTTTGAAGATCACTAAAAAACTTGTTTGAATTGGCTCAGTTTGTAAACAAGCTAAGCTAGTTAGGTTGGGAAACAAGTCAAACCCGAGTCGAGGGTGGCTTGTGGTTCAATTAAAAAGCATTCAATCTCTAAAGACCAACTCTATATCATTTACCAGTACAATTCACATCAAAACATTCAATATAACCAAGCCTAAAGTCCTAAACTAAACGAAGCGAAACCCACTTTTTTTTAAACCAAGCTAAACCGAACCAAACTAATTTTTTAAACCGAGCTAAAACGATCCAAAAAAGTTAATTTAAGTTTTCAACAGGGTTTCCTGTCAAGCCTAGCTTGCTCGGTTTAAAGTTCATCAAGGCTCATCTCACTAGCAACCTAGTCACAAACATCACTAACGAACGACATAAGAAAGCCAAAATAAATAGTTTGTTGATTCAACTAGTATAATAAAAGACAAAAGGTTTAAGTTTACCTTTGGTGGCTTATAACATACTGATGTGGGCGATTTAGACCTGACAAATTTTGATTATAATAATGCATATTTGATGTAAATTTTTTATTGACAAAAACATAATATTTATCTTATATGCACTTTATTTTTATCTACTTTATTTTTAAAATTATCACACATGCATCTTGCACGATTTAAACTTATAATTATTTAATTAGAGAGCGTATATATTAAAGACAAATTACATGATCATTAAACTTATTCATGTAATTTCTTAAATTTATTGTTACATTAAAATGTTATATGACTTTCAAAAAACATAAACTATTAAAAGATTATAATAGTTTTAAAACCAACAGGTCCAAGACATTTGACTATAATGATCCATAATCGATTGACACGACCTCCTAACCACCTACGACAACTTTTTGAAACTTTGATGAGTTATTAAAAAAAAATCTAACGGTAAACAAATAGTACAAGCCCAGTCACGCGGGTAAATTTATTTCGAAGGTCACCCACGTCTTGTAAATACTAACGTTTGTGACACCCTGTGATTCCAAGTTAACGCCGTTAACTTGGTTTTCTGTATTTATGTATTTTTTTTTTGCCAATTAGGGTTTACTAAATGTTAATAAAATAATAATATTAATAAATTAAAAGCAATATTTATATTAATATTAATAAAAATTTTAATAAATTAAAAACCCTAATAAACCTCCTAACCCTAATCGCCCCACCCTATTCCCCTTTCTCTTTGCCCCCCCCCCCCCTCTCTTTCTCTCTCTCTTTCACTTTACACTCTCCCATCAAAAACCCTAGCCTCATTACTCTCTCCCTCTCGGTTCTCATTCTCGCTCTCAAACCTCCTCCACCGCAACCCTCTTCACTACCTTGGTGTTCTTCTCACGTGGCGATAACCCGCAATAATACCCCATCCCCTGTCATGCAGGTCCTTCAATTGGGCTGTCTAGAAACCTAATCATCTGTTACCTGCATTTATTTGCTGATGTGCAATCTAAGGTGAGTTTACAATCCTAATTTCTATATTACTCACCTTCGTGAAAGAAGACATGCTTTAAACATATTTCTTTAGATTCGGTATGACTGTATGATCACATTTGAGCTAGTGTTGTTAGTATTTAAATCCTTACTTTTGAACCGTTAATTTTGTGATATTAGCACCGTAATTTCTGAGTAGTACTATTGGGTTTGACAAATCCTACCCGAGCTAGTCGCACTAGAACGATTGGAGGTCGAACGGTGTTAAATTGTTCTAATTACTGTTGTTGTGGTTTGGTAACCACGACCGAGGCATGCTTAAACTAACTTGTCAGCTTCGGTTGTGCACTTCATACACTTAGTGACATGAAATGTAGATTAGTTATCTACAGTGATATAGTTTGTTTACTATATCTATTTCTAAACTGTTTGTTTGCTTTATAAACATCTAAACTCACCAACCATGTATTGAGAATTTAGTATATTTCTCTCAGGTATTTGCAATGCTAGGAACACAACATTGGAGTTCATGCATGTCGTGTCTTTTAAAACTATGAATTGTGATTTACTACTTAACTCTGATTTTGGGATGCATATATTTGCGCGTTACTGTTTTGGGATTCTTTCTATTTCGCTTCCGCATTATTAACTATAAACATGATTTTGGTAATGATTTGGTTAATTGGAAAACTTTATAACAATGCCTTTGTAATAAATGTGTCGTTTGGTATAACTAATGATGAGATCCTGATTCGTCGTACGTCTAGCAATAAAACCCCGTTCGTAAAAATAAAAGGTGTAACAACGTTGTTGACCCGTCCTCTCATCATTGCAGGGGAAACCCACCACCCAAAGGCCGACTGTAGTAAAACCTCTGGCCACCTAAAGTATATTAAATTAAGTGATACTCGAACTCATGACTTCCATGTTAAAAAACCTGGGTAGCTCCTCCCAAAACCAATTAATTACCTTCAAAGTTGTTAGTTACATCTTGTTTACAATTTAATTAAATAGGTTAAACATTAAATGTCAAGCCATTTAATTAAGCAGCTCCATTTATCAACCAATTTAATTAATTTATTACAATAGTTCAATTTGTTTAATATAGAGAAAATTACATCGATGGTCCTTGCGGTTTCATTAAATTGTATGTTTGCTCCCTAAACTTTAAAAATTATAAAGTTAGTGTAAATTTTTATGTATTCATTGCATAATTGGTCACTGACATTAAATTCATTTAATTTTTATGTATTTTATAAAATTTAAACTAACTTTTAAATTTAACTTTAGGGACCAAAAATTACAACATCCATATAAAAGTTTTGATTAACTTTGTAATTATTAAAGACTAGGGACCAAACTTGTAATTACTATACAAAAGTTTGGATTAACTTTGTAATTTCAAAGTCTGGGGACTAAATGTACAATCTGATCAAACCACAAAGACCACTTATGTAATTTTCTCTTTAATATATTTACAACTTGATTATAACTCATTATAGCACACTAACACATCAATTGTTTGACTCATTTACACAAATATATTAAATAGGTTGTGTTCGGTTTACGGTCTTCATTTCAGAGTAGATGTCTTGTACATATATATAGGTCGTGTTTGTAATCAATGATTTAACTGTCTAACCCAACACAAGGAAATAATATATGTATAAGAACATTTGGGAATGTCGATACCTTAATAATTCAAAGGACAAAAACACTCCTCCATTTATTTTTCTTCTAGGAACATTCTTCTAAAATTATTAGAGAAAGGTCACATAAAAAACATTAAAACTAAAAGTGTAAAAAATAATCTCAACCTTCAATTTTCGTAATTAATGGTCAAGATTAAATCATAAGAAAAAGTTTGTTTGAGCAGTATTTTAGTAAAAACCATTTTTGTTAACTTTTTAAAAAGTTTCACCATTTTTTAAAACGAGTACATTATTGTTATATAAAAATATAATAGTATTTTTCTACGTTTTTAAGATCATATCTCGTCTTTGTATCTATAGTGCAGTTCATTATGTCTTTGTTATTTATTGTGTTTTTGAATACTATTGTGTTTTTAATATAAAAAAGTTTAAAAAAAATATAATGGTGAAATAACATTGTTATGTATCTCTAATATATAAGACATAATAATAGATTAATAACTAATTAATCTGATACTTTAAAAAACAATAACAAAATAACACAATGCCTTATTGTGTTTTTTTATCGTCTTTGTATTATCTTGAACACTATGAATTTTAAAAAATACAATGATAATATTATCGTATACTTCTAATTGTGAAACAAATAATAAGAAACAAGTTTATATAATGTATAAAAAAACAATAACAAAAATAATACATTGGGTTATTTCAACACTATGAGTTTTTAAAAATCCATTGGTGAAATTATATCATTATGTACTTTTAGCTGTAAAACACAATGATAGATAACAAGTTCATACAATCTATAAAAACAATGACAAAAATAACACAAAATTATCTAAGATGTAAAACACAATGATATATATATATATATATATATATATATATATATATATATATATAACAAATGATGTAAATATTTGACACAATGAGCGTATAAGACATGATAAGCTGGCGTATTTGACACAATGATCAAAATACACTCCTCTTTAAAACTATAGAATGACACGTGTTAAGCTCAAAATCATTCTTAGTCTTTTTAGATTAAATATATTTTTTATTATAACCCTACCCAATTATTATTTTACTTTAAATCTCTCATAACCGACTAAATCCGAATGATTTAAATTGAACAATCATGAAAATCGATTATTTTAGGGTAATTTTATAAAATAATAACCAAATTTTAAAAGCATTTTAGTTAAGTTTTAAAAGTGTTTCAATTAGGTCACTCAAGTTTAAAAATTATTTTAATTAAGTCACTTAGTTTTTATATTTTACTTAAATTAAAGGTTTTAGCAAGTTATTCTTTTTGTTTCAAATAGGAAATATTATTTTTTTGCTTTTTTTATGTTGATGTGGAGTTGTAACATGAATTTAAGTATTTTTTTCTATTTTATAATATAATTAACATGTTATTTTAATTTTTCAATATAATTACATATAGAGTTAATTACAAATGGTCCCTGTGGTTTATCTAAAATAATAGGTTTGGGTACTTGGGATTTTTTGTAACAGGTTGAGGTATTGTGTTTTAAATTTGTAACAAGTTAGGGTAATAAATTAACAGCCGTTAGTTCTTCTATTAAGTCTAAACGCATATCTGGCTTTTCATTTTACAAGGACTACAAATGTAGTTAAAGGGACTGTTTATGTCATTTATTATAAATAAAGGATTGTCTGTGTAAACACACACACACACACACATACATACATACATACTATATATATATATATATATACATACATATATATATATATATATATTAGTTACACATTTGTTCCAGAATAATTTTACCACCAACATCGTCGACCACCACCGTCGGGCACCACTGTCGGCCAACACCGCCGGCCAACACCGCGTCACATTCTCCTCAACACCACCGTTGTCTTATCTCCTAAATGAAACAACAACAACACCATCATCGGCAGCTTCACCACCATCGATCACCAACCACCGATCATGCAACTAGCCAACACCACCAACCGCTACCAGCCCACCATCGCTGCCACTCATCGTATCACTCACATCGTCATCGCCACTGCCATCGTCTTCAACCCCAAAAAATTTTCTCAAATGTAACACCTGCGAAATTTTCATATTATTTTTGTCAATTAAATAATCATAGTTATGTTTCAAGCGTGACTTCATGACTAAGTTTTAGATAAAACTTAATGTCTAAGCCATGAGATACGACTTAATAATTAAGCTACTGATAAAAATTAATGAAGTATTGGATAAAACTTAATGCCTAAGTTTTAGATAAAATTATGATGAAACTTAACGGCTAAGTTTTGGATAAAGCATAATAGCTAAGACTTGGATAAAATATAAAACATAATGGCTAAGTTTTGAATAAAATATAAAACTTAATTGCTAAGTTTTGAACTTAATAGTTAAGTTTGGAATAAAACTTAATAAGTAAGAAATACTTAATGAATAAGAAATATCCATGTATAAATAAATGCCTCTTGCTTCATTTCATTTCATAACCTTTTGGTCATCTTCTCTACTTTCACACACGAAACTCTCTGCTACTTTTTAAATACCATAAATAACCTGAGATTAGGAAACCGGTGTATGCTCTAGACAACAAGTATAGAAGTTCTGATTTAATCAAGGTGTTAGAGGCTCGTGACTTAATTCTTAAGTTACTTCGAGGTTTAGAAACAAAAGCTAATCAAGTTTAGAGGCTCTGTTCAATTTACTAGGTGAATACGTTTAATACTTTCAAAACATTCAAATGATTTTATTTTGCAAAAATAGCATTAGTACGTTAACCATGTTAATGTATAGAGGTATTCTGCTAAAATATTTAGACCAGAAGTATATGTATGTTTGATCAAATTATATCCTGGGAATGGGTGAAAATCCCATACCGGTGCTGGTTCAGACTCAGTGCAGATCCGGAGAGTCCTGTAGTAAGACTGCCTGAGCACCAATACAGTATATATGAAAGGGGGACTTCTAGTTGAAATAGACTGCTAAATGTGTGGTTTACCATTAATTTATGATTAACTGTTTATCGTTATTCATGCCGAAATATTTTTGTGTCAAATTAAATGTATTCACCAGCTTTTTGCTGATGTATTATTTTCAAATATTTTCAGGTAAACATGATTAAATATTTTTAGTCAGGTGTTAGTGCCGGATGGACTATGAATCCTATGCATGGAAATCTTGTGATGAATATAGTAGCAAGAATAGTGCCGGAAGGACTAAAGTTTCCTAGGGATAGACCTTGTGGTAAGTTTTGAATATCTGTCAGTAGACAGAAAATTTGTAAACATGTGTTGAACAATGTTATGTAAAATTTTGGGTATTTAATCCCTAACGAATATATGAAATTTTGTTTTTATAAATCATCAGATAAATTGTGAAATGCTTTTCCGCTGCGTAAACGTCTTTCAAGACAAGCAAATAAAAAGTGAACATAACACGTACCAATCGGTCGCACTCCCGGGGTGCCCTGAAACCGGGGTGTGACATCAAAACCCTAAAAACTAAGTGAGGAATTCTTGATTTTAAGAGATGAACCTGCAACACTGGTGTTCGATGGAGATGAAGCGAGGATGGATGTTGCGATGTGGTGATGAAAGATGGTGGTGACGATACGATGGTGATGGTGGTTATGCGATGGTGATGGTGGTTATGTGATTGATTTGGTACTGATCATGGGTGGTATTTGTCTGTGGTGGTAATCAAACCTAAGGCTACGCGAGAAAAGAGGTGGTGGTATCAGAGCAGCAGTAGTGGTGGTGGTGAAGAGTCCCGTGATTTGGAGTAGAGAAAAAAACTGGGTTTGGTTGGGTACGGGATGAATGGTGGCCCATTTTGTAAGGACCTAGCCTTTATGGATGTAATATCAAGTAAAAAGCAAAACTCAATTCATGCGAGAAGTACAAGGATGCGAGAACTCCAAGATGATTGATGAAGAACTTATCGCGCAAAAACTTGAAGTTGCCGCGCGAGAACTTCAAGTTCTCGCGCGAGAACATCTGGACTGTATATATAGATGTTTTTCCTTTATATTTCAGTATGTGTGTTCATTTGTAAGAGTGCTCTGAGGGTGAGAGAGCACAAAGCTGTGTGATAGGCACCCGAG
This sequence comes from Flaveria sonorensis, assembly GCA_025506505.1. Classification (NCBI taxonomy): domain Eukaryota; kingdom Viridiplantae; phylum Streptophyta; class Magnoliopsida; order Asterales; family Asteraceae; genus Flaveria; species Flaveria sonorensis. The sequence goes on from CM046432.1 coordinate 65,313,090, forward strand.
GGGAGCTCACCTCGGGTGAATCGAGCTTAAACGATGTATACTCCTTTGGTATTGTAATCATTTTGATTAATAATATTCGATTGAGTTTGTTTAATGTTCGTTGATATCACACACACACATCCGTCTTAATTTGATTATCAAGTGCAACAAAATATGAATCGATCGTGATTAGGACTTAACATTGGTATCAGAGCAAGGTGTTGCTCTTGATACACGGATTTTATTCTGCAATCATCCGTATTAAGACGTTAAACATGAAGATAGAAGACCTGAAGGTTATGGTCGTTTTGGACCGGTTTCGAAGGAGAAGAAGATGAAACCGAGGGTGAACACACATGAAATCGACTTTGTTACATGCTAAAATGATGATCTGCATCAATACACTCAGTTTCTTCAAGTTATGATGTGAAAATTTGAAGAATTGAGATCATAGCAGTGATTCAAACACAAAAAGTCGATTTTGACGAAGTTTTCGCACGAATAACCGATTTTTGCGAAAACTTGGGCAGTTTTCGCATCGGTAACCGCTTATTGCGATAACTTAGAGTTGTCGCGCAAGAAAATCAAGTTCTCGTGCGAGAACATCTACCTAGTACATATGCGAAAACTTCATCAAGCGAAACTTCAACATTCGTGCAAAAACTTTAACTATCACCTTGTTTTTTGTGAAAACTTTGTAGAAATACAATAACATTGTCTAGATATGTAAACTTGTTAGTTTGTGATGATTTAGAACAAGTGTTTCAGCCCAAATCTAGAGAATGCCGAATGATTGAAGTTTGGTACTTAAACTGGGGTTTTGTGATGTTTGAACAAGTTCAAGATTCTATATTTATAACATTTGATTCGAGTCGTTCGTGAATTGAAACTTGATAATGGGCTTATTTTATCTTACTGATGGGGACAATGATCGAACGGGTTAATTAAGTGAAGAATCAAGATTGTTTGGTATTCTTGCTCTGAAAATATGGGCATATTACATCTTACATAGGGGGAAGAATACTTTAGATGACTAGTTCGTCGTCACAGAATCTTGTCATCAGATTGAAGAATCAGGTTCTTGGGGAATCCAAAATGGAAGTTGGACATCTCTGTCATATGCCTAATACATCTTAAGTTGTAAGTAATCAAGATTGATTCAGACGTGATATCCTTTATGAAGCCATACATTAGGAGGAGGTTACAGCTGAGGAGGAAAACTAAAATGAAAGATACCCAAGAATGAGATAATTTATGAAGATGAGTGGCTGAAATTAAACATAATTTGATATCATAATCCATAGGCGGAAATTGTAAGGACCTAGCCTTTATGGATTACAATATCAAGTGAAAAGCAAAAACTCAATTCATGCGAGAAGTACAAGGATGCGAGAACTCCAAGATGATTGATGAAGAACTTATCACGCGAAAACTTGGAGTTGCCGCGCGAGAACATCTGGACTGTATATATAGATGTTTTTCCTTTGTATTTCAGTATGTGTGTTCATTTGTAAGAGTGCTCTGAGGGTGAGAGAGCACAGAGCTGTGTGATAGGCCACCCGAGGGGAGCTCACCTCGGGTGGATCGAGCTTAAACGATGTATACTCCTTTGGTATTGTAATCATTTGATTGAGTTTGTTTAATGTTCGTTGATATCACACACATACACATCCGTCTTAATTTGATTATCAAGTGCAACAAAATGTGGAATCGATCGTGATCAGGACTTTACACATTTGAAATTTTGAATTTAACCTTTTGATATTAACAAAATTAAATGATTATGTAAAACATATTATATTAAGTAAGTTACATAAAACCCCCTACCAAATTGTTAATTAACATAATCGATCATTTAAATATAAAATGACTTAAATGTCTTTGAACTTAACAGAAAAATTAACAGAAGTTATTGTTAATACCCAAACTCATTACAAATTAAAATTACAAAACCTAAACTTGTTACTTTTTTGTTTAGTACCCAAACTGTTATTTTTCGTAAACACAGGGACTATCTATGTAATTAACTCTTACATATATTATAAACCTTGACCCCCACATCTTCTCCTTCATTTTTTGACATAAAAAAACAATGATAACTTGATTTGATGGTTTAGTGATCTAATTTGGGTAAAATATGTATGAGTGTTTTAATTAGAATATTTTTCAAACTTGGTTACTATTCTGTAATATTTTCTTATTTTTAATAATTTACATTTTATGTTAAACCTAAAATTAAAAAGTAACATAGATTGAGTAGAGTTTCGTAGCTATATATTTGTTTGAATTAGTTGGTTTTAAGCTAGAGGTTTTTACAACAGAACATTATTGTTTTAAGCAGGGTGAAGGGTCGGATATAACGGCAAAATATTTTAGGTTTAAGCGGCAAAGAGGCTTTTTGAAGGAGCTATTTCAGGTTAAGGGTTTCACGATCGCATATAATGAGTTTATGTAAATTAATTGGAATGTAAATTAGGTAGAATATGATAGATAAAAGAAAATCTAGCAGCTAAAAGAAAACTTTTAAATGATTTTTGCAGTTTAATTTATTTTAATAACATTAAAATTTGGTTATAATATAATGATTTTTCATACCTAGAGCTAGAACATTACAACAAACTATTTGTTAATCTTGTCACAGAATTATTGCCCACGTTACTCTTGTAATTTGTCCATAATCGTTTAGAAATGGATGTTTATAACGTATTATTTTTTCTCGTTTTTACTCGTAATTACCCTTATAAAAATGCAAGTTATCTAAAAGTGCCTCTCTTTAAATTAATAGGTTTGTAAAACTCAATTAGGTAAATTTTTTTCCTTTTTCAACAATCATTTGAGTAAGTCCATTGTACTTTGAAAATACAGTAAATTGACGGTAATAAACTGACTCGGGTTTATGGTGTCTAATTGACATTTTTATAAATAAAATTATATTAATTCTTAAAAAACGGAGAAAGTAAAAATTTTCAGTTGCACATTTATAATTTTTAAAAAATTGTTGATTGTAACATAAAAACATGCCGACATAAATACAAAGAAATGTTTTAGGTGTTTACAAAGGAAACCCACGAATTTGCATCAGCATGAAAATATTTTTTTATAAAGTTTAAGTAAAACAAAAACTAATTGGTGATCTGTTTTCGTTATATATTATTGTACAGCATAATACCATACAATATTTATAGAGTGTAACTAGAACTCTCCCTTACAAAATCAGAAACGCATGGGTGTTTAGAGTCTAATTTAGGCGGTTTTTGTCTAAGCCTCTAACTAAAGCAGACATTCAGTGAGTTACTCATAAGCCGTTTGGCGAAAAGTACATTTACATTCATTCGTTTAAAAACTGACGAATATTATTTATTTAAGTGAACAAAAATGCGAAAGTCTGGTTATGCCTCTTTATTTACGTTTTTTATGCCCCTTTATTTTCTTTCAGTTATATATGGTCATTATGTATGTTCATTTAAATATCATATAAACTTTTGTTTAGCCCATTTGATAACTAACTTTTGGTTGACAATTTAGTAGCCTATTCGAGTCTACCAACTATAACCTTGTGAGTTGTCATGAATATATGTTTATTTATGTTTGTTTGTACTTTAACCAGACAAACTCACAAAGACTCAAACAAACGGATTTTCTTGTTCCAACATAAACGTATGACTCGTCATAACTGATATGCATTTATGTTCATTTTTGACTTTATATTCAACTAAACAAACTCACAAACATTTAAACAAACAGATTTCCTTGTTCCAACATAAACTTACACGGACAAGTCCACCTATGTTTGTACGGATCGTTTACAAACCTAATTTGATAAAATTCTTTAACCAAACCACTAACTACGTTTTCAAAGCACGATAAACCATACCAGCTGGATTTATCAGGTTAGACCCCGACCGGTTTTAGAAACATTTTCCATCAAAACCGTTAGTTGTATCAAAGTATTAAAATGATAAAGATACCCATGATTGTGATAGATGTATAAAATTACACATGTTCCCAAATTAATAATACAAATACAAAAGAATTAAAAAAAACTCTGCTTACACAGCTTAGTCCTAATTTTAAACACGAACAAAAAGTAAAACCAATACAGATAAATACTAGTAAGACGGATCAACTAAAAAAATAACTTCAAAACTTTGACAGATAATAATAAGAGGCGTGTGTATGTTATATATCAAAATTGAATGGTCTTTCATCAACCATTCAAACACAAAATAATCCTGCTTGTATATATAATTATTACAATATAAAGGGGGGCAATATTATTACAATAACAGTAGGCAAAGCTTATGCAAAAGCCAACAGAAATCACAAACTCATGATTACTAGGCACCCTTTTCTTATATTCACATGTATGTTACATTTTTCAAAGAATAAAACTACCCGCGACACAAAAATCAAATATGCGCACAATCAGAAGGCATGTAAATCATTCTTCAATGTTTTGTTTCTTCATCAAATCACTCAGTTTCATTTCCAACTACAATAAAAATGATATTGTTACTAGAAGATATAGTCTACTTGAGAAGCTATAACTAATATTAAGGTGTTCACTACAGTGTAAAAGAGCCGAGCCGCTCAGCTAATCAAGATTGGTTGCTAAAAACTCGAATTGAGCATAAATGAGCTTGAGCCAAGCTTCACATGTCAAGCTTGACAAGGCTCGTGAGCCTAATGAGTCTATTTATTTATATAAATAGAATAATTTTATTTAATACAATAATTACATAATAAATATTATGCTACATAAACTATGCTAAAAGTAACTAAATAAAATATACTATGTTAGATATAAAAGAATATAAGTATATGTAAAAATAACTACCTGTGTATATAATAATTAAATAGAAATAATAAATGAGCAGCACCTGAACTTTAGATATAGAGCTCGAAACAAAGACCCGAGCTTAAGCTTAGGCAAGCTCCATCTAGGCTCAGCTACTTTACACCCTAGTGTTCACGGTCCAGATTGGCTAGTTTTGAAGAAAAGCGTTAACAACAGTTTTGGAGAACAGCCAAACCGGCCGGTTGATTGGGGCAGACCAGTAAAACGGTTTGGTTTGGTGATCTGAACCAATTTTTTTCAAGGTCCTTTAGTTTGTACTTGAGTTTTTTATAATGATAAAAGATGATTCATGAGTTCCGGTTCCAAGTTCCAAACTGCCAGCTAAACAGTTAAATCCGGTTTTCACAAAGTGTAAACCACAGACCAAACCATATGTATCTCAAACCGGCCGAACCGGCCGGTTTGCTTCTGTTTGGGTGGTTCTATTGGCTTCAAAAGTTTATGAACACCCCTATGAGCTATAACAGAAAATTATATGGTTACCTGTGAATTCATCATCTTCTGTCTTTGCAATTTTCAGCCAGAATGATGTTTCTGCAATATGTAAAGTATTTTTCAGATAAAAGATTACAGGTTGACTACAGCAAGTTGGTTTCCATACCTCTGTTGTAACTGGGTCAACTGAGATTGCAGCTCTCTTTCCCTTGGAGAAGTAAGAGGGATCTGCATGTGATGAAATTATAATAAAGCAAAAGAAAGCAATGCCACTGTGGTATATAAATTACATCAATGCAAGTGACAAGAGGTTGTCATTTTGATCAGAACAAGCCAATTCAAGTAATCAGGATTATGTTTGATCTCTAATCGGTAAATTCGAGTGATGAGCTTATGTTTTATCTCTAACATGCAAATCAGGTAAAATAAAAGGAATAGGTTTTAAGGAAACTGTACACATGGGTGATGGGTCAAGAGTAACCTAAAGTGCATTGTAATGCATAAAACCTCCTAATTCATTTCATTTAAAACATAAGCTTAAGATTAAGACAATACATTTTTCAAATTATTTTACATAAAGGGGACAAACTCATTCATATCCTCCTAAATTATAAATTTCATACATATACTTCAAAATTTCATAAGATATACTTCAAAATTTCATAAGATATATTTCAAAATTTCATAAATCATATTTACCCTTACAAAATACTAAAAATACCACATTTACTTTTCCATAATAAATAACAAAAATGTTACTTATAACAGTCTATTTTCTCTCAATGCACATGAGAAGCATCATGCGCTATGATGATTTACAATAATCTTATTTGTTATTTAGTGAAATTATGTTATAAGTATCTAAATTTATTTTATTTAGTATGGATGGATAAATATGATATGTTTAATGTTTAAGAAGGTAAATAGGATATTATGAAATTTCAAAAGATGTATATGAGATTTTGAGCTTTTATAATAATAATTTTGCTGCCGTTCAAAAAAAAAAAGAAGAATATGTATGAAGCTATAATGTATTAACAAGCCATACCGCCCCTCCCATTTAGCCACCTCTAAATGCTATGCAGACATGAAAAGCAATAGAAGTGGTAGGGTCGTAGGGACCGTAACAATGCCATACAGAGTGGTGACTGTTGACCAAAGTTGGAAATTGACTTGAAAAATATCATCATGCATTTAAATGATAATAGTGTAGATGGAAGACGGACCATGGGTTGAACTTGATGGTCACACCATTCAAGATCAAAACATGCAGCAGATTTAACAGATTTATAAGTAGATAAAGGCATCATTACCTGTGACAATCCGTTAATACCTGATTCCGCAGACTCCATGGAGTTGCCTGCACACAGGGATAAAAGTCAGGCCCGAATGTCAATGTATACATAAAGTAGACAGATGACAAAAACCGAAATACCAGCAATCTGCTCGACAAACTTGATTAATCTGTGTACTTCTTCCTGAGTACAAAGAAAGCAGCAAATTTGTTGTCTATCAGACAGGATATGGAAGTCAGCTAGATTAAAGATGATCAGGTGCATACCTTTTGCAATGTGCTATGGTACAAGATGGTTTGCAACGAGGAAACAACTGATGCAGCTATACTTGACGTAGATGGACTAGTGGTTCCACTGAAACTTGAATTGACAACTGGAACCTGCAGAAAAAAAGAAAGAAAACAAGGGTGATAAAGAACACCTCAAGGTAACCAAATACAAAATAAAAACATTAAATTTCCATAAAAGAAATGAAAGCCATGGTCGTCTATATGAAGAGGGTCTATTTATAAAGAGAAAGATATGAAGAATCTATTGAAGTAAACGTTTACAAATTAGGTCATCCGTCATCTCCTACCATCTTCTTGCCTCTATCCACATATATGGAGGAAAAAACATACTTAAGGAATACTTGTCCTCCAATTTTTCATCTCCAACCATGTACTCTAAAATCTTCAACTCAATTTTTGTACCAAACTAAACACCAATCATCACCTTATGCATTAGGCTACTGCTCTTTTATTTATTTTTAGGGACCGGTCAGGGGTCCGAATCCGCTTGTTATGTTGGTAATTCCGTAATTTTAGTGTTTTCAACTTATTCTAATGTAAATGGATTAGCATATAAGACCAAAGGAAGATTAGAAACCGTATAGACCATTCATTCCAAAAAACAAAACAAAAGTATGTATCAGTCCAATTGCTTTATTTATTAACACATTTATTTATTTATTTATTTTGGAAAGAATGGTTGGAAGATTTCTTTCTCTGTAACCATGACTTAAATGTTATAATAACTGAAATTCATAAACCAACCAGTCCGATTGTTATGTTCATTAAACTATTGATCATATTAAATACTTTTTCAAATATGGTTTTAACATGTTAAAAAGGTATATGCCAGATTTTGAACATTTAAGCTATAAATTTCTGAATTACATCATTTGTTCATAAATGTGCATTGGGCAATAAAAAGTTCATAATGTAAAAGGTACTCTCTTGATTTGGTTGGTACTCCTTATAATTGTGCCTTGGACCCTTGGTTTGACTGTAGTTTGTTTTTATTGCCTTTTATTAGTTTAAAATTGTAAATATTTTAGTTTTAATCCATAATCTAGCTTACTTTCACTTTTGTAGATTTAGTGTTATTTTCACTTTATATGTTACATATGTTTTTTTCACTACTTACAAAAGTTAACTGATAATAATACTTATTGATAGCAATTACCGATGATAATAATACTTATATGTTACATATGTTTTTTTCACTACTTACAAAAGTTAACTGATAATAATACTTATTGATAGCAATTACCGATGAAACCTATAAACAAAATAATTAACAAATACAAGAAAATACTCATTTTTAAGGTCTGAACAAATTTTTATAATGATCAATTCAGTATAAAATACTTTTGAACTTTTATGGGATATACTTAACAAATAATATGACATAGTGAAAATATGATACCAGAAATATATAAAAATTCAATAAACAAAAGGTTAGAGGAGCCATTGGAGATGCCCTAAGACCATCCTCCTATGCATAAATGGAGAGCAAGTAATCATATTGTGTACCAACATTTCACATAAAAAGGATAAAGAAGTAATTCCATGCCTTAAGATCTGCTGAAGTGACTTTAAAACGTCCCTTGCGCTGCACTACAGCTTCATCTGATGCATCCTCTATAGGACCAGGCAAAACAGTTAAAAAAACACACGTGAAAATAAGGGAAAAAATTACTAGACTCATTAAAATAACAAAAATAGACGGTGAATTAGCAGGTTAGTGATTGCTTACCGGAATAAGAGTTGCTTGTGTTGAACTTTTGACGACCTTGTATTGGACCACTATAACTGCGCTCGACTCGAAGTCCCCGTTTTGTAGATTCTCTTCATAGTATCAAATAAATAAATTACAACTTAGAAAAACTGTTTAAAAAATTACAAGGACATGTGCACAAAAGATACAAAATGGGAGATTGAAATTTAATCATTAATAATTTTATACCACTGTGCTGGTATTACCGACTAATATGATCTAACTCAAGGAGCATCTCCCTAAGTGAAACTTAATTTGGAAGAACTAATTCTCTCATGAAATTAGCAAAAATTAAAATCCACTTTGGGATTAGACGGTAATATTTCCACTTTTTTGTAATTTTTAAAGCCAAAACGAAAAATTTCACCCACTACTAACATTACAAACTACAGATGCAGATTGAATTTCTTCCACAAGTTTCCTTATTGAATCTTTGTTGAAGGGCATTCATACACAATCAACTAATTTCAAGAAGTACTTAAATGACGTATAATAAAGCTCGCAGACAATGAGACAAGAACTACAGTACCTCTCAAAGTCACCAACAAACTTCTTAGAAGAAAACACCTTATCTGGCACCAATGAACCACTTGAATATTTTTTTGGACTAATGATAGCTGGACGCGGCAATGATTTTTTATGTTCTAGAAGCTCAGCACCATTTCGTTCAACTTGGTCCTCGGATTTTAGTGACGATTTAATGGCGCCATGCGGCTCAATATCCAATTGATTCTCATCTCCTACAGTTGGGTTCACAGTATCCTCATCATCCGGACCAACATCAAAACATCCCCTGTATTGAAATACAACTCTGAATCAGATGATAAGAAACAAAAGCACCATTGGATTCTTCTCATTCACATGTTAGTGGTTACCAATGGAAAATCTTGCATGCCAACACTCATAAATTATCCAACTGCCACAATTTGTATCCAGTTACTATTTTCTTTCCTTAATTACATAAAAACCAAAAAGTAAAGAAACTGATGCTATGTATGATCTTACTTGAGTGCTTGAATAGGCTTCATAGGAAAGGATGCAAATGAATCCTCCAAATTAGGAACTTCATCAATTTCATCCTGCAAGTAGCATTATTTACATTTTTGACATTAATTCAATCATGCACACAATGGTATCATATTGTCCATTCAGCACAGTGAACATGATACCTCAAGGTGGGACCCGACATCTGAATGATTATCCATCTCAGGGGATGACTGCTCTGCTGAAAATCCAACATCATTGAGCTTGTCTTGTTGCTTTGAACTTGCATTCAGATCTTCGGCGATTGAATTTTCATCATAATCCTGGATCTGCCCTCAAAAGAAAACAGGGTGATAAGGTAGAACACCAAGTATTTTTTTACAATCAAAACTGATAAAAAAAAATTCAAGAATACATACAAGCGCAGCCTGATTCTTCAAGTCCTCCAAATTAAAATTCCAAGCACTTATTCCTCGAATATACTCTTGCTGCATGTTACGAAATATAACCATATCAGGAAAACCAATAATATCATATAAAACAATAATGTTTGAAGCCATGTCACCTGTGATAAATGTTCTTTATTTCCATTTAGTTCACTGTTTTGTAGAAGATCTGCTTCTTTTGCCTGAAATGACACGTCAAGTAACTAGCAAAATAGATAAAAATAACAAAAATAAGATTTTGTATAAGCAAATACCTTTAGCATCCTAAAACGATCACCTAGTGGGGGAAGACCATCAAGAATGGTTCTTTGAAGATAATCAGTTGTTCGTCCATGTTTGAAAAAAGGATGCTTTAAAAGCTTATCTGATGAGGGACGTTTTTTTGGGTCTTTCACTAAGCAAGCAGCAACCAAATCTTTAAAAGACTGCCAAAAAAATATTATACAAAATAAAATAAGCAGGGCATCCTATATATTGTAATACTTGTGTGACACAAACCTTTGAAAATTTTTTGTCCCGCTCATAATCAAGACCTGGTGGTGCATTTTGTAGTGTCATAAGCAAAACCTGGAGAAAATGAGATAAATCACGAAGAGTAATGAGTTCTAGTTCAGTACCTCTACAATTAAATGCCATCAACAGATAAAGATTTCTATATTAATTACTTTCATTGGTGGATACTTTGAAAACGGTGCATGACCATGAGCAAGTTCAAGTGCCGTAATTCCAAATGACCAGATGTCTGCTCTGTTTACACACAGCATAGCTCTTCAGCTTATAGTTGTATACGTATAGATGACTAAATATGATTTAATAAAACACATTCAGTAGAACAGTAACAAGTATATGTACATATATATCACCACTTACTTGAAGTCGTATCCATGCAGTTGCTGCATTACCTCTGGCGCCATCCTAAGGAAAACATTATTGAGATGTGAAATAACCACATAACAATAGGCAAGATGCAAAGGACAAGAAATGAAACATACCAGCAAGGAGTTCCCACAAAGGTATTTCTAGAACGCTGCCTATCCCCGGTATCAAACATGCATGCAGACACTCCAAAATCAGCTAACTTTATGGAACCATTATTATCAACTAGTATATTCCCAGCCTGAAATGAACTAACCAAGATTATTTCATGTGACTGAATAGTGCAATTGAAATCTAATAGATCCTCCTACAAGAATCAAGTGCAAAACCTTAACATCTCTGTGAATATGCCCATGTGCATGAAGATAGACCAAGGCTTTAAGGACCTCTCGAAGCACTGTAGCAATAACTGGCTCTTCAAAACCTTCTGGGTACGTAGTTTTCATTATATGGAGACAGGATCCCCCAGCCATAAATGGCATGACAACCCAAAGGTTGTGACCAGTTGTGAAAGAACAATACGACCGTAATAAATTTGGGTGATTGATCAAGCTCATGGTCTGTACCTCACGACGGATCCCATCCTATTTTAATTAAAACAGGATCTTAGAAAAACAGAAAATGGGATGTATTATTGAAAGCATTAAGATACAAATTTGATTACATTTGAAATATCTTTTTGACAAAAATTAAAGGTCATGCAAGGCATAGTAACTAAGGTCATTTCATTAGCCCCAAATCCTAAGAAATTTTAATGGATTCATTTATGCTATTTCAAAAGGAAATGGAGTGTATTGCAACCCATGATTCTTACTGAAATCCTTAAAGATACTGATACCCTTTCTGGCTAAGATCAAGTGTGCAAAACTATAGATTAACAAAAGGTATTGTGAACGAAAAATTTGTGGATCGAAATCTTTTTGGAGCCTTCTACAGTTACTGCACCAAAACATGCTGAATAAAAAGAATATAGATGACATTTTTATAGCATCCATACCATGTTGATTGTCTCAAAGGCAGTTACAATTACAATGGCTTCAGTGAAGGCAGTTTTGTCATTTCACTGTTTTGGGAACAGTTTATAGGGCAACCAGTGGAACTTACATGGTTAGGGTTACAAAGTACAATTGTTCAACTTTTATCTGTAAACCTACGTTAAGAAACTGAATGGACTGCTTGCATATACATAAAACTTCACTAAACCATAATATTGCAATGGTTGAATTTGCAGGAGTCAAATTTATCAAGTATGATATAAACCAACATACCAGGTCATTATTACACTTTTCCAAATCAAGAACCTTGATCGCGACTATCTTGTTCAATGGTACACAGAGTGCCCTATACACGGAGGCACTGACCCCTTCACCAACTTCCTCATATAGCTTGTAATCCTCTGCATTGACAGGAAACTTCTCCTTTGGTGCTTCCATGTTTTAACTCTTCTAAATCATAAGCATAAAACCTTTGCTACCAAAAGATGCCCTTAACATATAGAGTTGCTAGTCAACTTGATGGTCAATTCTCTTCAACATGGTAACATTGCATTTTTTAGTTGGAATATAACTTATAACTCCAGTGCTTTCATCAGGGCCACATTAAGGTCCTTAAGACATCATGTCTTCAAGGCTACCACCAAATGATGACCTCAGCAAATATAAGACGGTAGATTTTTATCTTTAATAAATAAAAACACTAACTTCAAACTAAGTTAAGCAGACTGAACAATCTGCCAATGTGAGCTGACGATTAATTTACTAAGTTAACAGTAGAGATGCTCATATCTCTATAGAGATGCTCATATCTCTATGGAGTTGCTTTATGTAACTGCTTGATATTTTATAATGTTTGACAAAGCGTCCTAAGAGAAAATTTGATGAAGCATGACTCCTGTAACATTAGAAAGAAAAACACTGTTAAGAAAGCAAAAAAACAATATGCATTTTTTTTCTATAATGTACTCCATAAGGCAGAGGTCATAATAGGAAACTAATCTAACAACGTGTATTCATCTAAATTAAAGAGAAAAAAACAACATCTTATAACTAAAACTGGGCCTTTAGCAATTAGGTTAAGGCAATGCCAAAATGGATGTTACACAAAAACTAGTTTCAAAGCTGTCATCAATATCTCAAACACAATCTATAACCAATTTCTTACAAATCTGCAACAATATCCACTAATCCTGTATAAGAAACATAAGTCTGTCCTCTATTCAAAACTTATGTAGCACAATTTGCTGATAGAAACCTCAAACTATCAAAGATCCATATCATAAATCAGCAATGTCAAAGAAACCAAAACGCTCCCTAAACATTCATCTTCCTCCACCACTTCCCAGAGCAAAATCTCAAGCTATATTTCTCTTACAACCATCTCAAACAGCTAGCAAAACGTAATCCATTGACTAATGTCGACATTACTATCCTAAGTAAGCACAATTTCCCAATCGCCGACAGGAACATCAAAATCACCTAAAACTCACGATCCCTACCTTCAATTTCACAAACTAACTCCGATAACAACTAATCAATTCACAACACCTGAACATCCACACAGTTCAGTCAATCAGACATCAATTTCTGCAAATCAACTTGAAAATGAACTAATTAGTCAATCAAACATCAATCAAAAGAAGAGCATATGTAGAATCAATAACAACCAGGTACGGACCTAGGGTTTCGCAGACAGAGAAAAAGGTCGTTCGGCAGTAAACCGGTGGAAAGTGAAGTGAATTTTGAGCATGAAATCTTGTGCAGCAGATGGAAAAACGACGTCGTAATGGAAACAGATAAGCCTTCGGCTAATCCGCCATAGCCAGCCGGTATGAAAGGAGAATCGTAGGGAACAGCTGTCGTATACGACTACTTCAGATCGAACCTTCACTGTTAAACACACAACAAATAATAGTATCGAAATTATTAGATCACTTCACAATTCAAACTTGTATGTTTAAAAATTAAACAATAATATAATATACATTCAGTTGAGTTATATTATAATAAATTAATTGATTAGTTTATATATTAAAATGGTTTTTCGAAGTGTAAAATCATACTTTCATCTAATTATTTGATATATAATTAATAAAATCATACTTTCATCTGATTATTTGAGATGGAGTCATTTATCGGTTGGTTGGACTAGAAACCGATTATATAATTAATTTTTTTTATGACTCTTGAAATGAATTGCCTGGTTATGATCGGACAAGTTGAATCGATGAATCGGAGTGTTGGTTGGATTGGATTTTTAAATTTTTTATTTTGCTTTTTATTACCACCCCTTTAAACTCTAGATACTTTGTTTAATACATGTATCATATTTGGTATAAATCCACACAAAAAGTTAAAATAGTTTTATATTGTAATTTAAATTAACAATATTACATAGCTTTTATGATATTCATGACATCACTTGGTTTTTAAAACCAAATTTAATGACTAAGGTAGTAAGACGACATGACTAGTTGAAAATTATAAAAGATATAGTTTACATACTCGGTATTTTACTAAATCCATCGTGTTTTACATTTTATAGTTATTACTTAGTATTTAAATTCAAGTTTTCAGAATAACCTTTTCATTTTAATTTTTTAGGTTTCCAAACATACACATTTTTAGAATTTTTTTAAAATTCAAACTATGATATTAATATTAGCCATATTTTTTTCTGAAAATTATTCTCGAATGAATTTATTTCCCATTTTATACGGAAAATAATGCACAATATATTGTTAAAGAATAATGCAATTTGTAGTGGAGACCATGTGAGCGTTGATGTGGTTTGAAACTTTGGATAGCAATAGATTGTAATCTGGATGGCACCATTTCTGTCCATTTTCATTTGTTTAATATCTATATCTATAATATTCTTTTCTATTATATACTTTTAAGTGTTATTGTTTGATTCGTTTTATTATAATATATGATTTTTAAGTGTGCAGTTTCAGATATGAACACGACATGAAAATAATTAAATTTTGAGTAGACTGATATGATCGGTTTATTAAGCAATTAAAACTGAACATGTCACATTTAATTAACAGGTCTACACGAAAGTTAATGATTTAATTTGTTAACCTCTTTTAAAATTTATAAGTTTGATATTTTTGTTTATTTTTCCTTTCCTTGTAACTATTCATTTCCAGAATGATGACTAACAAGTATTATAAACTCGCACACTGTGACGGAAATACGACTCGATTGACATTTGACATTAAAAAAACCCTAAACCAATGTTAATTCAACGATACTTGCTTTTTGTGACGAATGCGTAAAATCATAAAAAGATAATGTCAAAAGGTTATCACGGATCCGCACTTAAAAGAGAGCACATACTATATACGTAACTTATTCTATTGAATGCGTCTAAGCAGTGGCGGAGGATAGTGTCCCTCTTTTTTCGACGGTAGTGTTAAATTTTAGTCCGTAGTGTAAATTTTTGGTCCGGTAGTGTAAATTTTTGGTTCGGTAGTGTAAATTTTTATATAAATATCGAGTTCGTCCCCCTAAAAAAATTAATTTCGCTCCCGCCCCCCCTACTGGATTGTTCAAGCTCCGCCATTGCGTCTAAGATAAATTACAGAGGCAATTTCATATATAACCCTACAAACTTGAAAAAATATCGTATATACTCAATCAAAACTGAAAATATCGTACATGCCTTTCAAACTAGTTAAAATATCATATATAACCATTTTATTAAAAACAATATCAGATATGATTATTTTACCCTTATTTGTCTAAAAACATTAAAAATCATATTTACCCATGTTTAATTCTAAAAATTATATATTTTCCCATAAACAATAGATCTAAAGGTATAAAAATTTATGTGCTTACATACTAGAGTGTAGGTGATTCATTCAAACCCGAGTTACAGTTCCTTACAATATAACGACCCAATACAATGAAAACCTCTTATGTACTCACTATTGGTAATTGAATCATAAACTCAAACGTTGGTATTGTATATCTATTCGCGATAATCCGCATTATCTTTCTCTATTTTATCACTGTTAATTTTAAATCGATCATCATCTAATACTTAAGTTGCGAAAAGCTATATATCCAATTTACAAATGAACAAAGTCAATACACCACAAATTAACTTGGAAATCAATTCGTTGTTAATATTCAAATGACCATGAGTTGAACAATACAAATAAACAATAATAGCTAGTTTAAACAGAAATTCAAAATAAATCAAACAAAAATTAAAACTTTTGGTTGGCATCAATTACTTATTGTTAAAAATGATATAAGTGGAAGTCAAAATAAATCATTATTATCAAACTTGTTAACTTGGTTACACAATCTTTATCGAACTCGTCATTTCATCGTCACCGTAAGTTTGGAAGATGTAAACTATAGAACTAGGTTATAAAAGATAATACAAGGATGGGGGTAATATGATCATAATATAAAAAAAAATAGATTTAAACTGGGTATATATAATATTTTTAGTTTTTTTAAGTATGTATGATGTTTTTTAAGTTTACGAAGGCATATACGAAATTAACCCTAAATAAAATGCTCTTAGCATAACAAACAAAAGTGTTAAAAATATAATTAAACTCTGTACTTAATTTAAAATAGAGTTAAATTCAATTTTACTTCTTGAGATTTGTAAAAAATAAATATTTTTCTTTAAAAGATTAAAAATATCAATTTAACTCCAAAAGTTTCATAAATTATTTTAATTTCACTTCAAAAATTTCATTAGTTGTTTCAACTTTATTCAATTATTTAAAACTTTTGGAGTGAAATTGAAATGATATATGAAACTTTTAAAGGTAAATTGATATATTTAATTTTTTGAAGAAAAATAGTTACTTTAGTCAAACCTTAAGAAGTAAAACTGAAATTAACTTTTTAAAATAAAACCCATAAAGTACAAATAAGTTTAATATTTGGAATTAACATTACATTTTTATAATTATCAAATTAAAAAAGTTGAAATAATAAACAATACTTATAAAAAAAGCTTTTAGAATAAAAATATGTGCAATCCTGAATATTTTGTTTGCGCGGAAGTAATCAGACCACTAAACCAAAGTTTTTCATACGAAGTTCAGCACATAACCATTAGGCTGACTAAATGTTTAGTGTGTGGAGTTATTTAATGAGTCATAAAAAATTATACCAAAGAATAAGAACCAAACTGATCGAAATAAAATCTACCGGAATCGAACCTGAGGGGGCTAATCAAAGCGGAGAGTTTTTAACCACTACAGTTTCCAATGCTTTTGTTTATAATGCCGTTCCTAATATTTCGGTGGCCCAAACATTTTTCCCAACAAGTTCATTATTTAATTATAACTATCCTTCAAAAGTTCCATTTGGTTCATCTAATTTACATAAGGTCAACGAAAAATATAAATAAATATTGATACGAGTTAGAATGTGTGCAATACACACTCGTTCAAGATTATTTTAATTTCAGGCACTAACAAATCTAAAAGTTCACGAGGACGCTAGCATCAACTTTGTTCAATAATAAGTGTGCACCTGCAGCAACTTGGCCTATTAGCAATAATTGTGCATCATCAACTTAGGCAATCAACAATAACTAAGCTACTTAGTTACCGGTAATGGTAATCGAGTAATGATCAACTGTTTACCATGCTCTCATGAAAAGTTGTGTCGTTTCATGACAATCATTGAAACTAATTTTTGTGAGGGTTCCTTTGTAATGAAACGTATATCTTTGCTCATTTTTTACAGCATAATGTCCCATACTCATATTCCTTTGTAATGAATGTTCATGTTTTGAGAATCAATGTGGTTACGCATTTTAATATAGGGTGTAGCAGGAATTCAGGTTATTATATATTTAACTAGCTTTAGTTACTCGTGTATTACACCGAAGTGTGAAGAGTTAATTATTAAATAACATAAAAATAAAAATAAAATCAAGTGTGTTATATATTAAATAAGACATAGCAACTTTAATTATAAGGTTACAAATGACCAAAAACATCATTGTAAACTACATTTGTAGTAACATTAGTAGGTTTACACTCATTATCTAAAGCTAAAAGCTTCAATCCATCTTTACTCTTAACTTGTGACAAGATGCCATAAAGTTAATCATGCGTAAAAATAAGCTCTTTCAAGTATAAACCGACATTTGACAGAGATTGACCTTAACTTTTGTTTATTGTCATAACGAAATATACAGTAAAAAAAACTGTTTTCTTTTAGACTTAAAAGGAATACTTTTGACGGGTCAAATCGTGAGCTAGATATTAAGTGGGTGTGAGGATATTAGTATGAAGAAATTAAGATTTGAATAATATATACTGAAAAGTTATGGGCAATAATTAGATCAATTTCGAATTATTTTGACACTATAATCAAATATAGAGATATAGTATTGAATCGGGTTGGATCGGGCTATAAATGTTCATAATATCTCTGATTAGTTGTTGATTATTATTTATTTAATACCAACTTTAGTAAACCAGTGTATTATACGGGCTTAAAAAATAAAATAATAAATATAATAAAATTTTATGAAGTACAAAATGATAATCTAAAATAAGATATTATTAAAATTACATATGAGTAATAACTATAAGTAATAAAATAACAATATTAATTTTTAAACTTTCTTTCCAAAAAACATTTTTTTCAAAACAAACCGTATTAAAAATGTTATTTTTTAAAATTTTTTATTATAACTCCTAATTTTAATTAATTTTAGTTTATAAAAAATTACTTTAAAAAATATCAAATTTAAATATTTTATATTTTAAAAAAAGTTAGATGTTTTAGAAAAAAAATTGATTGTGTAAAAAAATTATTTTCTAGAAATAACTTTAATAAAAAGACATATTTCTTAATTTATTAAAAAATTAATCTAAAAAGAATTAAAATTATTTAATATTTCTTAATTTAGGTAATTATTTAAGAGGAGAGAAAGACGGGAAAAATAAACTTCGGGGGCCTAAAAATGTGCTAAATGTTTCTCTAAGTTACTCTTTAACATTATATATAGATATAGATATTATGCCTCTAAACGCAATGGTATTTATTCAGAATCATCAACTTCTTTAACTAATATTGTATACGGGTATGTTATTATCAGTAAATATCTTTTCGTTTTCAAAGATCATAGTCATGGAGACGATTGTCTTAGGTGCTGTTTGTTTTTCTGCATGAAAATGTCTGCAGTCTGCGGATCACATTCGCAGACATCTGCAGCAGAAGAGGTGGACCAAACCTCTGCAGTCTGCAGGAAGAAGACTGTCTGTTTTTTAACGTTTGCAGACTGTCGAACAAATTCTTTCCGACAAATTCGTACATCATCAATAATAAACACTCCGGCAACCCTTCTTTCTCCGGCGACTCTGCCACCGTTTCTTTACTCTTTTCTTCAAATTCATCAGAATTTTCTGTATAATCGACTTCTGAATCCACCGTTTCATCCTGTTCGATACTCTGTTCAATATTTGTTTTTGATTAGGGTTGTTTTCTTGATGATTAGCTTTAGATTCTTTCGAATTGGATGGTTTTTGATCGATTTCTTCTTCATCTTCAACAAATCTTCATCTTGTGAGTCATTTTGAGTTGATTCCCACAGTCGATTAGCAAGAGCTTCCATTTTCAAAGGATCAGATCTGCATCTCATTAACAACAGAGCATTCTTCAGAGGTATAAAAATACTCACTCTACCTTCATCTACACCCCCTTGAATCCTATCATTCACGATCTCCAAATCATCAAACACATGTCTTCTCGAAACCCTAAAGCTTCTATCTTCTTCATCTTCTTCACTCTCATCTCCGATCACGAGCTCAATATCCCTCCGACTACCTCTCCCTCCGTCATCTCCGTCGTGAAACGCCACCAACCACCGCGTAAACACCTCCGCACCAAACCTCCACCACTGGAATCATGTTCTAATTCAACCCCACAACGGAAAAAGCAGCTGTCGAACACTGCAGCTGCGGGGATCGTGGTGGCGATTGCGGTCGGCGGACGGTGGTTGTCTGGCGGACTGTAATCGGCGGTCGGCGGTCGGCAGCGGTGGCGTGTGGTTGTCCGGTTGAACGATGGGAGTTTAGGGTTCAATTTGAAGTTTGCAATGCAGGCACAAATTGGAGAAGAGGTAAGAAGTGAGTAGACGAGCTTGTTCCACATCTACACCAAGAAGACCCCACGCAGACGTTTTTTAATGAAAAGTCTTCGAAAAATCAAACAGTCTGCAGAAGTAAACCTCTGCACGGCGCAGACATAAGTGGTCAGGAAGAGCTTCTCACAAAAAACAAACAGCCCCTTATTATTATTGTACTCGCTTCCATACAATACCACATGATACATTCTTCTGCCGCAACACGTTGTATTATACTAACTGAGATTGCAAATAAAAGTTGGTGTTGGTATGGCGGTTTGTTCCGTCCCTATTTATCCATTTACCATAAGTTCGAACCATATTGCTGATTTGGTTTAAATTCCCACAATCCAATGTGTATTTCAAAAGAATTTAATTCAGTTGTCTAGTGACCATTAAGTTTTGATAAAAACTTTATCTAAAATTGAATTGTCGTTGTGACATACTTATTTTAATCTAAGTTAGAGTATAGCTTTATTTATAATCGAGTTGTGTTAACACGGGTTTCCCACCACATCACGCGGGTATAACCGGCTCATTAAATGTAATTTATATTTTAACTAGTTGATGTTGCCGTACGTTGCAACAGAGACTTAAACGTTGTTAAATGTCATTTACTTGGAAATATGTGTAATAGTTTGGAAAAACAATGGCATTATACATTTAAAAGAAAAACACATACATCCATGCACCTAGAAGAGGGTTGTTTGGAAATGAGGTATATATGGAATTAACATATTCAATCTATATACCTAGAAGAGGAAATATTGGCGGTGATTATTAGCTAGAGTTTGAGAGGACTTAATAATTTAATTCAAATCATAGATCTGAATTACGTAGACAACACTGTTAACCCTGATCCCATCAGATTTTAACGACATAGCGCCTTAGACTTAATCTAGAAATATTGTTTATAAAAATCTGTTATCTGTCCTGAAAAAATTACTTTGTTGTTTTTGGTTTATATAAAAATAAAAATATTATATGGTAAGTATGATAAGATAATATTTTATTGACTAAGTGGCAAACAATAAAAGAAAAATATTTGTAATGACAGTCACATATGCATTAAAACACATTCAAATTTTACAGTCACATATGTCATTTAGACCAAAAGCCAACCATTTAGTTTAAAACACATTGTTTAAGTCCAACTTCACACGTGCACATCTCAACCATAAACAAAAGGCCGTTCCAGTATTCGAGACAGTGCCCACCTTCTACCGTGGAGCTTTTCCTAACATGTGTAAAAACAACCACATTAGACATATTAAAATCAAATTGAAAATCTTTAAATCACACTGAATGTATGAATCCAAACAGCAAACTAAAACAACAAAAGCAAACACATTTCTTGCACATTGGTAGCTAGGTAATAAAAATGTTTTCCAATACAATTAAACAAAGTGGGAGGAAAAAATATAAAATAGCCAAACTTAGATAAGTGAACAAATTGCTATTATTATGATTGCGTGAATAGAAACAAATAAGGCTAAAGCTTGAAGCATAAAGAATAAACAAATTACAAAAGGGCAGTTTTTCTGCATAAAGAAAAGATAGACATCACCCACCCTACATTAAGAGGCAAAATCTTGTATTATGCTTTCATGCAAAACAAAGTGTTTTGCAAACTCGAATGAAATGAAACATAAAGGTAGTGATGATGAATTTGTAAACTTATAGCAAGGCAGAAGAATATAAATTTGTAACTCGTATTTATGTATTAACTTTTAAAATGTAGTATAAGATTTAGCACCAAATTAAAGAGTAACAATTATATACCACTTTAGGTGTCACAACGTAAAACAGTGATGCAATTTTGGTATAATTTTGAATGAAATAAGATCAAGCAGTGTATATTACTTGAAACCAACATCTCACCAATAAGTATTGCATGTAGTTTATGGAAAAAAAGCAAAGAACACATCATGTATGAGGTGAACCATAAATTACACAAACCTTTAATGCTTAATACCACCAAATCAATAAACATAATTTAAATTGAAAACAGCGATCTAATGCAACAAAAATGCACCTTTTTACAGATGTGAAAAGAACACAAACTAACTAACAATAGCATGAGATTAAACAAAAAGCACCCTTTAAGAGTATGAGTAGATCTGTTTGGTGTTGGTACTTTTTACAAATTTAAACCACCAAAAATTTCTACAACCTATATGTTTTATTTTATGTAAATGTCTAAATTTTGAGAAAGCAAACATGAAGTAGGGAATCGAGTAGATGGTATTTCCTATCGAGTGTTGGCCAGCTTTTTGCAGATTTAAACCAGTAACTACTTGTGCAACCCTATCTGTTATAATTAATTATTTTGATATAGTTTATAGCAAACTCAAGGTATATTTCTGTTTTATTTAGTTAACATGAAGTAGGGAATTTGGATGTGTCATTTTCTCTAGGATATACATCAATAAGCGATGAACATTTCATTTGTCAATTTAGGCTTTTGCTATCACAGAATACATCCTAATTTATCAAATCTTTTTGTTAAGTAAATTTAGTTATATGAAAGTAGCAACAAAGATGACCCATATTACATAAATAATAGTAGCAACAATTTAACCAACAGTTACACAAAAATATGCATAAAAACAGAACACATTTTGTACAAATTAACCAACAATTACACAAAAATATGCATAAAATGTTGGTAATTTAGTGTTATCAACGAGTATTTTAGTGTATTGGATTAACTTGTTGATCGAGAAAATAATATTAGAGATTAAACGAGTTAGGTGTCGCGGGAGTGCGAGCTCGGTTTAGTTTGAAATGTTATTTGGATGTTGTAATTAATATTGGTCTTAAGTAGATAAGTTACTTAGGTTAATTAACATTAGTTGGGTTAATTAACATTAGGCCTTTTTGTTTGGACCGTATAAGACAACAAGTTTATAAATTATGGGTTTTGGACTTTTGGATGAGTGGCACAAAACAAAAAGAGGGAAATGACAGAAGGTTCTATGGCCTTCTTTTATTTCTTTCACTCTATCGAAAACAGAGAAAAGAAGAAACATACGGCTGCAAGAAGTTTCAAAAAAAAAATCATAGATTCAAACAAATTCGACTTCATCCAGAAATTTCTGTCTAATCCGATAAATCAATCGCGAGTAACCCGCGAAATAGGTTTATCTGATAGTATTTCGATTCAGAGATTGATCTAGGTTTGGTTATTTGAAGATTTACATTCAAGTTCCAGAATTCGTCTAAGTGTCAGGTTTGTTTATTTGGTTAGTTTCTACAATCTTATTATGCTTCATTTCTTGTTCTAAATACAACAAAGATAAACCTATTTAAGGTTATGTTGATTTGATTATTCAGGTTTCTGGGTTTGTTTGGGTATGTTCCATTGTTCCTTGTTTTTGTTTCCGTTCGCAAGGAAGGGTCTATTGGACTGACACCATCGTCTCCTGTCAAAGATTTCCGGTGGATTGGTGGTTAATCGCTTGTTTTTCTCCAGCGAACTTTTCCGGTGGTGAATATCGGTTTTTATTAACCTCCGATAATGGGATACTATAGTGGAAAAACTTAACGTTTACAGATTATCAATGGATTAAAAATCCATTAAGAATTCGGGTCGACCGTTTCGCATCTGACGGTAAACGGGTCGGGTGTTAACCTTATCGGAGTCTCCAGATCGGAGATCGTAATTAACGTTCTGTTGTCGCCAGAAGTTTCAGATTCCGATCACTGGATGATGAAGATTACAAGCGATGGTAATCTCGTTGTTATGCAATATACGAATAATAATTTGGGGACGGCTTTCATGAAGTCGGTGGACAGTTCCCGGACTCAGTTCCGATGCGGGAAACTTGGGGTTTCTTCCGCCGGCGGTTGTTCATGTCCGGAGGGGTTTCGTTGTGCTCCGGCGATAAATTTCGGTTGCTTGTTGTCGGGGATAATTCACTTTTGTTGCCGGAATACTGTGGTGGTGATCGGAACTGGTATGAAATATTTTCCAATTGATTTCACAAACCCAATCAAAACCAATGTTAAATTATCATTATGCGAAGCAAATAGCAAATTGTTCATGTTTAGCTTTCTTCATCAAAGCAATTTCTTTATCAAGAGATCACATCAGTGCATCAAATTACAATTTTCCGATGGTGGGTTTGGTGTTAATTGTGGCAATTGGAATTCTACTGATCTCAATATTGGCAATTTGAAAAAAAATAAAATAAAATAAATAAAATAGCTAGATTGTATTCAGAATAAAGTTGTAAGCTATTTTGGCAGATTTGGAAAATAGTACCAGATTTTATCGTTAATATTATTTGGTCAAATCGTGGATTATAAAACTGATTTTGGTTACTTATATTGACACCAACACAATCGAACCTATTTGATTTTATAAGGCGACCGGGGAATCAATTCGTGATATGTCGAATAAGTTTGTTAAGTTGGACTGATTTGATGGTCAAAGATTTTACAAGTTAAAAAGAAGAGGTGCAATCTACATCTTCAATTAATAAGGTTGTGCTTAGGGATGAGCATTTGGTATTCAGTACCCGTACGGTACCGATACCCAACTGGTATCGAAAATATGTATAAGGTACTGGTATCGGTACTTGATTTTCTTATATTTCGGGATCGGTACTAACAGGTACCGATACTTTACCCAAAAATCCCGTATAGTCCAGCTAGTACCCGAACACGAATAAGTTATTTTGAAATTTATATTTTGTTTTATAATACTTTTCACCCCATCAACTAGTATTCTGTTTTGACTTTTGAGGGTAATTTTTTTTAATATCATTCTTCTTACTTCACTACAATGTCAAGAGATATACTATTTATGATTTTAATAAGAATGAATATTGGACTAGTGTGTGAACTGAGTTAGCAGAAAATGAGGAAAGTAAAGAAACTATCATGTGGATGTTTTTTTTATATTTTATTTTTATCTAGTTACTATAAACTTTTAGAGGTATTGGGAATCAAACATGTACCAGTAACGGGTACCAAACATGTACCGGTAACGGGTACAAAAACAGGTACTGGGTACCGTAACCAAACATGCACCATGTAGCAAGCCTAAAAAATAATGTTGTGGAGGTAACGAGTATCAAAAAGGTACCGGGTACCGAAATACCGGTACTGTACGGTACCGGTACCTGTACCCATATACCAAATTCGGTACCTGTACCCATATACCAAATTCGGTACCGGTACCGGTACTCGCTTTTTATAAGATTCGGGACCGGGTACTTTCGGTACCGGTACCGGTTCGGTACGGGTACGGTACCGAGCTCATCCTTAGCTGTGCTTAATAAGAAATCCAAGAAGTTCAACAAGTTTAAGGAAAATTAAAGGAAGTTTAACTAGGATAATAATCAATTCAAAATGAGTTGAAATTGTCTTGTTGGAGACGTGAGAAACAAGGACATCTCAAGAAATATTGACGAGTGAAGCTGAAGGTGGAAACAAGCCTAATGCGGTGGGTCCTAGTGGATCAAAAGACCCAAATACTCTACAAGGTATGCTTAGTAACTCTACTTTTGTAATTGATTTAATGACTCATTCGGGACATGTTAATTATTCACATAACACAAAAATTGTATTTGATTCAAAGAAACAAAGTTTATTTTACAATTTGGACAATAAACAAATAAATGGTGATGGTTTTAAATCAAAATAAAGAATGAAGTCAAGTTTATTAATTCAAATAATAACTAGAATAAATTTTCTATGAAAAGAGATCAAATAACTTTATGTCGAGAAAGAACAAAGAACTTATCCAATGTTTTAATTGGATTAATCTGAGTATGGGCTAGAATTGTTACATTTGATTAAATGGAAAACGGCATAATTCAAAACATTGATATAATATATAAGCAGCTCATTGTCTTAAAACTTTATTCGAGTATTCTTCAAATAAAAAGGTTTCTGTTGGGTTTTATTGTAATCATTTTAAATAAGCTTTCTCTTAGGAATTATTTGGTGCAATTTGAATTAGTCTTGATTGGAATTTAGTGATCTTAGTATAATGTTGTTTTACATTGAAATGAAAGATACGAGGGAGGTAGAATTAATCCTTGGGATAAGGATTAATAGAAGTACCAATGGTATCTTCATTACATAGTTTTATTATATTGAGAATGTGTTAAAAAAATCATTTTAATTGTTCTTTTGTCAATACTCTCATGAATCCTAGCATTAGGCTTGTGACTAATTCAAGTAGTTTAATGTCATAATTAGAGTATTCAAAGGCCACTGAATGTCTGATTATGCTATGATTAGCAAAAGACATGACATAGCTTTTGCTATTGGTAAGTGAGCAGATTTACTAGTAAACCTAGTGCTCAGCATCAGCAAGCGGTACACAGATTGTTTAAGTACCTAAAAGAAATCATGAATTATGATTTGTATTATTAAGGTTTTGCTTCGGTCGTAAAAGGGTATTTAGATGCAAGTCGTATCATGAATATGAAAGATTATTCTTCTACAAGTGGATTCTACAAGTGGATAGGTATTCCTTCTTGATAGGGAAGTTAAATCTTGGGCTTCAAAGAAGCAAATTTGCATCACTAGTTCGCCAATAGAATTTGAGTTTGTAGCTTTGGCAATTTGATCTTCAAGATTCCAATGTGGTTAAAACTGATATCACCAATCTCTATCAAATATGATAATGCTGGTTAAGGATTATAGTCAGATGTATAATGAAAGGTCTAGACAGTTATGTATTATACATAGCATGATTTATGAGCTCATCATGCATGGTGTGATGTCTGTTGAATTATTAAGATATAAGTATATTTTGACTGATTATCTAACTAAAGAGTTAGGAAGAGATCTCGTGAATAAATCAGTTATAGGGATGGGTATAAAGTCCAATTTTAATATCTTATGTCAAGACGTCCAATTCTCATCTAATACAACGTTTGATGTTGAATTCAATGTGGTAAGCTTGTCATAAAGATGTTGGAACATATTAGCATAGTCATCCCAAAGTATGTGTTCAGACTGCAAGATAAAGAAGGTTGAATTTAATTTCTTAATAATTCATTGATAAATTGCAGTGCAGATGCAAGAATAATAAACTACCTATAAAAATATGAAGTTTAGCCGCTTCAAGAAGCTTTGTACTTGAGCTTTAATATATTTTGAAGGATTAGGACACAGGCTAGTAAAACATTATGTCAAGTGGAGTTAGAATTTGTAAACATATATGTATGTTACCTACAAGTATTTAAATGGATAACTTGGGTTCAATCCATTGTGATACCCGGTTATTCTAATATTTGTATCATGTAATGTACTAAAGTGAAAATTCAATCCGTAGGTCATTTTCATTTATGTATACGTTTGTGTTTTTATGAGAATGGTTAAGTTAATCATGGATATCACTATAATGGGGGAGGATTGTTGGTAATTCTAGTGTTATCAACGAGTATTTTAGTGTATTGGATTAACTTGTTGTTCGAGAAAATAATATTAGAGATTAAACGAGTTAGGTGTCGCGGGAGTGCGAGCTCGGTTTAGTTCGAAATGTTATTTGGATGTTGTAATTACTATTGGGCTTAAGTAGATAAGTTACTTAGGTTAATTAACATTAGTTGGGTTAATTAACATTGGGCTTTTTTGTTTGGACCGTATAACACAACAAGTTTATAAATTGTGGGTTTTGGACTTTTGGATGAGTGGTCACAAAACAAAAAGAGGGAAACGACAGAAGGTTCTATGGTCTTCTATTATTTCTTTCACTCGATCAAAAACTGAGAAAAGAAGAAACATATGGTTACAAGAAGTTTAAAAAAAACATCATAGATTCAAACAAATTCGACTTCATCCAGAAATCTCTGTCTAATCCGATAAATCAATCGCGAGTAACCCGCGAAATAGGTTTATCTAATAGTGTTTCGATTTAGAGATTGATCTAGGTTTGATTATTTGAAGATTTACATTCAAGTTCCAGAATTCATTTAAGTGTCAGGTTTGTTTATTTGGTTAGTTTCCGCGCTCTTATTATGTTTGATTTCTGTTCTAGGCTTCTGGCTATGCAATTATTGAAGAGTACCATGTCCGTATTGGAGACAATGGGTGAAGAAATGCGAAGAAGAGAAAGGAGTAAATATGAAAAAGATAAAAGGATGGATAGGTGGCATGGAAGAAGACGGTTGTAGACGGAAAGAGGATAACGGAAGGAACGAACGTTCTCCAGACGTTGAATGTGAAACATTGGTTAAAAAGGGAAGGAAAGAAAACGTTAAAGTATCGTTAAGTTGCTTTTTGTAATTTATCTTCGTACTTTAATAAAATGGTAAATGAGGGTGCCACGTGTCAGCACCATATTTATTCTCATCAAACTTTTCCCGGATCTCTCTCTTATTAAATAATTACATTAATTACTAATAGTATTATTTATTTATTTTTATATTATAATTAGTTTTTTAAAAAATTAAGAAATAGATCTTTTATTAAATTTATTTCTATAGAAATAGTTTTTCATAAAAAGAATTTTTTCTAAAAAATAAAACTATTCTTACATAATATTTTAAAAGTGGGTTTTTAAAGTAAATTTTTTATAAAACAAAAATAATTAAAATAGGAAGTTATAGTAAGGAAATTTTTAAAAATAAAAATATTCTAAAACGTTATTTTGAAACAAAATGTTTAATTTATCTTTAAAAAATTAAAAAGTTTGTGTTAATGTTTTATTACTTATAGTTATTACTCATACGTAATTCCAATCATATCATGTCCCAGTATATCGCTTTATAATTAATAAGTTTTATTCTATATAATATTTTATTTATTTATCCATGTAATACACGAGTCTACTAAAGCTAGTATAATATAAAAATTATTCTGTACTAAATACTTGAGAATAATGAATATTAAAACAAAACTTTTATAACTAGGCTTGGATAATATAAGATTTAAAATCATTATCTTAAGGTCTAAAAATTTTATTTAAAAAAACCATCATCAAAATTTCAATTTAGAAGTTGTGATTATTAAAAAAAATAATATTTTGACTCTTAGGATATCATTATCAATTAAATGAAAATTTATTTATTTCAAAAAGATTAATAAATTTATAAAATTTGACCTAACTGATTTTTATGTATATTCTTAAACATAAGATTGAAATTTAGAAGTAAGTTTGAAAAGTTTAACATGATTGATTTTTTATTTAATATAATAGGTTATTATGGTATGACATGTAGGCAAACCATATACTTATTTATTAATATGTCTTGTTGTTGCTGCTACTACTAGTGGAATGTCCGCGCGTTGTTGCGGGTGCAATGCCCTTTATTCAATTGATCCTAAAAATTGATTTAGTAGGATTAATACTAGCTAGATGCTATAGCGTGAGTTGTAGAGAATCGATTCTGAACATTGAAACTTAGACAAAAAGGTACATCGCAATGGTATATGAAAAATGTACATATAAGAAAAAGCATGCATTACGTATAAACTTTACAAAAAAAACTAAATTAAATTTTATAAACTAGTTGGTATACCGTGCGTTGCATGATCGCACACATCTCACTGCCACCAGCATCGAGAGGTCCACGTACTCGAGAGACTGCGTCAAATACCACTAAGATTTCCTCATAAAGTTACATTGAGGGCCTAGAGCTAGAGCCTCAGCCACTCATGCTCAAGGTGGGTGGTGAGCCTTTAGCCGCAGCAGCGGTCAAGTTGTGGAGCACTCCGATGACCACTACGATCAACAACGAGCTGAATCACTTCCGATACTACATGGAGGGAGTACAGGCCGGAACAGACACGAGATTGAAGGCTATGGAAGGTGTGATCGAACACGCATAATTTTAAAAATAATGTTTTATAAAAAATTCAAATATATCATCGCAACACGCATAATTTTATTAACGATTCGATATAAATTTTATGTAAAACAAAGTCGGATCAATATTTGTTCTTTTTGTATAGCTTTTAAGTATCTAATGAGTAATGTTGTATAAAAATCTAAAGATATTGTCAAGACATCATTTGTTTATCATACACTTCCATTTGAATTTTACAACTTCTATTTGAAGATATTATTTCCACCGGTTAATTTTAAAAGCACAAGGGATGTTTTAATTGTTTATGTGAGTTTTTGTTTTTTCAGTAAGAAACCATTTGGTCAACTAAGAAGTTTAGGAGTTTTCTCTCAAGCATATGTCGGTGGAAAACTTATTTATAAAAATGAGTGTTTTATAAAATATTTATTAAAATAGGTGTTTTTAATAAAGTTTCTTTTTCTCACTCCATCTAATTGGATTAAGAGTAATATGTTTAAAAAATATTTTTTACAAAAAGTTAAGGAAAATATCTAATCAAATTTTAAAAAAAATTGTTAGGACGTTTTATAATGTATTTGTAAACAATGTCTTTGATTTTTATTCTTTAGATATGAAAAAAGATATTTAAAGTATTTTTCTACTAGAATTAAATAAACTATATAAAAATATATTTTGATCATAATAGTAAAAAGGATGTTTCTAAAAAGCTAAGAAGGATTGTGGCACTACTACAAAAATGGTTTTTAGAGGCGGTGAATTTAATTTTTAGAGGCGGTTTTCTAGTCGCCTTTAAAAATATAGCTATAAAAAATAAACCTTTTTAGGGGCGGGTTACATCAAAGGCGGTTGTATGAGTTTTTTGAGGCAGTCACAAGATGGTTTGGTAGGATTTTTAAAGGCGTTTTAGTGGGATTTTTAGAGGCAATTTTAGTGGGATGTTTAGAGGTGCTTTAGTGGGATTTTTAGAGGCGTAAATTCCAATGATTTTAGAGGCATTTTTAATATTAATTACTATTATTATTTCTAATAAATTAATAGTATTTATGTGTAAATTCCAGTGATTTTAGCATCAACAACCTATCATATTAACAATTATCAATAATCCAAAAACAAAACATTATTCTAAACAAAAACATAAAATCTTTAAAATAACAAAACACAAATCAAACCATATTTTAAACCAATAAACTAAACACAATACCTAGTTAATATAAGTACCATATGCTTCAATATCCAATAGTTAGTTTATATAAATCTATCACAAAATGAACAATTTTAATACATATGATATTAAGAGTCTTTAGGGAACACATTTCTAAAAAGCAGCGGCATTAAACTACTCATTAAATCGTCGATATCTTCTTGTGTCGCATAACTTTAGTCTAGCCAAATCCGAAAAGAAGTTAATATAAAAAAATCGATTCAGTGTAATATATAAAAGTATATAATTATAATGTAACTTCATATATAAAAATACTTACATGGTTGGAAAAATCTTGACAGCGCGTAAAAACAAACTCAAACATATAATGTAACACCATATAACCGCATTCCCGTGCTTCTTTTTGTTGTTTACACTATAATAAAATAACAGTTAGTTATTTAAAATTAAAAAATGTCAATTAACTATAATTTTAAAAACATACCTCTACCATCTTCCATGTAAATGTTGTTTTCTCAAAAGTATCTTGAATTACTTTCGAAAGAAGATAATTGTCTTTATCTTTTTCACCTTTTAATGAATCGAGAATAAATACCTCTCTTTTTTATGGAGAAATAATAAATAGCGACCAATGTTTGCTATCAATAAAGTTAAATATAACTTTACAGTAAAATTATATTAATAAAATAAATAAAAAATAATTGAAATAGTCTAAAAAGCAAAAAAAAAAAACATCTTACTTGGCTAAATATGGTGCAAGAAATATTGTTTGTCACTATGAAGACGATATACACCGAGTATGTGACTTTAACTTCTTTTGGTTCACGTAAACACATATCACATGTGATTGAGTTCGTACTAAGAAAACCGCAAGGGTGACCTCTACGATACACGCATCATAAAAGAACCTTAAATAAAAACAACATATTAGAAAGTTAAAATTTTTAATTATATCAAAAAGAATATTACTATATGAAAAGAAATTTAAAAACAACTTACGTCTCAAACC
This sequence comes from Flaveria sonorensis, assembly GCA_025506505.1. Classification (NCBI taxonomy): domain Eukaryota; kingdom Viridiplantae; phylum Streptophyta; class Magnoliopsida; order Asterales; family Asteraceae; genus Flaveria; species Flaveria sonorensis. Next base: position 65,345,067 of record CM046432.1, read on the forward strand.
AATGCATGACGATGATATCAAGCCAACCAATAGCAAATACTTGTAGCAATGCCTCATATTCAAAAAAATCATCTACGATGACAGGAAACATCCCATGAGGTGTAGAAAAAAGGATAGAGAAACATTGTTCTTACTGTCAGTCCTAACCTTGACATAAATTTAGACATATTAACACCTACTGGTAGTAAATTTTGATCAAATTCAATGTGCATTTCATCCTCTCTCATTTTCTTTGAACAAGAAGCCACTCCATGTTTGCCTCTTCTTGACATATCTATAGTTTACTATTAAAAATATAACTAACATCATAAGATTTAATCAAATAGCATACACATTGATATATAAAGTAATCAAATTACTAAACTAATCTAATACTAAACTAATCATATTAACAAATTACTAATTGTGGTTGTTTCAGGTGCTTCTAGATCTCATTGAATAAGGCAACGAACATAAATTATTTTTTTAAGTTCATTAAAATTTTAAACTCTAGGTTCAAGTAAGCATAGATTAAGTTCTAAATTCATTTAATTTCCAAACCCTAGATTCAAATGGCATGTGCTTTAGGGAACAAGATAGTGAACATAAAATTATACAAACACAACAGTTGACATAATTCCCCTATTCAAAATTGTTAAGACTTATTACTACCCAACATGACTTATTAAAAAGATTCTCACAAAAATCTATCAAGTAGGTCAACCAAGCCAATAGTGTTCAATAAGGTTTAATGATAGGCAATCATGGTTAATGAAGCTCGATGAGGGTTAATATTGGTCAATGAGGTTCAAATTCATCAACACCAATACTAGTTAACGAGTATATAAATAAGTCTAAATGGGTCGTATTTGATTTTAATGGTTATCAAATTTATAAATGAAATCACTATTAAAAATTAGGAAGCAAACAATCTAACAAACAATAAATAATTTTTGTAACTCAATTACCATAGCCATTATAACTCACATGCGTCTATTTTGAAGGTGAAATCAAATCATGTACAAGTGAAATCACAATTAAAAATATATGAAGGAAACGGAACCACATCATGCCACTCCAAAAAGATATCAGAAAGGTATAAAAACAAAAATTGAAGTAAAAAACATCACCTTTTTCTTAGAATTTGAGGTAGAAAGCTTCAAGTTTTGATATTTTTTTCTTCACTTCAAAATTGAAGAGTATGAATAGATAACTCACATACAATTCATATATTTATGAAATTGCAAAGTTGTTGTGGAGAAAAAATGAAAAGATACTTAGAGAGGAGAGAAGTAAAAGGGTAAAGTTGTTAGGGTGGATATAGTTAGATGAATAAGGGGATAGTGGGGGGAATTGAAAATTTTTAATTATATTAAGGAGGGAATTAATATTTTAGTGGAATGTAACCGCCTCAATTAATATTTAAAAAAAAACGCCTCTAAAAATGGAAAACTCAAATAATAATAAACATGAGTTTAAAAAAAATAAACGTGAACTCATTTATTATTAATATGGTTAAATGAATAAGTGCTTTATGTATTTATGTATTGTATAAAAAAACCATTTGAATTGAATAAATGATTTCGAATTGCAATTTAATTAATTGGATTGCATGGTGGAATAATTAGTACGTTATAATTAGTAATATTGTAATTTAATTAACTGGATTGCATCTATTGAAGAATTAGTAATACTACGGTACGCATGAACCCATTTATTATTAATATTATAATTAGTAATATTATTATTTACTATAAAAACAATGAAATAAACGAAATACAAAATCGTTTTAACATTAATAATCAATATTTATCTATCATCTATACTAGATAAAGTATAATTACAAGGTATTTGAAATTCGAACTAACTAGGAATAAAAATCTTCCGCTGCATCCACATTATTAAAAAGAAATACAATTCCTTAAGCGAAGAGCTATCAATTTTTATTATTCCTGCAAAAAAATAGAATTTTTATTGATAATTGTCTATGATTTTAACAATAATATATTAATTTAAATTATATAGGAAAAACCTTTGTGATTTATTTCCATGTGGTGCGTCAACGTATATCCCTTCATCGTGGTCAGACCGTAAGTATGTAGTGGTGCCATTAATTACATCATTCACTGATTGAACACCGATAGAAAATGGTGGTAGATCGTCAAACTGGTTGTATTCAACCTCGTCGACGACATTATCAACACCAAGAATACGGTGTTTACCATGCAATATGTGGTATCTTGGTTTACTCGGTCATTGACAAAGAACACTTGTGTATTATGTTTTGCGAGAATAAATGGTTTGGATACATAACCATTTCTTGTCAAGTCGACTTGTGTAAAACCATATTTATCAATCGTAACACCTGTACGATTATTTACCCATTTACATTTAAACACAGGTATAGTGAAAGCATGATAACTCAACTCCCAAATTTCTTGTATGACATCATAATAAGACTCTTTGGCTATTCTTAACCTCATATCATGATTCATCCTATCAAATTCATTTGTTGATGCTATCACTGTAACTCTATTATTCTGCATTGTACTTTTTGCATCTTGATCTTTGGTATAAAACGTATAACCATTGATGTCGTACCCTTGGTAGGATGTTACACTAATGTCTGGACCACTCCCTAATATTTCCATAGTTCTATCAAAATTTGTTTGGCCATGAGTTGTCATTACTTTTTCTTTTAACCAACTAGCAAACTCTTCGTTATGTTTCTTTTCACACCACATTTGGCTCTTGCCCCGGTATTTAGACCGTAATGTCTCCATGTGTTCTTTAATATATGAAGCAATACAAGTCATGTGTTTTAGGAACTCAAAATGTGCAAGTTGTAAAAGATCATGACTTGGGATGATTGTTTTCATACAAATACCTCCGACCCCTTCAAGTCTTCCCGCGTGACGAGATTGAGGAACACAATACTTTTGACACCATCTAAATAACCTGAAAATAAATCATTTATTACATTGTAAATAATATTATATAGACATCGTTCCAAGATCAACAAATGATTCCCCATGCATTGACCAACATGTGTATCTAGGCATAAAACCATGTCTTATCAGATGGAACTCTATATACTTAACATTATCGAATCTCTTAAAATATTTACAATTCATATAAGGACACCAAATCTTTTGACCTCCACTATTCACTCTATTAGCTTCGGCAAATTTAAGAAAACTTGAACTCCATTCATATATGTCAAGCTAGTACGTGCAGTGTCGTACATCCAACCTTTACGATCCATCTGAAAAATAAAATATACATGCATTTAAATATATTTAATTGGTTTTCTAAGATGGTGGATCCTAACTCACTTTTTGAAAATTCTATCTCATATGTATATATTTTAACAAGTTGATCATTTAAGAAAAAATTGACAGTATTTCCCCTTAACTCCCCAAGTATGCTTATAACCACAAACTCAGAACTGTAAAGAGAAATAACAATCAATTTTTTCTTAAATGTCAACCCGTTAAAATATATACACATCCTAATGAGATAGAATTAATATTCAAAAAGCAGTCTCAAACAAGGGACAATCCTAAATTTATCTCTATTAGATAAATTTAAGACGAATATTCTAAAAAGTTATCCAAAGTGAATATGAATACAACTATATAAAACCTACACATATACTTTATACATAAAACTATCATAATATGCATTAATAAATCAATAACCATATATACATACATATACAAAAACCATTATATGAGACTTAATAACTTATGCATGACCAAATTAAAGTTACTAACCTTTGTAGATCTTTGATATGATGTTGGATCTGAATAAGAGCCGGTTATACTTTTAATCACTAAAAACAAAAAAAAATTATACACGTTCATTAACTAAAAGAAGTTAACAAAAATATATCTTTAACAATAAATGATAAAGGATTTAAAATTTATATACCTGGAAATATAAGAGAGATTGTTCAAAGATTAATGAGAATTTTTAAGATACAAATGAGTTATAGAGAGAAAATGAGTTATGGTGAAAAGACTTGTGATGTGTGAATGATGAACTTAAAAAGAATAGGTTATTTTATTAAGTAATAAAGATAAAAAATAATTTAAAAAAGATGATATCGGGTATTTTGTTTTGTGGAAGAAGTTTAGATTAGCCTCAAAAATATTAGAAAATATATTTTTAAAGGCGTAAATATATTAGCCTCAAAAAATAGTAAAAATAAATATTCATGGATATTTAACTTTTGAGGCGGTTTATATAAAACGCCCCAAAAAATATTAAGAAAACAATAAAAAATAAATTGTAATCTTTAAAGGCTTGATGGACAAACATCGCCTCAAAAAATACAAAATTTTGTTTTTAGAGGCGGTTGATATATAGAACCGCCCCAAAAAAATATTGGGTTTGACACGTGTCCTTCTATTATTTAAAAAAAAAAGGCATTTTGGTCATTGCGTCAAATACGTCAACTCATTCTGTCTTATACGTCCATTGTGTCATATATTTTACATCATTTATTATGTGTATTAATCATTGTGTTTTATGTTTTTTATCATTTGTGTTATTTTTGTCATTGTTTTTATAGATTATAAATTTGTTATCTATCAATGTGTTTTACAACTAGAAGATACAATGATATACTTTCATCGATATATTTTTTAAAACTCATAATGTTTAAGATAACACAACGCGTTATTTTTATCATTATTTTTAATAGATTAACCATTGTGTTTTACCATTGTAAGTACACAATAATGTTATTTCACTAATGTGTTTATCAAAAGTCATAGTATTCAAGATAACACAATGACGATCAAAATACACAATTAGACATGGTGTTATTTTGTCATTGTTTTTAATGTATTAGATCAATTAGTTGTTAATTTATTATTGTATTTTACATATTAGAGATATACAATATGTTATTCGGTCATTATATTTTTTAAAATCCATCATTTTTAGAAAAATATAATATTATTCAGATTAACACAATAACTAACAAAAAGACACAATGAGTCACACTAAAGACAAAATAATGAGATATGAACTTAAAACGTAATTTTTTTATCTTTCTATATAATAATACTGTACTCATTTTAAAAATAAAGAAAACACTCGTTTGTATTGTGTGATTTTTATAAAAAAATTATATCGTACATAAAAGTTATGAATGTTTAAGAGAAATGGGGGAAACTACAAAAAACCAACATTTTACCCTTATTACGGAGGTGGATGGTTGAGATTGATTATACACTTTTTGGTTTTAAAAGCCTTTTTATTTGAACCTAATCCTTATTATTATGGTTTAGAAAAAACATTATAAACCTTTAGTTTTTATATATTTATTTAGAGTAAATTACAAATTTTATCCTTTTAGTATAATTAAAATTATGGTTCTTGTCCTTAAACTTTAATAAGTACACTGGGTGTCTTTTATTTGAAAATTTATCACGCGTTATGTCATTTTTACTAACAAAAGTTAACTTTTTCTATTAATTTTGCGTAAATTACCATTTTACCCTTATTATGTAAAGGACGAAATCTGTAATTTTTCACTACTCTTTTTTTTCTTTATGTTTTATTTTATTTACTTTATCTCTTTAATAAACTTTTTATTTTATAATCTTAAATAATATTACTTAATTATTTTTAATTTTTTTAAAATGTATTTTATTTACTTTATTTTTATTTTTAGTTATCTACTTTTCTAATTGTACGAATACAAATTAGAGGGTTAAAAATATTTTTTTTTCATTTTATAAGATTAAGTAATCGGTTTTATTACGCCGTCACTTTTTTTATTACCATTTTGGTTAAAAAAATTTAAAAATAGTTTGGATTATGGTATAAAGATTTTTATACATTTTGGTATAAAATTTTCAAATATTTTAAACAGTTTTGCTTATGGCTTATATTAAAAACCTATTAGGCATCGAAACAATTTTTATAATAAAATTTATTTGTTTTTATTTTTTTGATTAGAATTTTTACTTTTATCATTTTGAAACAATTTTAATTGTTTTATTTTCTATACTTAGATTTTACTTACTCTTTTCTCATTCATTTATGATTGACTTATGTTTTTATTCCTCTAAGGATTGTTGATCATTTTCGTAAACACTATTTAACTTTTTTTAAAACTTCATGTCGTCTCTTTTAATTTTTGAAACAGAAACAATTTTTCTAATAAAATTTGTTTTAAATATCTACGATTAATATTATGGTCAACTTCTTTTATTTATCTGTTGAAAAATTTTGTTCATTCTTTCACGCGATTGAAGTATTTTTATTTCCGTAGTTTAAGTTTTGGATGTTAATTTTATTCAAAAATCGTAAGTTTGGAGTTATGATTTTGTAATATTTTCTTTAAGTATGCTATAAAAACGAAAATTAAACAATTCACTTTTAAATTACACAAACTAAGAATTAAATACACTAAAAATTAAAACTACAATTAAAGAATTCAAATAACACAAACTAAGAATTAAACGGGTGATTATAGATGTTAATTTCTTGGTAAATTAAGGGCTCCAATTATCATCTTTCTGTGTCAAGTCATCTTTAATGGATCGAAATGAATACTATAAATGTGATTAAAAAATATTATCACATTGATATGCCATTTAGGGTTTTTAAAAGAATTGAAAATGAATGAGATGAATAATTTATGGTATTCAATGGATTTTTTTTAATATAACCATTAGAAAGCTAGATGTTAAAAAAATGATTTAAATTAATTAAAACTATTTGGATTAGAGTTAAATAATTTAATAAATTAGTGTTGTTTTATGTGTTACATATATATATAGATATATATAATGAAAATAATAAATTAAATAATATTTATATGATATAAAATAAATAAGCTACATAATCAATTAATAAAAATAATAAAAGAAAAAAATGAATAGAATTGAAGAATAAAAAAACTTTAACACTTACAAAAGTAGTCCTTTATAAATAAAATATAACAATATACCCTTGACTTAACAAAATTATTTAACCCCAGTTTAGTAAAAGGACGTGTTACGTAAGAACTTTTTGTTAAAAAAGATATTGAGTGAAAGTCATTTTTCGAAAGGACTCATTCCATAATTTTCACCAAACGTAAAGGACGAAATTTGTAATTTAGTGTTTTATTTATTTTTGTAGAAAAGAAGTTTTAACTTGTTATTTTTTTCAAGACGAAACCATTCATTTTCCAAGATGTCTTTTTTAAAACCATTCGTTTCGAATTATTTTTAAATCCTTTACTTTTTCTAAACATATACTCTATAACCTTTTATTTTTTTCTAAACGTCTTATCTAAACCTTCTATAGATTGGAACCAACTGCTACTAAAATGACGTAACAGAAAATCAAACGGTTTTAAATAAAATGTTAAAAAACTGAACAATTTAAAGGAGGACGTTTACCAAACGGTTTTAAATAAAAAGCTCAAAACATCTATTTATATCTATACTAATAAAAGAATTTTTATATGCCGCTGTTACAATTTTAAAGCCCTTAAATTTTATTTTTTCCGCTTCTTTCTCCTAATAAATATCACATTAACTGCAAATATTATTATTTAATTCTTTTTATATTAAAATATTTTTTATTAAATTAAAAAAGATCTTTCTACAAATGCAAATTTTAATGAAATAATATTTTTTATAAATAAGAAAGTTTTTCAAAAAAATCTAAATTTTAAAAACACAATATATTTTAAAACCTGTGGCTTTTTAAAAAATAAGTTATTATAACAAAACAATTTAAAAGTTTTAAGTTATAATAAGAAATCATTAAAAATGACACTTTTTTTAAACACGGTTTGTTTTGAAATAATTTGTTTAAAAACCAACTTTTTTTAAGAAAAAGAAAATAAAAATTTAAACAAAAGTTTAAAAAAAATAATGATATCGTTCTTTTATCACTCGTACGTAATGTCAATCATATCTTTATCAAAAGATCGTTTAATAATTCATTAATTTTATTAATAACTATTTAATATTTTATTTATTCAAGCCGTAATATACGAGGTACTAACCTAGTTTTGCATAATTTACGATCAACAAAATATATATTAATATATTTTTATTAGTTTTTGTAGAATATACATTTAAAAGCTCATTTATTTCTGAAGAGAAAAGTCAAAAACTAGTTTTTCAAATACGTTATACAAACGTCCTAATTTATTTTATTTTTTAAATTTGATTAGATATTTTCCTTAACTTTTTGTAAAGAATATCTTTTGAATATATATATTACCCTAATTCAATTAAACGAGGAGTGAGAAAAACAAATGATTAAAGACATTCAATTTGGTAAATATTCTATAAAACACCCATTTTAATAAATAAATTTTCCATCAACAGCACATTTGAGGAAAAAAAACTTTAGTTTGGTAAGGACTATTTCTTTTAAGGGGAAGAAACCGGTTAAGGACTATTTCTTTAAAAGCATAGTTGAAGGGTTAATTTAGTACTTTCTGTTTTCTAGAACACAACATTCCATAGTCAATTCCAGAGGCCAATCATCGCTCACTAGAAGCCAGTGTTCCACTTTGCTTGCACCTGACGCGACGGCACTCTGATTTCTGAAACCAAATCGACCATTAAGGTAAAACTCCGATTCCGATTCCGATTCCGATTCCGATTCCGACTCCGATCCCATCCCGATTCCGATCCGATTCCGGTACCGATCCGACCCGCAATACACCTCGTAATCTGATTTTGAAATGTTTTTGCATACACTGATTAAAAGAGTTTGTGGTTTCACTATCTCTTTCCTGTTCTTGTTAACATCTACTAGGGTTTTGACTGGTTTTTGAGGTTTTACCTGTTACAAATACTTTGTCCCTTTCGATCTTTTGTTTCTTTTTTGTTTAAACATCTTAAACTTCCAAAACTGTGAATAAAAACGATATTATCCATCGCCACTCTCATTCTTATTTATAGATTATTATTCGATGCAAACTGTACTTTGAAGTTTTTGTCATTAAATCTCGTTTAGTGTTTAATTTCGTTAAAATTTATCATATATTTGCTTCTGATGAGTTGATAAATTTCATGACATTCGTTGTACGCTATGTGTTTATTATAGTTTTCTTGATATATTTATTTTAACCTTGTTCATTTCAAGTTAAAATTGTAGTTGTCAATAGGATATAAAGAAAAGAAAATATGATTTGGGTTGTAGTGAATTAAATTGAACCCTTATCTGAAATATTATTATAAATTCTTAAATCTATCTTAATTTGTTCTATTAATTACATTGTTTTAATAAACCAATTGATGAGCAGTTTAATGATTACTAATATAGAGATGCATGATCTCCTGCCATAATTATCTAGCCAAACATTGTTATGATTCCCATAATTCTCTCCTGTAATAATGTGTATTTCCTTGTATTTTTATATTCCTTTTGTACTATATATTTTGTATCTTGGCATATGAAATACTGAAGCAGTGAAATTAATTACTCAAACACTGCAATACAATAATTTTAATGGTTCTTTAAATTCTAAGGGTGAAAACGATATATAGTTTTTTTAAGATAGGGTATTATAATATAAAACTCTTGATCATGAATCAAGGGTATTATCTTCAAGAGTTTTGACATAGTAATTTTTTTCACATATGTTAGATGGGATAACTTGTAGGGATTAATCTTGATAGTCAAGCTATGGGTCATGTGTTATTAGAAAGTTTTATTATGCACATGTTTTTAGTGTTTTTACTACGTCATGTGTAGGTTATTTAGCAAGTCAAATTGGTGGTTTAGTGGGATAAGTGGTCTTTCTTATCTTTAGGAGCAAGGTTTGTTTTCTATTTAATGTAAGTCTTTGAGTTGAATGAAATCAAAAGAGCAAGATTAAGCAGTAAATAACTTGTGTTGGTGTGTGTGTGCTTGGGGCGTGAACCAACATCACTAAAATGTTTTTCTATCAATTTGTATGTTTTTGGTTATAAAGTGAGCAAATCAGTGATAGAGCTATTAGAGTTTTTGGGTTGAAAATAGAATAAGACTAAAGTTCAGGGCCTTATGTTGTCATTTTGGAACTTTGTTTGTTAATAGTCTGTTAACGACTTGTTTAGAAGTATAAATGGGTGATTTAGGGTCTTAGTAATTGAGTTGTTTTCTTCTTCTTTGTAATTCTTCTTGATTCAAAAGAGTGATTAGATGAATGTTGAAGTAGCAATTGTTTCTTACCTTTATCAATTTCTTTGATAATCGATTTCTCGAGCATTGAATTCTTAACACGTATATTGATTTTGCCTAACGATGTTTATTTTATACGTTTTCATCTATCAGATCAAAATACGTGTGAGCATCATGGCACTGCAGCCGGAACAAACGATGGATTAAAGGAGGAACTTAAGTTTCTCGAGATAAACGGAACGGGGCTTCTTGTAAAGAAGGTGATGAAATCATTTGCAAACTAAAGGCACCTGACTCAAAATTAACTAGTGTAAGGGAGCTTGTGGATGCAGCTAATTCAACAATGTTAAAGGTTAAGAAAAATCACATTTCGGTCCATAATGAATGGACTGCATTTGATTGTGATGACACGGTGCTTTATAATTTAGTGAAAAAGAAGTTTCAGAAGCACACCCTCATACTTGTGTGTCCCATCCATCCATCGGGCCTCCCAGCCTTTCTCGTTGAACCAGAGGTTTCCCTGCCCTCCCTGGGCGCTCCTTTGCTGATCTCCTCGGACAGAGTTGCCCCTGCACCCTCATTGGAGGGAGCCCAAGAAAACATGATTGAGTATCGTGAGTTTGATATCACAGGAAGCTGGTCGGGTAAAGACTGTGTCATGCGCGTGATAGGTTCTGAAACAATAATCGCGCAGGTAGTGCTGGCCCTTTCGATCTGACGTTTCATGTTAAATTTGCCATATATATTATGCATTCTGTGTGTTTTTACTATACCCTTGAAAGCTGATCATCATGACAAACAACCTGTTTAATTAGATGCTTCCACTGGACAATAATGCTGAAGGTTTTGCGGTGAGATTTGCTCCTCACATCAATCGGGAGTTCGTGGCTACTTGTTTTGCTGCTGCTTATGCTATAAAAATGAATCTCGTAGAAGGAAAGAGATTGCTCTTGATGCTGGAAAACTGCTAGGTACAGCTCTGTTTGCTTCCAGCAAATGGATTTATGATTGTGCTTCTGGAGGGTTTTAATTAGCTCAACCTCTATGCTTTTCGTGTGTTCTGTATGGTTTTTGTATTCGTATTATTGAAGAAGATTGAGATATGAACAAAACTTTGTTTGATATTTTCTCTTGAAACCAAACAAGACTCTTGGAAAACAAGAAAATATTCAAAGTTGGAAGTCACGTTTCCTTATTTGACTCGACTTCCTACCATCCAAAATAAAAAAACCAAAAACCATACCAAACTAAAAAGTTAAACACTAGCTAGAATGTTCAAAACTTACAATGAATGTCTTTATCCAATGGTGTAAATGGTTGTTGCCTTTTAGGTGTGCCTTTATTCATAGGTGATTTAGTTTAGTCATAGGTGATTTAGTTGTAGGACTTTATTCCATTCATGCTCTAGTTGATGTGTTATGTGTTTTTATTATATGTTTACATGCATCTGTCTTTACTATAGGGGTATTCGATACGTTATGTGCTTTTCTATATGCTACATGCACAATGTTCTTGTATCGAGGCTTTATGAGACAGGGGTCTCCTTGGCTGCCTTTTTGAACACGTCGATTACCGTGTGTATTGCACAAAATACACAAAGTTGAGCTAATCGCAGCATTTCTTTTGCAAAGTTCCTCCTCGGATGGTATCCAATTATTCCATTCTTAGATAATCCTTTAGAGCACCTCTCTTTTCATTTTTCAATAATACTTTGGCTTCTTGAGATATGAATTTGAGAACATTCAAGTGTCATCAAATCAGGCCAACAGTCCTGCATATGTGTCAAGGGCATCCCGATAACCATATTTCGACAATTTTCGGTTCCCTTTGTTCAAGCCCACTTATTGGAGGAGAAGATCATTCCCGATTTATATTTGTGTTACCCACGACACTGATTCTAGCTATCCCACACCTTGCAGCTCTTTTCGGCTTCTTTGATGTAGAGATTTAGAAATAGATCTTTAATGGAGACATGCCGTAGTCATCTAGTTTTCTTCAACTTATCTTTGGATGATTGGGCCTGATGAATATCTGCATATTGTCGGGACTTGGGTCTCTTGGGGCCATCAAACTCGAAGGTCGAACCGCATTTCACCTCCACTAGTTGGACATCCAACCTGGGTTCCTGACCCAAACTGATCGCTATGGGACCCAACTAGAGCCCCCGAAAAAACCACCAGGCCGCAACCGGTTCGGGATTCTTGCACAAAATGTGCCTCCATCCCAGGTTCCACACAACCCGGTTTTCATCCAGACCAAATCCAACCCGGGTTGAACTCGTTTCCGAACTTTTTTTTTAAATTCTGGACGGTTTCTAGCGGTCATGTAACTGTTAAAGATGCTCATGGTCCGGTTTAAAACCATGAAACCGGTCAAACCGGCTTTACGGTCGGTTATTTGTTTAAATTCAGTCGGTCGGTTTCAACGTTTTCAATCATAGTGAACGTTTGGTTTAAGGTTTATACCGAAAATCAAAAACCGGCCATATAAAACCACACCGGACCTTTGATTAGTTAAGATGTATCAAAATTTTATAAATTGGTTATATTAGATATAATTAATTAGGTTGGAGATCTTGAATTATATTTTAATAGCCCAAACTCAATAACCGAACCGTTTAAAATTAATTGGTTATGGTTTTTTTAACTTAATTAAAACTAGAAAGTTGCCCCGCGCGTTGCCGGGAGACCCCTACATAACTAAAACTTAATGTACAATAATGTCAGATATATTTGCTCTAGCACTAAACATCTATGAACACTATATACACTAACTATTGTATATTGAATTAACTTTACAATCAGAGTATCATTGTGGGTTTCTTTGATCTTTTACCATTGTTGATATTGAACTTGTATCACCTTTTTTCTTGCTTTCTTACTTCAATGTGTCATTTACAATAAGAATAAAAAAAAAAAAACTCTTTTAATATATCAACGTTTGAATTGTAAGAATTAAAATTATTGTGTTTCAAGTAATAAGAAAATTGATTAAGGAATGACGGTAGATACAAGTACTAACTTTGATTCGGATTCATGTGAACTAAAGTACAAAGCATAAATGACTATTATTGTACATGAAAATGCATTAATAATTCGATCTTAAGATCTAATTAACGTAGCTGATTGTATAGCTTTTGTAAGGCTGAAACAAAACTAAAAATGTGTTAAATTTGATGCAAACACTCTAGTTTATCCAATCTGATGCAACTCGTGAACTAAATTTGTAAAAAGTGTAGGTAAGTACCAAAGATATTTTAATGTAAATGCATCCAAATAACAAGTAAATAACAAACCTCACTAATATTAAAAAGAGTAGTAAGGTGATTAGTAACCCAATGCGTTATTAGACTCCTCCTTACTAATAATACACATTATAGCAGCAACCATCACAAAGAAAGGAACCTTGTAACCTTGAATCTACATTCATTACAACAAAGATCAACCACTTATTTCTATAAGTTGTAGTGATAATCATCAAGACGCTCAAATTTAAGATACAAATAAATATATAGAAAAAAGATATAGAGATTACCAATTAAAGTGCCTAATTTGCTATCATCTTCGTCTTTGGAATGAATACCAACCGCACAATCAGCCTAATTAATTTGCAAGTTGAAAAGTCTATGCGAGCAAAGAATGTCCTTGGATACCTAAAAGCAAAAACATTCAAATAACGTTTCCTATAAACATCATTGGTTGTTTCAACAACATACACAAATAGAATCCTTTGTTTCGTAATTTCATACATAAAACATATTTATGGGATATTTGAAAAATAAAAAAATAGTTCATTGTTCTTGTTTAACCTATATTTAAGAGCAAACGGACTTTTTTTACAGAGATTTATGAAAAATGGTTAATATTCATGTGAAGTTACACCACACAACTCCCTTCAAAATTACAAACAACATCAACCATGCATATCTCATTTTACCTAAAATCAAAGGAAAAAATATTCAATAAAAAGAAAAAACAATCAAAAGATAGCTTGCATGTTGTTTAAAGTGATCCAGATCACTATACGAGCATATCAATACCTAAAACTATGTTTTTCACTTACATTTTCTTAATGTTCAAGTTTAGAGCTGCAGGCCTAAAGAAAAGTTGCCATTAACATCATCATCAACCCAATCATATTCCTTCTGTAGACCAACTTTCTTTTCCTTCTTCTTTGAAATCAAACACTGCCAAATTTGATATCATCTTGAACATAACATATAGAATATAAGCAACAACAGTTAATGGTTAACAGTTATTTCAAAAAGAAAAGCAAAATACAATTACAAAATATGAAGAAAGAACTCACATGACCAATTGAAAGTTTAATCAAGTCTTGAGTTGCAGGTGGCATAGCACAATCCATATAAACCAACTATTATAAACCCGAGAAGAATTAATAGTGAGAAAAACTAAATAGAAAGATATCTTAGTCAATTATAATTTTCAAACCCTTGCAAAAACTGAAATGAAAGATGATACCTGGAGTACCGAAGGCTTTAATCTTTGTTTTGAAGGTATCTTGTGTTGAAGACAGAGCATGTTTTACATATGGAGAATTTAGGGCCAATGTAAGACTACGATGAACATAAATTGTCCGACAGACTACAAAAAAATATATGAAAGATGACCGCTGACGTATTTGCGAAGGAGTATTCAAGACTAATTACCAAGTTGTTTATACATTATTGAAAAGCCTGCATTAATCCGTAGGCCAAGCGTGGATTTGGATTTGAGCAAACCATCAAAAGATCAAATTCAGCAACCAAGCCATTAATTTATTTGTATAATACTAATTACCAAGTTGTTATACATTATTGTTGTAAATGTGATTTATCTCTTTTTTGTACATATCTTTGTTGTACTATATGCTTTGTTACACAACACAATGTGATGTACTATAACTTACTTCTTCATCGATCACTCCACCGTCCACCATCATCGACGTACTTTTCTTCGTCATATTATCCGTGACAAAACCTTCTCCACGCCGGCCACCGCTACTAGCACCAACATTACCACTATCGTGCTACGTGCACCACACAATAACACCGTCTTCCTTAAAATAGTTTACTTTCACCCCGCCCCTCTAAACCATGGTTCAAGCTCCGCACTGCCTTTGTCGAAACTGAGGACCAACACTGTAACCACCAATGTTTTCCCTTTCGAAACTGAGGGTGGTTCTCGGTAGTTTTAAGCCACCGGAGCTTGACCGAAAGTGAGGAGAGAGAGATTACTTTGGATATGGATTTACATTTTCATTTTCAAATTCTAACGTAAATCATCATTATTTCCTATTATTTTACTTATTTCATTGATAGTTATTTGTTATGTATTTATGTTTACCATTATATATTTATTAAAATTAAAACGTTTGAGTACCTGGTTTAGTTTTTTTTTCTATTCTGATCAAAGTCACAAATTCTATATAATTTGCAAATATTATACTTATGTTTTTAAATTTCACCACAAGAATTTGGTTTTTATAATTTTGTCACAAAGGTTTACTATGTTTGAAATTTTTAATAGTGCATTGAAGTTACATAGCGAATTTAATTGATCATCGTTGTTAGTATGATATTATCGTAAATAGATCTTCATATCTGATGCTTTTAAATTTTGCCACAAGAATATGGTTTTTATGATTTTGTCACAAAGCTTTAATGGGTTTAGTTTATTTTAATAGTACAGTTACCGTTGAGGTACAACCAAGAACTAAATTGATTATAAGCGACATCATCATTGCCAATATTAGATTTATTGGAATTGGTGTTGCTATGTCCTTTTATGGTTTCGATTAACCGAACAGATACCAACCAAAGTCATGCTATGTAACGCGAGAAAAGACAACCAAACTCCCGCTGCATAGCGCGGGGGCAAAAACTAGTATAATACTAATTATCAACTTAGTTATGCATTATAGTTTGTACCTTAAGCTTTGTAAATTGTACCTTATTTTGTTTTTCTTTATTTTTTACCTTTAACCCTATAGTTTTCACCTTTACATTTAA
Organism: Flaveria sonorensis; assembly: GCA_025506505.1. NCBI lineage: Eukaryota > Viridiplantae > Streptophyta > Magnoliopsida > Asterales > Asteraceae > Flaveria > Flaveria sonorensis. The sequence continues at coordinate 65,361,190 of CM046432.1, forward strand.
AACTAACACAATTTTTTTAACTTTTAACTTTAGTCTCATTTACTTTTATTCTTTTACGGTCTAAACTTTTCGAGTTAACATACGACAACATGCGTATGTGGTTCGACATTTTTTCTTCTATTTGTTTGTTTATCGGTCGCGATGTGTTTTATGTTTTATTCTAATTTATACACATTAACATGCCATAATGCACGTGCATAGTTTAAAGTTTTTACATCTATTTTTTTTTTTTGGTTTTATTTCCTTTGTTTTACGAGTTTTCTGGTGTTAGTGGTTGCTAGCAATGGTGTGACATTGATGATACCTAAAACGGTTTTACGCTACAACCGCAGCGCGTGGGACTTGAATAAAGGCAATGACTTTGCTACAAGAAACTTTCCATATTTGCACTAAGACCATATATTTCCATTTGTTTTCAAATGAGGTAATTTCATGAGTATCGTCGGTGCATAAAAGTTTTGGGTTTTTCAAGTTGGCCGCAAAAATTAGTGGTCTTTCAAATTGCGATAATAAAGTTTATAAAATTTTAATTTTGACCACTTAAGTTTGTGTATTGAACATACTACCTACAATAGTTTGTAAAAGTTTTGATTTTGGCTATGTAAACTTTTAAGATTGTAAAGTCAGTAAAGGTTTAAGTATGTTGCAGATGAAAGGAGGACAATTTAGCATTTTAGACATTGATTTAAAACACTATGACATTTAATTTATTTGTAAACTTTTCCATAACATCAAAATTGTCCTTTAAGAATGATGTACACGTAGTCTAAAATATTAAGTCTTAAATGAGTTTAATCAATTTTATTAATGATATAGAATTTAACCAATTTTATTAATATTGACAACAATGATGTATAAATTATTATGTAAGTATTATTATATAAATTATTATTTGAATTTATATTAATTATTATTTAAAAAACCTATAACAATATCATGTTTTAAATGTAAAAGCTTAAAAAAATATCCCAAGCACTAACTTATTATTTATAAACTATTATTTGAACTTATATAAATTATTATTTACCTAATTTATAACAATATCGTGTTTTATATAAATTATTATGTTTAATCGTAAAAATATTCTTATGACTTATACATTTCAAAATATATATTGGTAAATCCTAACCCCAATATATTTTTTTACATCTTTCAGCTTCTTTATCAAATTATTTTTTCTAGAAATCTATAATTTAGGAAAACTGAAAATCACGTATACAAACTTTTATAAACCGTGAGGTGAATATTAATGTACAAATCATTAAAACCAAACCCTACAAATTTCAACACCCCGCCATAATACGTGAGTTCACACGCTAGTATAGTATAGATAGATATGGATTAGTAGGATTGTTAACTTCTAATTTTAAAATTTATCCCGAATTTTTAGGGGCTGTTTGTTTTTTTTGAGAAACACTTCCTGACCTCTTTTGTCTACGCCGCGTAAACCACGCGCAGACGTTGAGGTCTGCAGACTGTTTGTTTTTTTGGAATACTTTACATTAAAAAGGTCTTCCTGAGGTCTGCATGAAAAAGACATAACCCATTCACTTCTAACCTTTTCTCATTCACTTCTACCCTTCTCTTTCCCCCTTATCTTCGCAGCTTCCTCCACCAGCCACCGCTGCCCTAGCAGCCCTCTCGTCGCCCTCTTCATCTTCGCAGCTTCATCCAGTTGCCCTAGCAGCCTCCACCTTCATGGCCGTCGCCCCGTCACCGCCTCCACCTTCACAGCCGTCGTCGTCTACAGCCTCCAAAATCCTAAATCTTTAGGGTAAGGTTTGTGATTTGGTTTATGGTTTGTGATTTGGTTTAAGTTTTTGTTTGATTTGTGGTTTATGTAGTATGGTGTGTGATTTGGATTTAGGGTTTTGTTTGATTTGTTGTTTATGTAGTATGATTTGTGATTTGGTTTAGGGTTTTGTTTGATTTGTGATTTTAGGTAGTATGATTTGTTAGGATTTTGTTTGATTTGTGATTTTAGGTAGTATGATTTATGATTTAGTTTAGGGTTTTGTTTGATTTGTGATTTTAGCTAGTACGATTTATGATTTGGTTTAAGATTTTGTTTGATTTGTGATTTGGTTTAAGATTTTGTTTGATTTGTGATTTTAGGTTGTATGATTTGTGATTTGGTTTAGTATTTTGTTTGATTTGTGATATTAGTGGTATGATTTGTGATTTGGTTTAGGATTTTGTTTGATTTGTGATTTTAGTTAGTATGATTTGTGATTTGGTTTAAGGTTTTGTTTGATTTGTGATTTTAGGTTGTATGATTTGTAATTTGGTTTAATATTTGTTTGATTTGTGATATTAGGTGGTATGATTTGTGATTTTGTTAGTATTATGTTTGATTTGTGATTTTAGGTAGTATGATTTGTGATTTGTTTTAGGGTTTTGTTTGATTGTGATTTTAGTTAGTATGATTTGTGATTTGGTTTAAGGTTTGTTTGATTTGTGATTTTAGGTTGTATGATTTGTGATTTGATTTAGTATTTTGTTAGATTTGATTTGTGAAATTTTTTTATTGTTTGTTGATTAATAGAAATCACAGAGAAACAACAATCGTCGATTGAGCAACAAAAATGTTTAATATAGACTTGAATAGAAGAGGCAAACAAGTTGGGTAGAAATGATTGAGTATGCACAAAGAGTCATGGAATAACTTAAGAAAAGTGCTTAAGGAAAGGTTTGGCTTGGATTTGACGCAAAAACAAATGAAGAATGCGTACGATAATCTTAGCCAACATAGGGTGTGTGTATTTGAAAAACAAAACAGGCAACATATACAACACTCAAACAAATATTTTTACCTTAACCAACGAGGAATAGAAAGAATTTAAGAAAGTATGTTTATATATACAAATTTTTTTAACAAATACCTATAAACATAAACTTATAACATTTTTTACTTTCGGTTCAGGGGCATCCGAAGGCGGTATCATTGAAAACAGTTCCATTGCCTTATCCAGAGCTTTGTGCTTAATTGTTTAATGGTAATGCTGCCACCGGGGGTAGCAAGTGGATTCAACCCAAACAACATCGGTTGTTGGGTCATCTTCTTGTCATCGTGTCAAACCGCTTATGCTTACAAACACCGTTCTTCATGACACAGAAGATGATGCCGGCTCTTATGATTTTGGTTCTAACTCTATTAATGAGAATACCGTCGAGCCCACCCCCGAGCCTACCCTTGAGCCTAATCCAAATAAAAGGACAAAAACCTCAAATCATCCTCTATCACTGCTGATGATCTATCCCTTGATATGCAAAAGGCTTTATAATATTTGATTAAAGGCAAAGAAGGGCTGACAGTTCTTGAATGTTCTGATAAGTTGAAGTTGGTTGGGTTAGATCCGGTTGATCCTCTATTCTTGGTCGCTTTTCATATTTTTGGAGTTTCGTCGGATGAGAGAGGCATGGATGACATTGCCACGATTCCTGAGGTATTGAGAGGGCGGATCTCAATGATGGAAACAAGTTCAAGATTAATAAAGTAGTTAAGAACATTATCTGCTTCTTGTGTTGAAAACAATATTTGCTTCTTGGTTGGTTATGGTTGAAAACATTATATGCTTTGTGCGAGAACCTTGAATGCTTTTGGTTTGTTATGTTTAGAACAGTGAATGCTTTTGGTTTGTTATGTTTAATGTTTGTTTGTTTTCTATTAAAACAGGATCATAATGGATTATAATAAGAAATTACTACTCATAATTCTTATGTACTTGTATGTTCGCTTTTTTTGAAGGAGAGGTTTAAAACGAATGCGAGACAATGACTCGGTTATGTCGGGGCATACATACACGTTAGAATTATTGCAAGGAAATCCCAAACAATGCGTTGAATTGCTACGTATGTCTCGTGAATCCTTTTGTCCGACTATGTGCTCATTTTAGAGTAAATTATTCGTTAAAGGATAGTAAACATGTTTCGGTTGAGGAGAAGATGACTATGTTTTTTATGATAATTGGTCATAATCAATGATACGTGGTTATCAAGCGTAGATTTCAACAGTCAAAGCAAATAATTCATAATTTTTTTTTATGAAGTGTTGGATAAAATGATGTTTTTTTCCAAAGATATGATAGTATCAACTTCTTTCAATCCGAATCCAAATATTCCAGGACATAACAAAAGAGTACGACGGATTTTCAAAGGAGCGATTGGTGCACTTGATGGAACTTTGATACATATTGTTGTCCCTGCTAGCAAATAAGATTTATATAGAGGAAGGGGAAAAGGGGATTGTTATCAAAACGTATTAGCAATTTGTGACTTTAACATGATTTTTACATTCATTGTGGCGGGCTGGGAAGGGGTAGCACATGATTCTAGAATATTATCAGAGGCATTCAAATAAAAATACTCATTCTCGTTACCACCACCAGGTTTTTTAGTTGTTTGTTAAATATTTGTATCTTACTTTAATTTTCTAATGATTTATATACCTTTACAGATAAATATTATCTTTGTGATGCCGCTTATGCACACATACGTGGATTTATGGCTCCATATCGTAACGTTAGGTATTGGCTTGGAGATTTTAGTAGGATCTGTACAATGACCAATAAAGAAAATTTTAACCATGCACATGCAAAACTACGAAACGTAATTGAGCATTCGTTTGGCGTCTTGAAAGCACGATTTCCTATATTGAAGAGGATGGCACCATTTCCGTTGGTACACAAAGGAACATTACCATTGCATGTTTTACGCTACATTATTTATAAGGAAAGAGGGTTTCAGTGATGAGTTTTTTACACAATATAATCAACCCAATATGTCGTTTTGAAATCGTCATGTGCACGTTGATGTTGATGAAAATAAGGTTGAAGCATATGGTACCGCATCAGATAGAGAATATATGACTCAGTTACGAGATGAAATTGTTGAACAGTTAATGCAAAACGTGAAATAAATGATTTAAATAAAATATATTTTTATGGTTTTATGAATATTATTATAGTGTTGTATGACTTTTATTTAAATTTTAAGGTTGAAGTACTTTTTAGGTTTATTTTAATTACAGACTATTTTTGCAGTCTGCAGATATTAAAAAACAAAGAGTCTTATTCTTACAAACTGCAGACGATTGGTCCACCCCTTCTTCTACAGATGTCTGCAGATGTGATCCGCAGGCTGCAGACATTTTGCTGCAGAAAAAACAAACAACATCTTAATTCTTAAATCTATCTAACCCATCAATATATAGTTGCTCTACTATATAGAAAAAAAGTGTTATTATAGAAGACTCTTTACGGGTTTTATAGTTCCATTCTTAGATATCTTATTTTATGTAATTAACTTCTATAACAATTTATTATAATTATGTAAATCAAAGTAGAGACCTTCATAAATTTCAGGCTAAAACCCACATTTATTTGCTAAAACTTTAGTCATTAACTCAAATTCAAGAAAGCTAAATCAAGGCGTCATCACCGTAGCATCATGACCAATATATATTAGCATCATGACCAATATATCTTCGTGTTCGACTGTCCCCTCCAAGAAACACACATATATGTTCATGCTCGTTTTGCTGCCACTAAAACACCTGATTTACATGATAGTGGTATAGCTTCACCCATCAATCGCCATCTGTATGGACATGGGCATTGATGGTGGTGGGTACACAGAGCCAACTATGGTTAATGTTTGTTTGGACACATATAGCAAACATGGTGTAATTTGGTTTATTTGTTGGTCCTCTGGTGCCAAATGTTGGTGACAACCCTTGGGACCTTAAATATAAATGTATCTAGTTTGGCACAACCAATAAGAACCAACCATGTTCGTACAAGTGGATATGCTAACTAATGTTTTAAAAGTTCTTCATACACGTGTTCAAACATGATTCGTTTCTAGTTCTTATACAAATATGGGATGTTATTAACGGGGTTTGGTGAGTTGATAGAAAGAATGGGATACCATATAACCAAAAGGGGCCATGGTTGGGCGTACAATACAACTTACACGTATTCATATCACATAAACAATTATACATATTGATGATACTAAGGATGTACATGTCTTATATGGTTACATAACCATCATATATATTGTAGTCTAGCTATGTGTTTTGAATTGAAGCGTGACCTGGACATGACCAAAGCCAGTCGTGCCCGGCCGCGCCCCTCTCCCTGTGACACCCCTGGCGTGACGGGGGCGTGACATACCCAATGTGACCATTGTCACAGGAGAAGCCGATCATTTCTTTGAGGTTCAATGATCATATGGTCGTATTACGTTGTGATGATGTCTATCCTGAATTTTTACATGTGTTAATCATTTGCATGTTTGAGAGAGGGCGACAATAAACAAATGTGTTTTAAAAAGCTCAAGAGGCGGCTAGAAAGGATGTGGAATAGACATTTGATGTTTTTATGTTAAACCCTCTAACATACGTCTCTTACATTTGACTTCTATATTTGCCTCCTACATGGCTACATATGACTCCTACATGACATGCACTTTTTGATGGTCAAGCGCCGCAAAGGCTTGATAATAACACATACTCTTTTAGTATTAGGTGGTGTGTTTATACAATTTCCTTTTGGATAATATATCTAACTACTCTTTATATAAGTATATCCTATTCTCTTTGTCATAACTCATAACCGTCCTTTTGTTTTCTAGTGGTTTAAGTTTACATGGTTAGATATAGAAAATGTCATTTAGTAATAAAAAGCAAACAAACCTGGTGAGAGAAGAACACTTCAAAAAAAATATCTTATTTTGAAATAGGATAATATGCTTACTATTTAGGAAAATTATAATTGGCAAATGAATTTGTGTTCAATTTAAGTTTCATTAATGAATTTTGCAAATTATCAGAAAAATATAAAACGTTTCATCAAAGATAATTCTTTGTTTTTTTGGGAAGGAATATTTCATTAAAGATAATCTTAAGTTAGTAACTTGTCAAATTGTCATCATATGCATTTGATAAAAACGAGTTATTAGTTGTGACTAAAAAACAATCAATTTTGTCAACTTTTTTAAATGAAATTTGTACAATATTCAAACTATTTTTATTGATTAAACGTTGATGGTAGCTCTTATCGAAAGTAAAATACACAACCCATTTATTATTTATTTTCTCATCTCATAATTAAAAAAGGTATAAAACGGGTTAACGCTTTTATTTTTAATATAAAAATGCTAGTATTCCTGAAAACAAATTCATGCTTATTCTATATGTTTTTATGATTATGTATAACAAGTTTGAAAGATATATTAGAATTCAGGATTTGTGTACTAAAGAAGGTTGGCCTATACTCAAGTGTTGCCTTATGTCTCTCCTAAAAAATTGAGATTTTAGATTTCAATTCGTCGTTAACAACAATATAGATTTATTAAGAGTACTTTGAGTGTGTAATTTCATTGTTAAAAAAATATTGCAAGATTGTATAATCCTTTAAAGAGGACGTGGTTTGCTGGAAGGAGTTATTTAAGAAGCTTCTATCGTTGACTTTTGAGCCTCCTAAATTTCTTCAATGTTCTCACCATCCTCATAAAACTATAATTTTTTAGAAATTCGTGAAATATCATGGCCTAAAATTTAATAATCTTTGGATTTATTGAATTTACAGAATAATGTTTCTTAATTAAAGATTTTAAAATTTATTTAAGTGATTTACACGTAACAGTTGACCAAGATCTTATAATTTGTTTGAGGAAGTATAAAATATTTTGAAAAAGATTATGTAAAAATATTTTATTCTAGAATGTTCATTAAATAACTTGGACGTGTACTTGGGGTTTGAATTGAAGATATCTTCTAGATATGCAAGTGGATATGTCTTCTAGATAGTCATAAGACTTTCTTAGGTGTTTATTCACATAATGACATGTAGTGACTTAGTCTTCAATTATAGAAATATAAGTGTTTAGTTATAAGTTTAAACAGTTAGGGTTAAAATAGTTCTGTAATAAGTATCACTAATTGAGTGATTGTAACACACAAATATATTATTTTTATCATTTTATGCAATTATGAATGCTAAACTAAGAAAAGGTAATCAACCCTATAGTATCTACAAAATAATTTTAAATTTTGGTTATCGTTATAGATATGTTTGTATTTATTCTCATATGATTTTATTTTATTTTCTTTTTAACGACAAATCCATCTACTACTTCTAAACTACTTCAAAGTATTTTATCACATGTTCAAATTTAAACCTGAAACCTCTCATGTAAGAAACAAAAACTTCTAACAAGTAGACTAGTAACACATTATCGATTTTATTTTATTTAATTCAAAGAATAATATGTAAGATATCTTTTGGAAAAGCAATACTTTCTTTAATTGAGTGATTATAATGGTTGAGACGTGTCCTGACCTTCTAAAAATCAAGGTGGTTTATAGTATGTTGCAATTCAGGCTACAAGGATAAAATTGATATCTAAAAATAAATAAATGTGTTTGTTATTGAAAATAGATAGTATATTTATCATTGATATGGTTGATCCTTTTGAGATCCCTTTATATACTTGAGGTGATCAAGAATCGTAAATGATAGATTGACACCGCTAGAAACATCATAGTCTGATATGATTATTTAATCTAGTTTGTTTTATTACTGTTTGTTTTTCGAGAAAATGACGTATAAATTTTGTTCATGGTAAGGCCATGAGGTGTACTCATCGATCACCATTTCATCCTATGTTATATTAGTGTCACATAACCAATTCCACCATCTTTTTACTAAAAACATATTCATCATTTATTATATTTTTAGTTTGTTAAAATACATTAAAGAAACAGAGAATGAAAAGAGAGTGCTACAATGGAACCCTAAACCGGGTCACCACTTGTGGCGCAGCTGTGGATGATGTTATGTTCCCTAAGCCCTCTAATGTCACATCAGACCCCGCTTCCTTACTGGGAGGGCGCATCTAGCTCGTGGCCTGGTACTCTATCATTTGTTCACTTAGTTTAAACAATATTTATGTTGCATATAATTCTGGAAAAGCAATGCAAACCATAGCCATAGGTTTCTCTATAGATTTATCCCCTGCTCTATTTTCACACAAACCACATATGTGCTTTCCTTTCAAAAGAAAATTACATGATTTGATGTGTCGCATGATTAAAGGAGTGTTTGTCTTTTAAACCTTTTCATGTAAAAACCTAAGTATGGCAATAAATACACACTATTAGTACAAGAAAATATCATTGAGTGAAATGTCATCTAAATTAAGATATTCACCACCTATTAAAGGTATCGATGTTTTATTGCGTATATTTATAAAAGTGCCTTAAGATATCATATGATTCCATCACCAACCAAGACACCGATTTTTATCACAAAGTTTTACTCTTTTAAGTACCTTTCACTACTCTCATTAGAGAGGGCACTTCAATTTTAAACTATAAAACCCTTTTAGAAAGAAGGGGACACATGAAATGTATTTATCAGTTGATTGAGAAATAGAATATTTTTTATGCAGGTTCACTCACCGGTTACCAAAGCTATATCCCAATCCTCCACCCCTACCCTCCTCACCGGAAACGGTGCACCCCTAAACCCTTCCAACCCATTAACCGACCATGTGGGTGCTCTGAGTGTCCTAAGAAGCAAAACTTCTTTCGAGTAAACTCAAGTTCAAACATATATTTAACTTTAGTGGTTGTAGCCTAATTTAAGGCAGTGTAGTTTAGTAGTGCATATGTTTGACGTTGAAAAAATCACTTTTGTAATTTATACAACTAATGATTTCATGTTATTGTTAAATATATTTAAAGTCAGTATATTAGCATTTAAATATTTGAAAAAAGACTCAGCGAGTATGCCCTAGCCACTAGCCTTGCGGGGCTAAGGTGGCTAATCGACGCCTTTGGGTAAAACCACGCCGCAATAGGCCATGTCACAAAATTGGACCTTTGGAGAGGTGTAGCGCCCCAAGGATGAGTGTTTAAAGAATCAGGATGAGCAAATAGTGAGGTTGCTAGCGTTAAAGGTATACCCGATAATCTTAAAATCTTAAAATTAACATAACACGTTACCGAAGAGAGAATAATTTTAAATTTTGCTTTATTCATTAATGACGTATAGGATTACGTCAGCTAAAATAATCCATGATATAAAAATAAAAAAATAATAATAATAATCCATTGCATTCACCATCTATAAATACCCTGTGCAACCAATTCTTCCTCTTATTCATCAAGTAATCTTCCACTTTCATTTCATCTTCCTGCAACTCAACTAAAATGCATCCACAAGCAAAACTAGAAGAATCTGCAGTCTCTCCAAGCTTCAATTGCTACTCATCTGAAACTTCAACCTCCAGATCCATTGCCAAAGTGATCCACGAAGAACACACAGCTCAATTTCACCAAAATAGTCACGACATCGAAGGCGAAGATTTTGAGTTCACATTGCTTCTAACCGACGAAGATCTTACACCGAAAGAGATCGATTCACGAGGCTGGACTGTTTTTCCGGTTTTCAACCGTGATCTTCTAGCAAACGATGAGGTAACAGTAGATCGCGAGATTAAACCAAAGGATGATGAAATTGATGCTTCTGTATCGATAAATAGTTCGTTAGGGCGGTTGTTCGTTGACGATCCAGTGGAATCCTCTTCGTCTTCGTCATCGGAAGTGGATGAACTGGAGAATCTGCCTTCAGGAACGTTCTGCGTGTGGCGACCGAAGGCCGACGGAGGATCGTCACCGGCTATAACGAAGTGTAAGAAGAGTAGCTCCACCGGATCTGGATCTAAACGGTGGAGGTTCCGGTACTTGCTCCGGCGGAGCAACAGCGAAGGTAAGGAGCCGATGGCGATGGAGATGTTAACTGCTAAGAAGGCGGATAGTACGAAGCAGAAGCGGAACTCCGGTGAGGTTTCGAAGGTCGCCGGCCTGTGGAAGGCGCAAACGCCGGTGCACGAGCAGTTTTACGTGCAACGAAGAGCGGAAAATGAAGTCGATAAGAGGAAATCGTATCTGCCTTACAGGAAGGATCTGGTAGGTTTATTTGCAAATGTAAATGGAATTGGGAAGATGCTTCCGTTTTGAAAGGCGATTTTGTTTCTTCATTGATCTGATTTCGAAGGTGAAATCATTGTAAATATGTTTCGATTTGGTTTTCTTCAATCGAGATGATGATTTTGTTATGAACAATCGAGGATGTTGTAAGTTTTCAACAGATGATTGATCTGTTGAAATCACAGATAGATTATAAAGATCGTTTTCTCGTCATTAAACACAAAAACTTTATGAACGTTAAGTTGTTTCACCTGTCAATCACAACTGGTGTTCATGGAGGCATTGATGGTGGTGGGAACACAAAGTTAAAGGTGGTTGATGGTGTAATTGAACTTTAGCACAAAAATTAAATTTTGGTTGATATTCATATCTCTTCTATAGCTTCACCTCACCCACCAAAACATGAAATCTAAAGTTTTTTTTTTTTCTTCATGTCATTTAGTATGAATTGGATTATATACTAATGGAACAAGAGGAGTAGGTTTTAATAAAAAAAAAGTAAAACATAAAAGGATACTTCTTAACATAGTAAAATGACACAACTTCGAAGGATATGACTAACCGTCAAAAACATTAGTTCTTCGAGAGCAATAGACATGTCTTTTTGTTAATGTCAAACGTGCACGCCAGACATTAAGGGTTACTTTGTGTGAGGATCATTAGTTCTATTTTATGATCCGTGAATGTGATGCTGTTCGGTTTGAACCAAAAACCAAACCGAATTTATTTTTGGTTTTCAATTTAGTTAAATTTTTGGTTTTGATAAAAATTTTTCCAAATTGATGAAATCAAAGAAACCACTACCTAAAACGGTTAACTCGCGTATAATGCTAAAGGCCATCCAACTATCATAAGCGGTTAACCAATTTTTATAAATAGTTGAGTGGAAATTCACCTCAATCATGATTGCAACATCAAAGCCAAAACTCCACTTTCTTTTCTCTAAGAACGTTCATATTGACAACTAATATGTATGAGATAATATGTAAAGAAGAAGAAATCAAGCTAATAAGTTATATGAGAGATATTATATTATGATCATCATATAATTATCTTCAAATAATTATTTTCTTATACGAATATATTTGGAAAATATTTCCTAATATATACAATAATTACTCATATTATTTTAATATATATGGTTTAAAGACGTTGAATATTAGAAATTACCAAGTGGCCAAGCGAGTCAACTCTTGAAAAGATTATATAATTTTTACTTGGTTTGTAATATGATTATATAACTAATAAAGTAATAATATTATAAAAAAAAAACACATAATACTTCTCTAGAAAGTAAAATGCTAACCTCGTAGAAAAAGTTGCTTGCTTTCCACACAACTCACGTCATGTGTCTGCTGGTTATACTCTTCAAGAAAGTCAATCCTCTTAAATATTAAAATAATAATATAACCGACATTATTAATTAAAAATATGTTCTAAACATCATAAAGGAAACGAGGTGACCCAAATGTGCTACAGTGCTACACTATCATTTTCACGTGCAACTTCCACTGAGCAATCCATAATATTCATTAAATGTATATACTCTATTTTATATCCTCATAATATAACAATAATATTAATTTGATTATATAATTTTAGCAATTATAGTTGGTCGAGTTTCAATCGACCCTATGATGATAACAACCACCGGTTAAACCTAATATAAACTCCAAACAACCAATGGTAGAGTTATAACATTGTAACCCAAAGCAAAACCTTTGAAATTATAACCCATAAAACTGTTCAAGCAGTCCATGTCAATTCAAACCATAAAGATCATAACTCAAATCGGAACCATTTAGACAAAAAGAAAAACTAAATTAGTTCTACATAGAAGTCATAATGTAAACATATATATTTTATGTAATGACGAACATCAATACATCAAATAGTTTCGATGATTAATAGTTTCTTAGAGAAGAAAATGCAAGGTGTCATCTGTAAGTCTCTCTAATGAAATCATGTAGAGCAATGAAGAGGCAACGTTGATTGCGGTTCTCAAAGAGGCAGTGGCGGTGGCTATGATGACGGTAGAATGATATAACGTGGTCTATGCCGTTCTATAAAGAATGTAAAACTTTTTTTTTCTTTTAATAAATTCATCTACACATTCCAAAATTTGTCTTTTGAAACAAAACTAACCATAGTTGATTATAATTAAGTAGTATAGATATCAAGAAATTTTGGACTCAATGTTATCATGGACTGGGTGTAACTTGGGCTAAACGGGCCGAATATCACAAAGTGCCCAAGAAACATTATTGCTTTAGCATCTTCGCTTACTCGCTTTGATTTTAGTATTTGGTTATTTAACAATATTGTGATCTAATAATTAATAATATGAAACAATATTTTATGTTTTGTTTATGAAGTAGTTTGTCTTGTTTACTTTTATGTTTTGTTTATGAAGTAGTTTGTCTTGTTTACTATGTGGTTGACAGTGTAAGAAGATATTTAAGATTAGTTTTACACTGAAAAAGGATAACACTGATGAATGATCCATAAATAAAAAATAGAAAAAATAATCATAAATCATATTATATGACACAAAAGATAATCATTTATTAGTCACATAAATTATACTTGTCAAACGACACTTGGTCTAGCGGCACGGCCGGCACCCATGTGCTTAAAATGGCATTCCTGCTCAAAAGGTTATGGGTTTAAGTCTTGATGTAGAATTACACTTGTCAAACGACACTTGATCTAACGACACCCATGCGTTTAAAGTGTCACCACTCCTCAAAAGGTTAAGGGGTTGACTCTTGGTGTAGAATTATAAGCAAATCACATTGTTGCTAAAAAAAGTAAATTATACTTGATAAATAATTATATATGTTGGAAAATTAATTTATTTTTGAGTATCAAAATCTAAAGTCTCGTTGGATTTATAAAATTTTCTGAAATTGAAATTAGAAAATTTTCCAACTAAATATTGTTTGGTTCACTAGAAAAAATTAAAATTAAAAAACTTTTCTAAATTCATTGGAATCTATTTTTCTAGGCCTATAAATGAACCGAACGAACACGAACATCAACATGTTCGTGTTCGTTCATTTAACTTTTATAGAACACGAACACGTTAACGAACATGATTTTTTGTTCATATCGTTTATTAAGAAAATAAAAATATTTGTGTTCGTTCATGTTTGTTCGTTGATAACCTAAATGAACACTTCACGAACATAAACGAACATAAATGAACAATAGTAAACGAACATAAATGAACAATAATAAATAAACATAACTGAACACAAAAAAAAAAAAAAAAACCCTTAAATGATCATTTTGGAATTATAAATGTATTAGCGGAAATCAAAATCTTACTACACTTATAGGTTTCTAGTATAATATAATACATTTATGTTTTAAATATTAACATATAATACCATTTTATTAATATATTAATATACTAGCCTTAGTTACCCGTGTATTACACGAAATTATGAAGAGTTAATTATTAAATAACATAAAAATAAAAATAAAATCAATGTGTTATATATTAAATAAGACATAACAACTTTTGATTATAAGGTCACAAATGAGCAAAAACATCCTTGTAACTATATTTGTAGTAATATTAGTAGGTTTACACTCATTATCTAAAGCTAAAAGATTCAATCCATCTTTACTCTTAACTTGTGACAAGATACCATAAAGCTGATCATGCGTAAAAGTATGCTCTTTCAAGTATAAACCGACACTTGACAAAGATTGACCTTAACTTTTGTTTATTGTTATAGCGAATTATACAGTCAAAGAAAACAGTATTCTTTTAGACTTAAAAGGAATACTTTTGACGGGTCAAATCATGAGCTAGATATTGAGTGGGTGTAAGGATATTAGTATGAAGAAATTATAATTTAAATAATATACACTGAAAAGTTATGTGCAATAATTAGATCAATTACAAATATATGACCCTGTAATCAAATATAAAGATATAGTATTAAATCGAGTTTGATCGAGTTATAAATATTCATAATATCTCTGATTAGTTGTTCATAATCAAATTTCGAATTATTTTGACCCTGTAAACCCATGTAATATACGTGTTGAAAAAAATATTAAATATAATAAAATTTATGAAGTATAAAATGATAATCTAAAATAAGATATGAATAAAATTACATATGAGTAATAATTATAAGTAATAAAATAACGATATCAAATTTAAACTTTTATTTTTAAACTTTCTTTCCAAAAAAAGTTATACATTTTTTTCAAAACAAACCGTATTAAAAATGTTATTTTTTAAATTTTTTTATTATAACTCCTAGTTTTAATTATTTTTAGTTTATAAAAAAATTACTTTTTAAAAATACTTATTTTAAAATATTTATATTTTAAAAAAAGTTAGATGTTTTAGAAAATTTTTAATTGTATAAAAAATTATTTTCTAGAAATAACATTAATAAAAAGACATCTTTCTTAATTTATTAAAAAAATTAATCTAAAAAAATTAAAATTATTTAATATTTTTAATTTTTATAATTATTTAAGAGGAGAGAGGGGCGGGAAAGATAAACTTAGGGGCCTAAAAATGTGCAAGTGTCCTCCTAAGTTACTCTTTTAGTATTATATAGATATAAATAAACAAACACAAATGAATAAATTCAAAAAAACGTAAATGAACGAACATATATGAATGAACTTAAACGAACGTTCATGAATGTAAACGAACGAACAAAACAGTTCATAAACGTTCGATTCATTTACAGGCGTACATTTTCCTTCTATTTAACCATGAAATATTTGATAATCCAATGGGATGTTCAGAATTTGCATTTTGACTCCACTTAAAAATTTATCAATCAAACATCTTTACAGATTTAATAAGATTTCATTTTAATTCCAATTGCATTTACAATTCAATTCCTTTGTAAAAGATTATGCAAACCAAACTGATGCGGGTGACAATCCATGCGTTGAACCCGTTTTGGATGGGATCCGATGAGATCCGGTTTGAAGATTTAAATAATAATATTTTTTAATTATCTTTTTATTTAGTTATATTTTATTTTAGTTTGTCATTATCTTTGCGGTCGTTAGAAACTAATATAAATATTAGGGTTTGTTTATGATTGCTATTAGTTTTATAGCTTTTATCAAAATGTGAGATTTTCTTGCCCCATGGTTTTAACCGGATGAAGTGTCAATTCTTGAATAACTCAATGATAGTTGTCAATTCTTGATTCGTCTCCTCAAGAAACATTATAAGTTAAGTATATTAGAACATCATTTTCAAGCTTACCAAATATGTTACCATCAAAACACAAATAGCAAATTCCAACTTCTTTATTTATTTAACACAAAATCTGAAGCAAAAGCATTCTAACATCAACATTTGGTATAACCACAATAGAAAATGAAATCCCAACTCTACATGTAACGACGGACTATCAACCACATTTTGAAAACGAAATTAATCAAGCGTCAAGAAGATATTCAAGTGATAGCGATTTCTTGTTGCGGTTCCGCCCGACGTCTACGAGCAACTCCGCTAGCCGCCTCTTCTCGTCCTCCACATCCGGGTTCGCTGTCCCGAGCTTCTCCTCTCGCATACCGACAACATATTCTAATATCTCAATCGCATCGTCCCACCTATAACATCAAAACCAATATACGTCAATGAAAGTTGATGTTCAAAATGTTTAAAAGTCCTTTATGCGTCACTTATTTGATTATAAACTTATAACATAGCCGGTCTTGCTGTCATATTAAAGTATATTTTATTTAAAGTAACGTATAATTTTTTATAAAACGATGTAACTTGTAATCATTTAATGTTAGTTTGAAATAACTGAAATGTAATGTTTGAGTGAAAATACGATACCTGCCCATGGCATCATAAGTACCAGCAAGATTACTATAAACCCCGAGTGTATCGGGATGATGAGGGCCGTACTCGGTCTCGAGAATGCCTCTCGCTTCTTCGAAAAGGTCAGCAGCCTCGTTTATCGAGTTGATTTGAACACACGCGAGCCCCATTTGGTTCAAAGCGACCCCGAAAAGAGCCGATTTCTTCTCACCCGTTACCCTTAGCTTTGAAATGGCCGCTTTCAAGCTGTTATATGACTCCGTATAACGCCCATCATGTAGTACAACACGCCTATCTGAGCCTCGATGCCAGCCACCGTGCTTGATTGACCCGGTGCCTTCCCGTAGACCTTGAGTGCCCTTTTTAGCAAGTTAAGTGCTTGATCAAGTTCATTCATGGACTCGTATATAGCCGAAACTTCTATCAAACCGCTAGCGATTTCTTCTTTCGGGATTCTGGAACTGGCTTCACGTAAATCCGTAAGGCGTTTTCACAATACGACTTCGACTCCCGAAACTTCCCGATCTTTTTGTTAACATCAGCCAATCGAACAAAAACTGAAGCAGCCGATGGATGGTTTTCGCCTTTCGTTGACTTAAACAAGTTAAGCGCTTTCTGATACGAGAAAATCGCCTCATCATAACGAGCTAGAGCCAAATACGCGTCCCCGATGCACACATCGATAGCAGCAACATCAGTATCGTGCCCGTTTGAAGACATAGCCATGCTTGCCAACACATAATGCTCAAGTGCAGCTTCATAGTCTCCCATTGAGTCACAAATCAAACCCATAAGCCTCCGGTCCGCAGCCTCTTCCAACGAAGCCAGTGAACCGTTCTTGTGAATGTCTAGAGCCATTTGGCACAGTCTTTTCGCCTCGTCGAACTGCATAGCTTGAACATGAGCCTCGGCTACATAACGACACGTTTCCCCAAATCGCGCATCGGTTTCACCTAACACTTGTCGTTGGATTTCCAGCCCCGCTGCATAACACAGAGTCGAGTTTTCAATATTTCCAAGCATCGCATACGCATCACCGAGCTGCATACATCCAGCAAACTTGGCCAGCGAGTGTTTCTGACCTTCATCCATATTCGGGATCTCGATTGAGCGTTCTAACAGAGGGATCGCGTCTTTATAACGCCCCAAACTACAGTTCAAAGCCGCTACAATATGCAAACACATAACGTATTCCAAATTCGGTTTCTCACATTGCATACTTTCAAACGACTTCAACGCTCGTTGAGCCAACTCGAAAGCCCTTTTCGGGTTTTCACCCGTTGACAACAAGTCCCGAGCTTGCTTCAGCAGATAAGTTGCCAGGTATCCTGCATCATCACTAGACGGGTTCTTTTCGTGTTTCTTGGGCGTTTTTGACCCCAGCTTCTTACCCGAAGGAGGTCGGGCATTCGGGCTGATCACTCGGGCTTTTGGGTTCAAAGACTGATCCTGTTTCACAACAACTGGAGTTATGTCATTACATGGTTCTTGTGATTCTTTCTCATCACTCCCAACCAATGTCTCTTTCGGACCCTGACCCACGGGCTTCGTGAAGTCGCCTCCGGCTAGGAAACGAAGCTCAGAGTCTATACGCGACTCGTGACCATACGACAAGTAACTGAACCTCGAGGGCGAGTGGTCCGAGCTTTGCATCTCGCACACATTATTATACAGCTGCTCAATGGAAGTGTCCACACCTCCCGGGCTATCGACGCCTAAATCCATCGAGTCACTCTCCGGGCTGTGAGTGCTCAACGGGCTTCGTGGCGACGAGTACCCGAAAAGCTCTTTGTGGGGCACGTAATTCACACCCGATATGTCACCGGTGTCGCGGTTTGACACCGGATGCTCGATCACCAGTTCAGGCATTTCGTTTGGTTGAATTCGGTTCGAAACGAGACTGTTGTTCTCACTGAGGCAAATGTTCGAACACCTGATGGGCACCTAAATGTAACAGCTGAAATTGAGTCAGATTATCAAATTTCAAAGTGATCATCACCATAGATGCAATTAAAACTCAAATAATAAGATGTATTTTTCATGAATTTTATAATCAAAACGTGTGAAAGTCAATCATGCATGATTAAACATAATTAAAGATTAATAGATTATAAACATGATGAGTGATTACAGAACGATCTCATCTGGAAGACGATTGACAGAGTTTCAAGCGATTGGCCCCAAATCGACAAATTCTATCGTTTGAGGCTCCGATCAAACGTATGATTCACATATATTAGCAGATAATTATTGGAACATGCATGAATGAATGATTAAAGTTGAAGAATATCCGGAAAAAAAAAGAATAATTTGAGTGACAGTTCATGAATGTTTCATGAAATTCGAAGTTAAATTAATGTCAACTTCACTTCTCTTACACAAAGGTCTGATATTAATATATCAATATATTATCTTCACCCAAAAATAAATTTTTGAGCAAAACGCAAAATTCAATGCATGATAACGAAAGAATTAAAATCTGAGAGCTTAAATTACGGGTCGGGCAAGATTATTAACGGGTCGAACAACACACAGATGCATTCATCAATGAAGAACTGCAAGAAGATGATGATGATGGAAGAAACCCAGAAACTTATCGCTTTGAATGATAAAAAATGGTGGTGGGAATTGGTTACATACCTCGATAGATGCACAAAATGAACAAGTGGATTAATTATGTGAATATTGTTTATGATTTTGGAAGATGAACAGAAACAGAGGAAGGTGGAGATGTGTGTGTAGGTATGACTCCTTGTAGGCGTTCTAAGTGTGTGTGTATATATAGAGATAATGGAGGTATGTAACAGTTGCAGAAGAGAGAATAGGTGGTTGAAGAAGACGATAATGGAAAAAAAAAATTGGAATCAAAAGTGGAATAATTAATTATGGGGATGTATGTGTAAATTAAGGTATCTGTGTGTGATTTTGAAGATAAGAACACGTCAACATATTTCAAGAATTGTTAATTTTTTTTTTTACAATTTCTTAAAATAACATCATAAAGTCAAATTCTCGAAATAAACATTTATTCTATGTGACGCCCTTTGTATGTGCCTACATGTATAGCTTGGTGTTAGGCCGTCCAAAATTGCACTCTATGGTGTGAAGACGTTATCCACTCCGATTTCCATGACTTGCGCCAATTTTCCCACTTCCTGTAGAGTTTCGCCAACTCCGTATTTTTCGCTCAAATAGACACGTGTCGACTTCCTAATGTCTTATATTTGCTTAAAAACACACATTATAACTCCCTAATATGTTTACGTAAAATGTGTTTTCGCATTAAAGATGCCATGTGGTCGGTTTTTTCGCACTAAAAGCACATGTTCATTTATGAAATTTAACTTTTTAAAGTTTATTTTGAGGGGACTTACTTTTCTTGCGTTTATTTTGAGGATTTATGAAACTTTTCATTGGTTTTTTTTATTGAAGTTTTCAAGACACTAGTTATCATAATATCTTTTTACAATATAGTGCTCTAGTGATATGATATTTGCCTCTCATAAAAGTAATGGAAGTTAAAATCATACAAATGCAAGATATGGTATTTCGGTGTAAAAATTCACTTTACAATAATTATCATAAGTTCATAACACCTTCTGTTTCTGAAAGAAATTATAAGTTGCATAAGAGTTAAAAAATAAATATGAACCCAAGTACATACGTTATACATAATATATGTGTATATGTCGGTTCCAGAAAATCTTTCTTTTTTAGGAAGCGTAGCAAGACTTTTGTAGAAAAGTATTTTGATGCATATTAACTAAAGTGAAGAGTATTGTACGACTTTAGTTACGTTGTTTTTTTGACGTTATATAACTTTGATTTATGAGGAGATAGTTACATCCATTCTGTAATGTATTCAAGAACTAGCTTTAGTAAACTCGTGTATTACACGGATTGAATAAATAAATTATAAATATAATAAAAATTAATAATTATAAAATGATATTCTAAGATATGATATGATTGAAATTGCATATAAGAAATGACTATAAATAATAAAACAGTTATATCAACTCTTTAAAATTTTGTTTTTAAATTTTTTTCTAAAAAAAATAATTATTTTGTTCTAAAACAAACCGTATAAAAATGTCAGTTTAAAAACTTTTCTTATTATAACTCCCAAATTTGATTATTTTTGGTTTTTGAAAAACTAACTTTTTAAAATTACCAATTTTAAAATATTCCGTATTTTTAAAAAAGTTTTATGCTTTAGAAAAATTATTATTTTATAAAAAATTTATTTATTTAGAAATAACATTAATGAATAGATTTATTTCTTAATTTATTAAATCTAAAATAGTATTAAATAATATTATTAATAATTAAGGTAATTATATAATATGAGAGAAATGCGGAAAAACTTTGGTGAGGATGATAATGGTGCTGTCACGTGTCATCTCAAGTTACTCTTATATTAAAGTATGAAGATACTCAGAATGTATATTTGTATTTTACTTAGGTTTATAGGTTGCAAAGTTGAATACACCGTTAATATTTGTCCACGAAAACTTATTGCAACAAATCAAATGTAACATTGTATTTGGTTGGATGCAACGATGCATTACAATAACGAAGCAAACCTAAAGGCTGGATGCACGGTTGTAACAGTGAGACACCTTAAATAAAAAAATACTACAACATGTCAAACTTGAAATTGGACAAACCATTAGAACGGGTAAGGCGCATTAGACTTGTTAAAAATATTTCGTTTTAAAAGATGTAATGAATTACATCATATGAAAGTAAAGAGCATAAAATCGTAGAATTAATAATATCTCTAAAATATTATTGAACTATACTAAGGATACTTAAGATTGAAAATAACCAATCAAAACTCCTTTTTATATAATTTAAAACAAAACTAAAACATGCAACTTAATTCCCTATTTAACAGATATTGATATTTCTACTTAATTTTGACTCAATTTTACTCTTAACTTGCAATTTTTAATTTATTCTGGCATATAAATATTGTATCAAATGAGAACTTGATTTTGGTGAAGTGAATATGAACCCTTGATCAATGTAAACTAGTGGTTGAGATGAAACGTTAACTATTTCATAATTGAGTAGGCGTAACAAGAAAACAAACCATATTTGTTGACTGTTTGTCTAATTTCATAATTTTTTTCAAACATATATAACTTTTATCATCTCGTTAATTTTTTATAAAATAATAACATAAAAATCAAACATTTTATTTTTTTTATTTTGATTATATTATTGCTATGTACTTTTAAAAAAGTTTGTTGTATGTATACCTATGCATAATTACACATATAACTACACGTTATTGTATACGTATGATGTTACATCATTATATACATAGTTTTGTGGTATTATTATACATATGTTGCGTGATTATAAACACAAGATGTAACTATACCATGACATTACCAATATTTTTTTTACTTTGTATCTAAACCGATATTATATGTAAAATTGTAATAGGAAAAATGTGAAAGGGAATTGAGGTGAAATGTTGTTGTTACAAGCAAATGAAGGGGACTTTTCTTCCACCAACATCGCCGCTTCTCTTTTCTTCTCCCTTTCCACATCTTGTTACTTGACATGTCATTTTTTAATATGCTTTTTGACACAATTCCCCATCAATAGTCTGTTTTTAAATATTACTTATTAATATAATATCATATAATTTGACTACAATTTTTATAAACTAAATTAATTTTGTATTCTTGTTTAGTTTGATCAAATTGCTTAATTATTTATCTTATTAATAGTTAAAGGGTTACACTTAAACTTTCATAAAAAAGAAGCCATAAACTTGTTAAACATAACGAAGTTTTAAGATTGTTATAATAATATCGTTCATGCTTTTTCTATTATAAAGTTTCTTACAAGTCTTCATTTTTTTTAATTAAGTGACTTAAAATGTAATATATATGAAACTTAGATTATCTTTTTCAAGTCGATTTAAATAGAATAATTATGAAATATGATTTTAATTTAGTGATTTTTTTTTCACAATTACCTTCTATGTTAGACTTTAAAAAATAATAATTAGTAAATTGAAACCAATTTCATATATGTTTCATTTAAGTCCACTTAATTTTAAAAAGTTAACGTTTTAAAATAAATTTTAAAAAAGTGAATTTAGTACACTGTGAAGTAACTCTATTATTATTAAGTTGTATATTTCTAGAAACTAACTATAAAGAAAAAGAAAACAAGTCAAGCAAATAAAAATTCACTGAAATATAGTTGAAGTTTTAAAAAATTAAATTGTTCTACTTTTGTAAAATAGTATTATTATTTTAGTAACATAGTTATCTTGATCAAGTTATTAGCCTTATATATCTATAGATTCAAAAGCTAGTCAATAAGTGATGAAGGGTCTATGATGGTTACTTCAATTTAACTTTCAAGAAAACCTCACAACCAACATTAATATGCTATACAACTTACTAATCATAAAATCATAATATTCTAATTTAAAGATATATCGTTGGCCTCTTTGTCATTTGGTTACGTGAATATCTAGTATACATATTTTACGTTACAAAATTTATTTATGAAAAGAAGTCACTTGGACTGTACGTCATTTTTATTATTTAGATGTCTTATTCAAAGTCCCAATGAAACGATATTTTTTTTGGGATCGACAAAGTATTGCTTTTATTGGCCTCATTTATTATATACTTTTAACGGTTTGAATTTCATCTATTTGCTACTTATTTATATAAAATTTTCTTTATTCTTATCTTAAAATGCTTATTACACATCATGTTTTATTAATTCCAAAACTGCCATATTTATTAACGATTGATAGAGGTATAAATTAAATAAAACACATTTGAAATGGGGCAAAATACAATAACCATACTTATAGATAAACACTTAAAAAAGTCTTTTAGGAAGTATCTCCTGTTGTATGTGTGTTTTTATTACATTAAACTTGTTTCATTTTAACATTGATTTCAATAATACGCCGCATGTATTGATTCATGTCCATAAACACTCCAACTTTGGATGAGTTGGAGTATTTGAGCGGACTTTGTCGGACTTGACAAAACTCTACACGTCAATTTCATGGTTGAACCGTGCATGGATTGTGCACCTTAATATTTCTATGGGTTTTTAACTTGTTTGATAAAGAATGCAGGAAATGTAAAAATACAAATATTTATCTCTAGCATTCATATGTTTGTATTTTTGGTGTAGAGCAAGAAAAATGTTAAAAAGTGCATAAGGTTAGATGCTAGAGTTATTTGGTACGAAATGTTAAAAAAAATTTGCGTTGGTAGATCTCATAGGTAAATATGGTTATTTTAGTAATTACCACTTCTCTAAATTACATTTAAATCTTATTGCATTTAGCATTTATGTCACTCCACCTTTCCGAATTTAAATTTAGATATTACTATAGCTTATATTCATTTTTACTGTTATCTTTATAAAACTTGCTGGTTAAATTAAAAAATAGTTGATTAATTGCATTTCTAACAAAGAATAACTAAAGTGGACACATGACAGCATCATATTTTTTAATAAAATTTCATCACTTCTTTTTTTATTAAATAATCACATTAATTAGTAATAATATTATTTAACTCATATTAAAATATCGTTTGATAAAAATTAAATTTTTATTATATTTAATATTTTTTTTTATTTAACTCGTGTAATACTCGGGTTTACTAAAACTAGTGTTATCTATATAATGCAAATGAATTAGTGGTTGGTGTACGATAAGCGAACAAAAATACAAGGCTCGCTTATAAACCTTACACAAATCCGTATTATATTCAAGATTTCACATGTCGTGTGCTAATATTAAAAATAAGTCCCTTTTAGGGTATGTAATTATCAAAATATTGAGTGGAGACCTCTTAAAAT
Organism: Flaveria sonorensis; assembly: GCA_025506505.1. NCBI lineage: Eukaryota > Viridiplantae > Streptophyta > Magnoliopsida > Asterales > Asteraceae > Flaveria > Flaveria sonorensis. The sequence goes on from CM046432.1 coordinate 65,385,876, forward strand.
TGTTTTTCTTATTCAGTACAAAGAAGAACATATAATTACAAATAAGTTTATGTATATGTTAATCGACTGATGACACCTAAAAAAGAAAAATAAACATTTGAGGTCCTCTTGAACATGAGCCATGTGCGGTTACGCATCCTGCACACCTTTAAAGACAACCATGATTAATACAATATAACCTTTAAAAGGTGGCACCGTGATAAGATCTAATTTTTCTTTACCAGAGATCTAAGGTTCAAATCTTTCGTGATAAGATCTAATTTTTCTTTACCAGAGATCTAAGGCTCAAATCTTTCTCTTTTGAAGGTCATATATCAAACGCAAGTTATAATTTATCTGATTCTATTGGTTAACAAACATATTATTTCAAATTTGGAATGCGGCTAATAAACCCTTCTCCGTGTTTTAGATAGCACAAATATTAGTTGCGATAAAATGTACTAAAATATTAAATAAAGTTTCTAATTAAAAATGATATGTTTGTTATAAAAACAGTCACAACCACGGCATATTCTGATGGTGCAACCCCTCCCTTTAGTCGGGCCCGGACCATGCTTCTTTCTAGCTTCTGCCTTGTTTTATTGACCCAAAGTTGTTATAAAAATAATAAATCAAGATACAACACAACAAACAAATAATTTAAATAGATTTTGAAGAAACAAGCATAAATAATTCACTCTAATCATTAGGCTGTCCAATAAGGCATATAAAACGAGACAAATAAATATTTAAAAGAATTGAATATTTGTCTTTTTCACCAACTTTTTAATAACTAAATATCACAATATAAGAAGTAAATGTAAACTATTATTTTGTTTTCTGAAAATGTTTACTTATATGAATCAAGGTTGGTCAATATTTATTTTAAGAGGAAAACTACAAAATCATAGGTGGGCTGATCATTGAGGAGACAACCTACTTGATAGTTAGGAGTTAGGACTTGTCTACTTATGAAATTGAAATCAATCTTTTGCATTTTTATCTTATATTATAAATAGTGTGGTTCATAGGTTATTTAAAACACTATAGCTTTGTAGAAAGGATTGTGACACTTACAATATGAAACTAAAAAAACACTAAAGCAGAACACTAATATTATTCTTGTTGCGTTAAAGAATCATCTAGGAGTATAATTTATTATATTTTTAATGTAATTGGATTAACATGATGACTGATATAATCATAGCCTTCATCAAGTTAGTTTGGAGGCACGAAGTGCATAGTTTGAATTTATTATTATTTTCGGTATTAGAATCTCATCAGTAGTTAGGGGCGAAACCCATAAATAGTGGGTGTTACAAGGGGGTAACGCTCCTTTGGCAGGTTTCGCAGGTAACGCCTTTAATAGCAGGGTCCAAAGGATAGAACCCTTAACTGAGGTTGATTTTCCCAAAATCACATGTGAAATTTGTATTAAAATTGCGCTCCATTTTAACATGTTTTGAATTAAAAAAAGGGTAACCTAGCATAGGTAGATTTTGAGCCAATTTTTGACCCTTTCCTGCAATAGATGTTCATCTTCATTTTGGTCTTATTCTCTGGTTTGAAATTCATACAATCAAAACATACTTGTTCTTAATTTCATTTGAATTGTTTTCGATTATTTATTCTGGTAAACAACCAAATAATAGTTCAGTACTGGTATGATACAGATCTCATCTCTGCGTAACTCTGTTTTCGCTAAACATCCATCTTTAATGCATTAGTTTTATGTCAGTAATATGCTAATATGTTAAATTAAATTTATGGATATAAATAGCATGATTAGCTAATCATATGATAGCATTCACATCTCGTTCCTTATTTTTCTATTAGTGTATGTTCTATATTATAGGAGATGGTTGTGAGTGAATGAAAGAAAAAATGTTACTGTTAATCTGTATATCTGAGGGAAATACTGTTCACCCTTATAATTTTTTAATATTTTCAAAAGGGGTTGTGAGTGAAACAGAGAGAAAGTGTAAAGATAAAAGTATAAAAAAAGTATTTAATTGAAAAAAAGAAAAAAAAAGATTGAATTACATGGATGGTCCCTGAGATTTTCTTGAATTTCACCTTTCGTCCATGAGATTGAATAATTACATATTTAGTCCTAAAGTTTGAAAAAACATAACGCATTTAGTCACTAGATCAAACGACCGTTAAATAGTTGTAAAAGTATCATTTTACCCTTTATTAAAAAATTACATGGGCTCACCCTCACCTCATACACCCCACCCCATACACTCATCTGTATCCTCATGATTCTCTGCAACAAACCCCTGCTACCATGACAGACCTCCATCTCCGGCAAACAGCACCACTAGCACACACCCATATCTCCGATAGTCACCACCACCACCACCATACACCCCATCTTCGGTAGCCAACAGCATTACCACCACCATACACCCCCATCTCTGACAGCCACCACTACCACCACACACATCCATCTCCGACATTCACCACCACAAGCACCATACCCCCAAATCTCCGGCACCCACAACCACCACCACCACCATACACCCTCATCTAGGCGGTTACCACCACCACCACACACACACCCATCTCCGGCATCCAACACCACCACCACCACAGTAACCATCATTTAACCATTACAGATCGAGAGGATAAAAGTGAGACAACAACCACCGATTTCACCATTACAATCAGTGGCGGTGAAAAGGGGCGTCAAATGGGGATGGTGGAGGCGGCAAGGCGGGACGATGGTGGCGGCAATATTGGACGGTGGTGGCGGCAACGTTGGACGACGATGGCGACAAGGTGGAACTCACCACCGGTCCCCTCCTTGAATCACGACCAAAACTAGTGGGGTGGGTAATTTTTTTTTTCAATTTATATAGTTTTTACTCCAATGATTTTTTTCTATTAAAAAATTAAACAAGGGTATAATGGTCATTTTAACAGAAAATTTAACTGACATTGACGGTAGAGATTAAATGTGTTACATTTTTTCAAACTTTAAGAATAAACCTATAATTTTTCAATTTTAATGATGAAAGGTGAAATATGATCAAAACTTAGAGACCACCCATGTAATTTACTCAAAAAGTAATTGTTTTTAACTGCTTTATAGTACGCCTGACACCTATACACGACGTATGGATCCAATATAGGTGTCAGCGAACAATCTATACGTGGCGTATGGGTCCATACGCCACGTATTGGGGTCAGACGTACTATAAAAGCAGTTTGTACGTGGTAAGAATATACACAGCGTATAGGTGTCAGACGAACAACCTATACGTGGCGTACGGCTCTATACGCCACGTATAGGTAATTTCAATCATGGGACACAAGATTCAAATTTGACTGGACACAAGATTCGTTTTCAAATATATAAAAACACATTCGATCTCAAACGTTTTCATTCGATCTCTAAATTGTGAAAATCTCAAACGTATGTTTCTCTCAAAATATCATACATTTTCATTCGTTCGCTATGTAGTTTTGGGATAGTAACTATTTTTTTGGTGAATATTCAAGCGTTTCGTACGTGGCGGATAGTAATCAAGATGATTCGTACGTTTAATCTTCTTACGAGACACGATTGCCAGATTTAAACCATTCGTATGTTCCCGATGATGAATTCGACTTTTGCTGAGAATCAAGTTATAATCCGCAACAAAGTAATATCAACTTTCTCTTGAGTGATGAAAATCAAAACACAAAAGTATCGTTTGAAACGTCACAAGAATTTTTATCACTCGATGAGCTAGTCTGTTGGGCTGTTAATAGGGGACGTGATAATGGTTACGTTATTATTACACGAAGATCAAAGAAAAAAGAAGGTCAGGTCGTAAAGGTATGGCTTATCTGTGATAGACGCTACATATAAAACAAACATGTACAAACTTTTATTTGTTCGGATTGTTGGTGTGAACTCAGCACACGAGACATTTTGTGTTGCTCATGCGTTTATTAGTAAAAAACGGGAAGATAATTTTGAATGGGCGCTTAACATATTGAAAGATACGTTACACAGGTGTATGAAGCCGCGCGTCATAATAACAGACAGAGATCTTACTTTAATAAACGCATGTGTTAAAGTATTTCCGAATGCTTCGAAATATTTATGCAGGTGGCATATTGATGAAAATATCGCGAAACACTACAAAGCAAGTTTTACGAAAGATAACCGGGAAAAGTTTAAATACGCATGGGCACGTTTGTGTGAGTCTCCCACGCCGGAGATTTACGAGTATAACTATAACATTCTTTACGAACGACTAGATGAAGCGAAGCGAGGAAGTAAGTTTTCCTTACATACATACATACGATACTGTCAAATACAGAAAATAATTTTGTTTTATTATATTTTCAGAAGTTTTATCTTATATATACAAAAACTGGCTAGAGAGTTACAAAAAAATATTTGTATCAGCCTGGACTAACTCAAACCGTAATTTTGGCCAACATACAACAAATAAAGTCGAGAGCCAGCATGCAAATTTAAAAAGATATCTTAAATGAACAAATAACACACTGGATAGACTTGTGGAGTTTGTAGATCAACTGGTAAACGCGCAAGAGGTAAATTTAAAAGAAAGTTTTGAGACAAGCAAAATTAAAACCATGAATCATCATAAACTCCCGCTATTTGATTACCTACAAGGCAAGGTTTCACACAAAGCTCTTGATTTATTAGTTGCTGAAAACACTAAATTGCAAATGATGCGTTCAGCAAATGTAACGTGTGGTTGTCATCTTTTCACGAGTTATGGTTTGCCTTGTGCTTGTCGGCTGGAAAAATATGAATATTCTGGTAATTGCCGATACTTACTTACGTCTTATATCCCGTAACGAATTATATATTAATTAATAATTTATAATGCAGGCACTAAAATTCCACTAGATGCAATTGAGGTATTTTGGATGAAACTTGATAAGCTTAAACCGTCATTTATGGTAGATGAAGAAGTCGATGTTGAAGAAGAGATGGAATGCGTGAAACAACAAATAATGACACAACCTACCGCTGTAAAATTTAGTTTGGTGGAAAAATAAAAGGAATTGTGTATCCATGGAAAAGTAACAAAAAAGCGTCTGTTGTTCAAACAGATATTCGCGGTCGTCCAATGTTAAAGGTTCAACAGCAAAAGTATGACACTCAACAAAGTACGTGTGATATGCCGAGACATAGCTCATTTATTGTGTCTCACATTACCGGAAGAACAAGTTCAGCGGTAAAGCCTCAAAAGCCTCCATGTAACGTAGTCGTTCAACGTCTTCTAAAGTAAAAGCAACATCAAATAGTGTCGGAGTATCACAAAGTACTAATGAGTTTTCATCGATTTTCGGAGATCAACAATTAAACAATATAAAAAGGTTAAAAAATTGGATTCCGTCCATCTTTCATCAGTATATTTCACGTATACAAGATGTCCGACCCGATGGAAATTGTGGTTTTCGAGCTATAACTTTAGGCTTAGGGTTTAACAAAAATAAGTGGATTTATGTGCTCCAACAACTTTTAGAAGAATTGGACAAACACGAATTGGAATACAGAGAAGTTTTTGATACTTTGTACCCCGGACAGTATAACGACTTACGTCACACCATAAATTGGTAACATGTGGAACCTACACCAGAAGAACATTGGATGATAATGCCGTATGCGGGAATAGTGGTTGCTCAAAAGTTTGGTGTTATTCTTCATTTATTAAGCAAAAATGGTTGTCAAACATTTTTTCCGTTATGGGCTAATGCGAGATCTATGATGCCTCATCATGTCGTGTCGATTGTTCATGTCAACAATAATCATTTCGTCCATGTTAAGTTAGAAGAAGATTATCCGATGCCTACATTAAGTAATCTTTGGCTTCTTAACCGAAACGTACGTGCTGCAGAATGGGAGATTATGTATAGGCTTCGTATCTCGGAATATAACGCAATAATAGATAATAACCGAGAAACCCCAGCTTATATACATTTGTTTTAATTCAAAACTTGTAATATTCGAATTATTAATACGTTTGTATTATATTTTACTATTGTCTTCGTATATGGTGATTTAACAGTTTGATTTTTAAACAATAACCTTTTCGTACATGTTTGATTTTATATAGTTTAACAATAAAAATTCAAAATTTTCAAATGTTAAAATTCCAAAATTTTTAAATGTTAAAATTCCAAAATTTTCAAATGTTAAAATTCAAATAATTCAAATTCAAAACAATTTAAAAGTGATTTTTTAAAAAACAATTTTTAAAATTTCAAGCTATACGCTGTGTATGGACCCATACGCGGCGTATAGCTCATCCGCACCAGTATATTTTGCATTTTGTCCCTACCACACACTTTTTCAAAACCAAAAACTCTCTCGTATAGATCGATACTACTCGTATTGTTCGTCGATTTTTCTTCATCTAGATATGTATTATTGTTCCTACATTTTATTATGTTAATCGTTGAATAGTTTAAGCGTTAAAGTAGCATTTTGTGTGTTTTAATCATTGATTTAAAAATTGCGTCTATGAACAGTACGCCACTACAGACCCGCGTATAGGTCTATACGCGGCGTATAGACCTATACACGGGGCTGTAGTGGCGTATAGCATAAGAGAAAGAAGATGAAGAGATTGACAACCTTTACGCTGCGTATAGTTCTATACGCCGCGTATAGGGGGGGTGAGTGACTAGTGGACTATACTGACTTTATACGTGGGACCCCTATACGCTGCGTATAGGTTTATACGCCGCGTATAGGTCTATACGCCGCGTATAGAGGGTGGGTGACTAGACTAGTGGGCTATACTGAGTTTATACGTGGGACCCCTATACGCTGTGTACAGGTCTATACGCCGGATATAGGGGGTGGGTGAGTAGTGGGCTATACTGAGTTTATACGTGGGACCCCTATATGCTGCGTATAGGTCTATACGCCACGTATATGGGATGGGTGACTAGACTAGTGGGCTATACTGAGTTTATATGTGGGACCCCTATATGCTGCATATAGTGATATACGCCTCGTATAGAGGGGGTGGGAAACTAGGAGTCCTATACGCAGCTTATGTTTTAAAATCGTTATATTTATATTCGTTTTCTTATGCAGATATGTCTTTCGATTCAGAGATTGAGGCTGACGTTGTTGACGTTATTGCCAATCATCATTGGCTACAGTTTGAGCCCGGGACCATTGAGCACGCGAAGTGCTCGAAATTCGTACGTATGAAGATTGGCCATCAAAAAGCCGTCGACTGGGAGGTGATGGCCTAGCTCGAAGAGCGCGATAGACTTGTTGGTATTATCAGAGACGATACGCCATGGAGTTGTTTGTTCGAGACTGCGTTCTTGCCTTCTTACCGAGAGCTGACGGTGCAGTTTTTATCCACCTTTACTTATATTCGTCCTAATGAGATGGAGGAGGACGATGAGCGTTCCGAGATTTTGTTACGTTATGTGGACATTCACATCAGATGTCCATTGAGCAGTTTGCCGTTCTCTCGGGACTTTACTTTGAGCCGAAGACTGTTACCCCTCTATTCACCGAGGGTATTACTGAGATTGAGGAGAGTCGATTGAGAGGTTGGTGGCCTCAGATTGCCGGAGGTCCATTTCAGAGGACTAAGGGTAGGGTCACTAACATTAGAGATCCTCTCATCCGTTACTTACATCGCATGATCGCCACATCCATCACAGGTCGTGGCAAGAGTCGGGAGTGGTGTACCATTCCCGACTTATTTTACTTGTATTGTTTGCTTACGGGAACCAGGTGCAACTTGGCGAGATGTTTGGCAACTTATTTTGCTTCGTATTATCATCGCCAGGAGCGAGGAGCGGTGTACGGCGACGCTACATCACGGTGATTGCCCGAGCTTTGGGTTATCTTCCTCGGTATCTTGTTGACGTATCTCCTCCGATCGAGCCGGTGAGATTAGATCGTCGTACGTTATTCGGCATGTTTATTATACGCCAGTTTTTGGGTGGCATACGATTCTTTATTCGACCCGGGAGATCTGGCAGCCAACACCTGTTCAGCAGGTCGGCGTTGATGATCCGCAGCAGCAGCAGAAGCATCTCCCGCATGATCATCCGCCGCATGACCAGCCGCCAACACATCAGCCGCGACCTCAGCCACAGTTTCCTCGACACATTTAAAGAGATGTGAGGCTGCCTGCACGTATGGAGACATTTATGCAGGAGGTTGCTGCGAGTTTACGGGAGCAGGGTCGTCGGCTCGATCGAGTTGAGGATCTTATGGAGTGGCACGTTTAGCTCGAGATTGCGCGAGCACGTGCTGCTGGTATTGATCCTCCGGAGTTGCCACCTGCTCGACATTACCCAGACTCGCCGTAGTTTTTATATTATTACTATCATTGTAACTTTTATTTTGTTATGTATTTAAAAACTTTGTTATTTATATTATCATTGTATGTTAATTTTTGTATTGTTATCTTGATTGTTTAATTAATGTGAATGTTTGTCTTATATGTTTTTTCGGTTAGTTAAAAATATTCGATTTAAAACTGTCGGTTAAGCAAGTTACAAACATAACATAAATATAGTCGACACAAATTTATTTATTTATTTAAAAAAAATATATGTAAAAATAACAAAAAAAAATATAAATGACCTTAACCTATACGCCGCGTATTGGCCCATACGCGGCGTATAGGTGTCTCATGGCCAATACGCGGCGTATAGGTGTCTCATGCGTCCCAAGTGTGCTAAAGAAAAAAAATTGAAGTCATACGCTGCGTATGGGCCCATACGCCGCGTATAGGTGTCTCATGCGTCCCAAGTGTGTTAAGAAAAAAAAAATTGAAGCCATACGCTGCTTATGGGCCCATACGCCGCGTATGGCCTCCACCGACATCGGAATGACACCTCGTCTGACAGGTTGATGTCAGGGTCCCCCTTTTAAATCAACACCCGGGTGTCCTATACGCCGCGTATGGGTCCATACGAGGCGTATAGGGTGCAAAAACATTCCCTGATATGCGACCCTATACGCGGCGTATGGGTCCATACGCCCCATACTGCCGCGTATAGGGTCGCATGTCAGGGAATGTTTTTGCACCCATATGCCGCGTATGGACTCATACGCGGGCGTATAGGACACTAGGGTGTTGATTTAAAATGGAGGGGGGTGTCCAAATAACCAAACCCTTTGAGTATTCAACGTCATGTTGTTTCTTTTAGTGTTTTATTAAATTAAGTTGTAGAAAAAAAAGTTTTCAATTCTTCAATATTTACTCATAATCTTTCGTTCAAATGTTTAAGTTGAGATACTCTAAAATCTCATAAAATATGGTGGCCTCAAATTTGGTATTTGAGTAATGGAGATGATCGGGTGGTTCAGTGATCTAATTAGCCGTAAAAAAAGTCAATAATTAATGGAGAATAAGTAATGGTATCTTTATGTATCTAAAATTGTTTTCTTGTATCAAAATCAAGTTAGGGTTTTAATCATCACCGCAACTAGTGGCGGAGCTGGAACGCTCCCATAGGGGAAGGGAACAAAAATAAGTTTTTTTAGGGGGACGAACTCGATATATATAAAAAAATTATATTACCGGATCAAAATTGTACAGTAAAAGACCAAAAATTAACAATCAGACAAATAAAAGAATAGGGCGGGGGTTTCTTATTATCCGTCGCCTTTGACTGTAACACTTTATGTTCATAGTTCATTTGAACTTTGGACGAATGTGCATTAATAATATATGATTATATAAGTTATACTTCTATTATCAATTTTATGTTAACTTAAATAGGCCTCTTATTTTCGATTAACTAATGGTGTTGGTAATTGAATTGTGTTAAGTCATTATAAACTATTTTTCAATTCATCAACGTTGTTATTTTATTTTATTTTGTGGGGTTGGGGGAGGGGGGGATTGGGTTAGGGATTATGATGATAATGATGGTATGGAAGGCTTTCACGCTAGTAAGAGGGGGAACACCGTCCACCTTATTGAACAAGTGGAGAATGAGAGGGGGAATGCAAGTTGGGTCACATATGAATGCGGCCCAAAATCGTTATTCAAAAAGAAATAAAAACTAAATATTAAAATTAAGTTTTTTTCTCATGTAATGGTATTTTTTATTAACGAATGTTTTAATTAATTAATATTTATAGAATTTAAATAAAAATTCTTCTTACTTCATTAACTATTAAATAAGATAAAAAGTAATATTAAATACACTAAAGATGGCACATTATATAAGTAAACTATAAATTTAAATAACATAAAATGATTCCAGTGGGCATTTTCTTTCATAGGCCATCTTCGAATGTATTAAAAGACAGGCTACAGTGCATTTTCTTTCATAAAGATAATAATTAATGTGAAAAACATGTAAATTTGACCAATATAATTTGTCAAGCATTTAACATTACAAGTCTATGTTTGAATAAAACCCGAAAGAATGATACTTGAAGAGTCATTTTGTGGCTCCTTTGCGTTTTTTATACTCATTGTGTTTTTCTTTTCAAAGTTTAATCGCAATTAAGTTTAGTGTTAGTTTAATTCACCATTAATCAAATCTAAGAATTAAAACTTTTATAGTCAAATAAATTCATGTAATATTAACCACATCCTATTCGTAGATATAATAATCAACCTAACAAAATAATACATGTTATTTAAGTTTTTGCATCATATGACGACGGTCATCAATCAATTCACATTTGATTCCACATTAAAACTCTTGTACAATCATTAACTTAACTTAGGACCGTGTATTCGGTCATGCGAATAGAAAATTTTGCCTAACTATTAAATTATAATCATATATTATTTAGTTCATTTTGATATCCGATTTATAAACACATTAAGATATATGTTTTATAGTGTAGCATTGTATTTTATCTTTTCTTTTATAACTTTTTTTTTATATTTTCAAGCATAAGGAGCGCTATGGGGAAATCAACGGTTCGCATTAGAAACCATCCATTTCAATGGCGATTTACACGGTAAAACGAACGAGAAGAAGAAACAAATCGATTCATTCTCATCGTATTATCATCTCCGAACACATACAATCGTAATCGGTAATTCGAATTCTCTCTTACAATTATGATTTTATTTCATTCTTTCATCGTTTTCATGCTGCTTGTTTCATCCTGAATTTTACAGTATTTGCATGCGCGTAATTCGACTTAGCTGTTTTAATATGAATCGCCAAATCGATGCAATCGAATTTCTAACTGTTTGATCGGTTGTTTTCATCATCGTTTCTGTCATATACGTGTCACATTGTGATCGGTGTTAATTTTAAACATCGAATAAGAAAAATGCTCTGAAATGGTAATTTGTTTTTGTTTGACTAATTTGTGAGCGATTAAGTGAATTTTGACTGAGAATTTCTTCTGTTCATCGTCAAAGCTATCGATTTTGAAATTACTAGGTCAGTTTTTCAATTGCTAAATACATTAGGTCAATTACACTAATTAAGTAATTAGGATTATTGTTTTGCACTGTGCTAATAATTGTCTGACAATTTGACCGATATAACTCTTTACTTTTATTTATGTTGTCAAGACAAATTCACTTGCATATTTATTATAGATTTACACGAATCACACGATTTCGCTCACAAAGATGATTATGGATGAAACGGGGAAACATACCATTCTAGTAAGCGAAATTAAATGTGAATTGGGTGTAATTCTGTGGTGATTATGCGAGTAAGATTCCACTTGATAACAAAAGTGAAAGTTAAAAGTATCATTGGTCAAATTGTCAATATAGATTATTATCGGCCAATGAGTTATAGTTCGGATTATTAAAATCCAATTTGCGTTATTATACTGTTTTCATTTGCATCTGCAAATTGACTTCTGTTGTCAACTAAAGATTATATTGCAGCTTCCTCTAAATTTTAGTCACTAATCTGTGTAAACAAATGATGTTTGATGATTGTAGAATTTGTGAGAAATGGCTGAAACAAAGTCACCTAAGAGGAAGCCTGTATTCACCAAGGTTGATTACCTGCGTCCTGGAACCAGTGGCCATAATCTGCTTGTAAAAGTTGTTAGCTCAAAGTTGGTGTTGCAAAAGGGTCGACCTGATGACCGTCAAATGCGCATTGCTGAATGTTTGGTAGGTGATGAGACCGGGACTATACTGTTCACCGCGAGGAATAATCAAGGTAGTTTTTTGTTAAAAATATAGTTGCCTCGTATCTGAAATGATTGCTTACTTCAAAGATAGTTTCTGATATGATTTGAAATTCGTTATTAGTTTAGCTTGAACTTATGCACAAGAACTTAAAGATGTAAGATAATCAGTTTGCCTTGCCGCAGTAAAAAATGCAGTCATTTCTGAGAATTTGCCATTGACATGATATTCACTTTTATGTGTTATAATCGTATAAACAATTAAAATGCAGAATAGGAACATTTTGCACCTTGCTTGGCCGGACCTTTGGTGCATTCGTAAAGGTGTAGCTCTTTTTTCGGATGAGTTGGGTTGGGTAATGGGTCAGATTATGTTTCAGGTGAATGTTGAAACAAACCAATTTGGTATCTGTTTGGTCGCTCAGCAAACACTTTTCTTGCATTTGAAATCATCAATACAAACTGACATAGAAACGATTTTGTTAGCTTAATAATTTTAATTTTTAAGTAAATGACTTGGTAGGTTGCATGCATCAATAATAGACTCAAGATGACTTTTAAGTCTTAATCAAAACAGAATTCTGTTTCTCTTTTAGCTATTGTTTTATTTCATCCATCTGAGGTAAAATACAACCAACGTTGGCTTCTTTGTAAGTAAATAGGAAGAATTTGTCACCCTTAGATGGACCTTGCTTTTTGAAACTCTGTTCTTTGAGGTTTGTATGAATTAGTGTACACCTATATATAGACTGATAGCTAATAACCCTAATCTTGATGAGCTAAACTAATGGGCCTAACCCTAATATAATTTAACAAGTTCAATGATCCTCATTTTCAATATTATACTTATAATGCAGTGGACCTGATGAAAGCTGATAACACTGTAATTTTGCGCAATGCAAAAATCGACATGTTCAAAGGATCAATGAGGCTTGCAGTGGACAAGTGGGGCCGTGTCGAGGTGACAGAACCTGCCAATTTTAAAATAAAAGAATACAACAATCTGTCACTCGTTGAATATGAGCTTGTGAATGTCATGGAAGAGTGAACGAGATGAAATGTTGTGGCGTCGTGCTATTATTGGTGCCATTAGAACTGAATCAGCTAAAAAATCTGGATAGAGTTCCAGTGGTTTCTTGAGATTGTGAGATTTTACAATAGTTATGGTGTTGTTCTATAGCTCATGGTTTTTCAGATTTAAGTGAAGAATCTGGAATACAAGTGACGATAAAGACCGGGATAACTGGTGGAACCTTGACAGATCTTTGTAAACGAGCCGCGTGAGACAAATGAGTGTTTGATTTGGTTTGGTTTGGTTTAATAATATGAATTCAAGATTAATATCTTTTATTGGAAGTATAAGTGAGTTGCAAAGATCAAATGCTGAATTGTTGTCGAATAAATGTATAATGAGTTGTTGCTAATGTTTGCCTAGATTGTGTGTCCCGTTTGAACATGTGTTCATGTTACACCTTCAAACGTTACACTTGATGAATCCAAGCCTGTAAATAGGCAGGTGAAGATGATATGTAGCAATAATTGCAGCCTTCTCTTTTAAACATGGGATAATAAAACACATATCTATCAAAACTTCCACGTACTCTAGCCATATATGATATTTCCTCTACTCTTGATGAAAGCCTCATGTCATTCCGAAACTTAAAGTTTCTATAACAAATGAGAAAGTGTATATTGTATATAAAATGTTAAAGCAAATAATTTTTTAAGTAAAATAGAAAAGAAAGTGTTAATTTATACATGAGAAGGGAAGGGAGGACAAGTAGTATTTTATACATGAAAAATATTATAGAACACTTCACTAGTTTGGTCTCCTAGTTTGGTATGTATGAATGTAAGGTTCTCACTCTTAACAAACTTCAAACCAAAACTTAGGATAATAGACAAGAACACACCTAACCAAATGGCGCGACCTACATGACAAATTTTACATTCATCCGCCCCATCACAAGTGTTTAAAACAATCTCAAACTGCTTACAAAAAACAACACAGTAAATAATCACTTAAAGCTTTAAAACCTGTCTATAATGCAACATTTGTGGTTCCAAAATTTTGTAACATTGATTGTTGCACATTCATGATACCATTTTAGTGAATCTACAATCTGGGCGTTCAAGAGATCAAAGAAAGAACAGCAAGAGAAACAATTCTCACCCTCAATCCCTGATATCCTTACTATAATCTCATCTTTAACCATCACTGTTCTGTTTCAAAAACTGCAGATCTTTCATTTGTAGCTGCACAGCTTCTTTCGACAACGTTTTAGGTTCAGGGTACCTTTCTTCTTCGCCACCTTCTGCAACTCTTTCAGCTTTGGCTTTCACCATTTTAGCAATCTCGGGTTGTCCAACAGAGGGGAAAACAGCTTTGAGCATGACGCACAACAGTTGTTCATCTTCTTCTTCGATGACATCTCTACCAAAACAACAAACGTGTATCGCATCAAGAGCTTTCTCAACTCTGGCCTCCATTGGAATCACGGGTACAGGCACGTTTAGCTTTGATCGTTTCTGTAGTTTAAGAACAATCAACAATGTTAGAATTTAACAATAACTATACACAATAGGAACCAACTTCATCAAGTTTTTCACTAAATTTACTTAAAGATTTTTGTTCCTGTAACGTCTCTTAACTTTTATTATTTGTTTCAATCTTATGTAACCTTTTAGGCAAATTGTATTTTAGCAATCCGAACTACAACACATTGACTAATAATAATCCATTAATCCATTACAAATGAGTGTCCAAGAGCAATCTCACTCTAACGTAAAACTAACTCTGTTTGCCCCTAACTTTCCTTTATGCCACTGCAAGCAACATAAACATGCTGATTGAGATAACGAAATGTTATTTTTTAATTAGGTGCATGGAGTTACTTTTCTATTAGAGTGAGATTACCCTTAAGAAAGAAAGTGAAGGTAGAAATGTTATTAGTCACATTGATCGATTATTATCAGCCAACGAGCTATAATTTGAACTAGTAAAATTTCAATTTATCAAACTCTTATAAACGTTAAAGAATTTCAAAACTAAATGACTAAACAAACATACACGAAACATAGTTACTATTTAGTAAACTTTTTCTTTAAATTAACCTGTAAAGAGTTAACCAACAGCAAATTATGAAGCATTCATAAACCAACCTCTCTGGCTTCATTCATCATAGCAATGAATGTTTCTTCTTCAAATTCAATATCATTCGAAATCCGAAGTCTAGCAACTCCTTCAAGAATCTCTTCAGACTTGAGTAATCCAGCTCCTACAGCAGCTAACCAACAGCAAATCAACACATACAAAGGATCACCAGCCTGTATCACACCAATTCAATCCTTTCAAATCAGTAATCACACACTAATCTGATCTCTAAATAACTCTAATCGAATTACAGAAGATTACGTACCCTTCCTCTTCGATCCTGAAAGTCGATAAAAGCCCTAGAATCATTCACCGAAGAGTTCTTCCCCACTCGCCTCCGAAACTCCGCAAAATCGATGAAATCACCGCCAACGCCGCCGGTGTCGGTGAGAATTCTGGCGACGAGGCCGATTACCGGCAAGGCGCCGATGATCTTGTTGGCGAAGCCGGAGATAGTGTTGGAATCCTCCATGTAGGACTTGATAATCACGACGCCATTGGAGGATCTGTAGCTGTTGGATTTCGTTGGGGTTTTGTAGAGATGACGAAGGTGGAGGAGAGAGTTTGTTGGAGGCTTGCAGGTGAGGGTGTAGGAGTGCGTACGGTGGTCGTGGTGTGTGAGGTTGGTGGTGGTGGTGGCGGCGGTGGTGGTGATGGAGGTGATAACCACCATGGTGGTGGTGGTGGAGTATGGTTTTTGATGGTTTGCCTCATCCGTTGTTATCAGTGGTTGATATGATTTATGGGTTTTACACTTTAACCTCGTCTACTTTTATTTATGTAGTTTATGACCTCCGTTTTTACTTACTTTTGCATTTTAGTACAATTGTTTTAGTGAGGTTATATGTTTTGTATAAAGTTATACGACCATCTATATGATACATATAGAGTCATACGAACGAATGAATGAACGGTATAAAAATCTTGGGGTGTTGATTTATATTGAGAAGATATCTAAAAATCCGGACCCTGTAATACACCCTTATTATTATTTGATGGGACTAGATCGACTTATTGTCTTATTGACCCTTTGACTAGTATGATTGTCCTAATCTTTTTAGATTCTTTTACTAACATAATTGTCCCAATCTTTTTAGACATCGACCTTTTGTGCCTGGTGTGCACAAAAAAGCTAGTTAACCAATTCGAACAGGTTAATAACTGGTACTATAAAAAATTGATAAAAACCATTGGTTATAAACGATTATGTTCTCACTTGCGAGAACTAGTTAGTAACTTGTTATATTTAATAAAAACGGATTTTTACCGATTAAAACCGGTTAGTAAGCGAACTTTTTTTATATAAATAATCAATTTTTATACCCTCTTAAATCGGTTAATAACCAAACCACTTTTAATCATTTTGACCATTAACCAATTCAGTTAATAAGTAATCAGTTTTTAATTAGATCACAGAGAATGATGTTACTGGGATCCTAAGTTTGACTTTGGTGTATGTGAAAACTTACATTTCAAGGTTCAACGTGGATTGCTAATTGTTTTAGGTGTGAGAATGTTCAACTTCGTTACTAATAAAGGTATTTAACTAGAGATCTAGGATTACAGTCTGAAATAAATCTTTATAGTTTAGGAAAAGTCATAAAGAATATCCTCCAGTGCTAACAATATACATGTGTTATCATAATCGAGTGAGGGCGCGCTTAAGTCAACACTTTAATAATAGTTCTCTAATCATATTAAAATACTAATTAATTATGACAATCACAACAGGCAAAGAAATGTGTTACAGGATCAGCTCGATAATCTCAATTTAATATCTTTGGTGTACATAACAAAACACTTTCACCAACACATTCAGATTCACTTCATATCGGCTCATTGGACATATTACTAGGAGAGCAATGGGCTGTTTTGGGGCTATATAGAAACAAGGTAGAACGCGTATTGCGTGGAGCTATGTCAATAAAGGTGAGTTACAGTATCGCGATACATGGTTACCCATTGATATGTATTGATAGGCTTAACAATCATGATGGTCATAGATCATGTTATATGGTAGAACTTAGATGTTTCTTAACACCATTGGGCTATATATATATACACACACACATATATATATATACATACATATATATATACACATGTATATATGTATATATATACATATACATATATATACACACATATATATTTATATACATACATATATATATATACATATATATATACATACATATATACACACACACACACACACACATATATATACTAGTGGGTGAAACCCGCGCGGTGTGGCGGGGGTATAAATATTTTTAGGACTGTGTCTTTCGCTAACTTTACTTTGTTGTGCTAACTCTCATTTTGTTTTTTTATTTGATTACTGTGGGATATCAAACATATCTATATTACTATAAGGATGAGCAAATTTGTAAATAACAACTTGTTTATGTATAATCACTTGTACCAAATGTAACAAAATTATTCTTAAGTGTCTTAAAAAGAAATTAAAATTACAATATTATCCAAAAAATTATATTATATAGTAGTATATATATATAGATAGATTAAGATAACCTTAAATATAATAATGATACTTTAAATTTAATTAGGAAATGATGGAGTACAAAAATCTAAAGCTTAAAAGGGGCATAATAGGAATAAATCTTATGACATTACACATTAAAGCTTGTAACTCTTCATATGCTATCTTAAAATTGATGTAAAATTACAAATCTAGTCATGGTTTCTCTATTATATAGTAGTATAAGATATATATATATATATATATATATATATATATATATATGTATATATATATATATATATGTATATATATATGTATGTATGTATATACTTGTGTATATGTTGGTGATTACAATTTTTTTTTGAAGTTATCTAATTAAAGATAATCTAAAAGTAACAAAAAGAATAATTAAAGATTGGTATCTAATTACATAAGGTTTGTCTACGTGAGAGCCGTCTGTTTATCGATTGAGATATAAGTAAGGATTGTCACATCCCACCCTTCCAAACCTGTATTGTATGAGTTTGTCTTTTTGATTGTCTAGTTATGTACTCCATTGACAACGGAATGTCCTATCCCAGGACTCGGACCCGAGTTCTTGATCCCGTAAAGTGCAATAATCTGTTGATAACGCAGATAAATCGATTTTCCTCCTTTCTCTAGAACCTCTGCTTTGTGGTGCTTCAAATTGACCTTTAACTCGCGTGCTTCAATAGACACGAACAAAGAACTTACACTCAACAAAATAATCACGAATAGTATAATGTTGTTAGATTTCATCACCATGGTTTTCGAGCCTGCTTTGACTTGTAAAACTTCAAAGATTTTTGTAAAGAATTAAAGGGTTTTTTGATGTTCAAAGTAGTGGAGGGATGGAGGTATTTATAGATGATTTGGGTTTGAATGGTTATGGTGGCTTATAATTTTAACTACTAGGAAGCTTGTTTGGAAGGTGCGTTGATGGTATAGATTGAGGGCCAATTTTGAATGTTGGCCTTTTTAGTCAAAATACTGACCATAAGGAGGAGATTTTAACGATATCTACAAACATTTTGTTTTCTTGTGATGCATTATTCACGCCTCTAGTAATCAAAAAGTTATATGGTGAATAAGTGATGCCATATAATTATAATAGATAAATTAGAAAGACCGACTAGTTGAACCAGAAGCTGATTATAAAAGCAGTCTCGATATATTTGAACTATCCTTATTTTAGTCGAAGGTTACCAATCTAACCAGTTTGTACTAGTGAAACCGACCAACATTTCAATATCTTTTCTCATAAAAACTCATTTATGGGGGTTCATTAGGTTTTATGTTTTGTTTAATTAAAGATTGATATTTTGTTAAAATTGTAACCACTGTCAAAAGATAGAGTAGTTTCTTATTTTTGTTTTAAATTAGTTATATCTGTATAGTTTTAATTTTTAAATCACTTATTACGTTTTACGGTTTATTTTTGGTAAAATGTATGGTGTTGACATCTTCGGGTCCATGGAGTTCATGTAAAATCTCGTCTACATGAACTGAAATTTACAGTTGATGTGGTCTTGCTTAAATGTTCCATGCAAAGATAGAATCTTGGACTTTGATGTGGATTTTATAGTTGATATATTAGAATTGTCATTGATAATAAATTAAAAGTTAAAATTATTATCAGTTAAATTGATAGTATTGATAATTACATGTCAATGGGTATTAGTTTGTATTAGTAAATTCAAATTGCCTTTACTTTATTGTGACATGAATTTAAATTAAGTTTAACCATACATGTTATGAGCTCGTAGCCGTATAGTTTAATGACATTGATGACTATTATTTATAAAATAGTGTGGGTTTTAATTGTTGCAAGTTATTTATAAAAAGAACGTGAGTTAAAATTGTTGCAAGGTTAAATGATATTTACAAGTATAAAATTTGTTATTAAAAAATATTATAATTGTAAACGAGACTACAATATTGACTAAAAGAATAGAACTTAGAGCACGTTGTTACGTATCTATAGAACACATTTCTTGTGACAAGAAATGGAAAGCGACAACCTTATTAAATATTAAAATTTTCAATAGATTTTAAAATATGAGAATAATAGTATTTTAAGA
Source organism: Flaveria sonorensis (assembly GCA_025506505.1). Taxonomy (NCBI): domain Eukaryota; kingdom Viridiplantae; phylum Streptophyta; class Magnoliopsida; order Asterales; family Asteraceae; genus Flaveria; species Flaveria sonorensis. Next base: position 65,405,687 of record CM046432.1, read on the forward strand.
TTGTAAACGAGCCAAATTTAATAGAGGTAGTTAGGGTAAAATGAGTCGGTTTGTTTACAAGTCCAATGGAGTTGAGTAAAGCTCGAGTCGGCCGGTAAAAACTAAGCCTAGTACAGTCAGCCCGTTTATTTTTGGAATTTTGAAATTTGTTATTGTTATATAGATTGGTATATAGGAAAATATTTTTTATTATTTTTCTTATCTTAATTCATCAAACAAATTACACACTACAAAAGTACAAATGGAAAAAAAACTTAGTTTATAGGATATGATCATAGAGGAGTGATCTAAGAAAACCAAGTAATTTTAAAAAATTAAAAAATCAAATCTAGCCAACCACATTTTTTATTACTTATTTATATTTATTATTTTCAATGGGTGTTTTAGTAATTTGATATATAACATATTTATAGTAAATATCGATTGTTGACTAAAATCCCATCTTTTTCTTCCTAATTGAACAACTTAAATCAATTTACAGGGTTTTTGAAAAGCTAATCCATCGAATAATTAAATTCTTAACAATTCGATTTTTTTTTGTTTCTACATAACCTACTTCAAAAAATTTCAATCGATTCCAACATTAATATGTGAATTTGATCAAGAAGGTAATTGTTTTTTGTTTCTTTCAAGTGAATGAATCGATTCAAGAAGAAGAAACTGATAATGAAGTTCAGCAAGAAAGGGATTTTCATGAAATCAAGGTCAAAACTTAGTAATGGTGATGAAATTAAGTTAGAGGCTAGTGAAAGAAAGAAGATGAAATCAACAAAATGGATGAAATCAAGTCTTAACGTTGGTTCTCGATGAAATCGATTGATAACCAGGTTCATGAGCTCATCATCGCTGCTCAAGAAACCAACAAAATTGATTGATTATCTTACCACCATGGCTAGTAACGAAAGGAAGAAGATGAAGTATGTTACTTTGGTTACATATACTTGGGTTACATATTTCCCTAAAAGATTTTCAATTCTATAGTTCTTAACTTTTCTTCCTATATTTTCATTTTTAGTTATTTAATTCATTTACATATAAGTAAACATCACACTTACATATATGCAGATATGCTTACATATACGTAAGCATGTGGGTTGTATCTACATAACGATCATATATATGACTGGTGGTGGTTACGTATATGTAATTAGTTATACAAAAGGTTACATATATGTAAAATGTGATGGGTATTAGGGCACAATATGTGTAACATAGGCGTGTTGATCGGGTTAGTTAATCGGGTTTCGGGTTGATCGGTTCGGGTTATTCGGGTTATTCAACGTTGAAAGTCTACCCGAAACCCGACCCGAATAACAATCGGTTTCGGGTTGTTCGGGTAACTGGTTGTTCGGTCAGGTTTCGGGTATTAAACAATAGACTTAATTTAGTAGATTTTAGTGAGTTTCATTTGAAATCTTATAAAACTAATGGACTTAAATTAGTTTACTTCTATAATTTATAAAATGTGCTTAAATATATATTTATATACAAACAACTTGATCAATTTGGACAATCTAAATAAGTGTATACATATAATTTACTTAATTATAATATGGGTTGATCGGGTTAATCGAATCGGTTCGGGTTATTCGGGTTTTTGAGGTTTGAAAGTTTATCTGAAACCCGACTCGAATAAGAGTCGGTTTAATCAGTTTTCGGGTTGTTCGGGTAACGGGTCGTTCGGGTCGGGTTTCTTCGGGTACGGGTGAGATCAGGTCGGGCGGGTTAATCGGGTACGGATAAAATCGACGGGCCTAGTGTAACATTGCGAATGATATGCAACAGATGTTGGTTATTGGCTACGTGTACGTAATCAACCTGTATCTTTATGTATGACTTCAAGAAAACAATAAAGATGAAGTCAGCTGCTGAATAATATATAGATTAAGTCAATTATTAATTTTTTTAAACTTAATGTATAAGAGAGAAGAGAGAAGAGTGAATGTAGGTATTTTAACGGTGGTTACCAAACTTAACATATTTTTGTTCCATATTTACCCTTATGCCATTAATATTATTTGTTTTAATTTTGAATTATTTACTAAAATATCATTGTATATATCAACCATTGATCAAATAGATCAGTGGTTTAGATTTAATTTTTTTAGTTTTCTAGTAAATTATGATTTTCTTAGTAACCCTTTCCTATGATCATATTATGTATCTTTATATTAGCCTTTTTACTATTATTATGGTTTGTTTGAATAAGCTGATATTAAAATTTAAGATTGGATAATATATAAAAATTTTGAGTTAAATTTATATAAATTACAATATAGTTTTCAATCTAAACAAACCAAGTGAGCAAGGAACAAGTTAGCTAATGATGTTATTTCGAGCTGACATTTTAATTATGAACTATTTTGAATGTTAGTTTGATTTTTCAAAATTGCTTACTTATTTTTAAAATACCTAACTCGCTTACCTTTTAAATCTTATTAGTAAATTTACACATTTATCTACTATGAAATTTTAACCCATAACTTTTTTAAAAAGAAGACTTTTTCAGACGTCTTAATTAACCTTAGACATTAACAAGTTAAACTGAGCAATAACAATAATCTAATTCTTAAAGTGTTACAATTAACCATAAACCATGATCTATAATAGTTTATAATACAATATAACTGCTAGCACTCTTAACTTTTTTATTGACAATATATAACTCTCATCCTAGTAGAAAGTAGCCCCCATCTTCCCAAATCCCAATTCCTCCGATTACATGACATGTTATAAAGAATTTCGCATGTTAAAAAAAATCTAAAACATAAATCAGTGCTTCTACTTCTATAATTAATGATTACATACAAAATTATAAAAGTAACTAGCAAACTTAATTAATTTCCAAATCAAATTAACCCCCTTAAATACTATCTGCATGCAAAAACTCTTATAATCAAATGTCTGAACAGAAAACCATTAAAATTCTTAAAAATACAACCCCTTTTTGTATCAGAAAACATTCTTGATCAACCTTGAGACCAAGATCAAGCAGCAACTTTAATTTCTCATACTAAATGGAGATTCAGAAACATCCATGGATCTTTCATCTTCTTCTTTGATGTTGTTTATCATAACAGCAACTTGGTTGATGCTAGGCCTCGAGCCCGGCGACCTATCAACGCATTTTATAGCTACTTGCAGCAGATTCACCATCCTCTCTTCACTCGCGCCTTCGCGAATCAGGGCTCGATCAAACACCTCGACGGTCCATTCTTCTTTAACCACCGACACGACCCATGTAGCCAGATCCATCCCATTGTTTTCAACCATGGGCATCTTTCCGGTTAGAAGCTCAAGAAGAATTACTCCTAGTGCATATATATCAGCTCTGAATGCAGATTCATTGTGGTCATCATTGAAATGGAAGCTGTTGATGAGCGGTGAATTGTCGGAGTTGTCGACCGCCATTAGACCGTACTCGCTGATGGAAGGCTCCATGTTCTTGTTGAATAATATGTTTGAGGACTTTAGGTTTCCATGAGCAATGCCATCTGCGTGAAGCTCATCGTGCATGAAAGCTAAAGCTTCGGCTATGGCGGATGCAACTCCTAGCCTGCTGCTCCAGTCGAAGGTTTGACCCGTTGGCATTCCTGCAAAATGCCAACAATCTTGTTTATAAATAAAAGAGAACAGGTTCTCATAGTTACCAAAAAAGGACAATCTGGTATTGTGGGTTTTCTGTTAACAGGTTCTTACGGTTACCAAAAAAGACAAGACAGTGCTTAGAGGAAAAGTGAAAGAAAGGTACCGTGAAGGAGTTTGAGGAGACTTCCATACGGTTGATACTCGTACACCAAAAGCTTCTCTTGTCGAGAACAATAAAACGCAACAACGGGCAACACGTTAGGATGTTTCACATTGTTCAACCTTTTCATTCTTAACTTAAAATCATCCGAGGATAGCGACCAATCTTTAATCCTTTTAACCGCGAGTGTCATCCCTTGTTCTTCACAGTTCACCTTATATACACTCCCATGCTTCCCTCTCCCCAACAACTCTGCGGGCGCCTTCAATAGCTCGTCAAACTTCAACCCGTTGACTTCTGGACTCGTTAGAACAATCAAAGATGAAGAAACCGGCGCACTCTCTACAGAATTACCCATAAAGACGTCGGATTTACTCATAGCAACACTTCTAAACTCATTTGATGCATAAGTGTATGCTGTTGAAGCATCTTTATCTTTTGAAGGAAAGCTATGATCACTTTCTTTTACTGATTCTTCTTGCTTCTTTCCCCTTTTGCATACCTTCAGCATAATAACAAGAAGCACGATTAAACCCACGAGAACATAGCCTGAATACATGAGGATTTCAGATGTACTTGGTCCATTCTTCTTGGAACCATCCGAGGAACTCGAGTTTTGGGCCCCAGGTGGTGGAGGTGCTGGGATCTCACACTTGACGGGCAGCGGGACGCCGCATAACTGAGGATTACCAAGATAGCTGGAGGCAGTAAACCGGTCACCACCAGGTGGAATTCGACCGGAGAAATTGTTGTTGGAGACATTGAAGGTGACCAAATTTAAAAAGTCGAATTCGGGTATGGATCCTGACAGGTGATTGTTTTCAGCAACAAACTCTATTAGACCCGAGATTCGGGCCAAACTAGGTAACAACCCGGAGAACCCATTGTGTGAGATGTCAAGTTTCTTGAGATTGTCTAACTGCGCGAGAGAATCCGGTACACTACCAGAGAATCGGTTTCCTCTTATGTACAAGTGAGTGAGGCTTTTGCAGTTAGCAATGGTGTCAAGACTCTCTCCATGGAGATTATTGTTTTGCAGGCTAATAACAACAATAGATGTGGCAAGAGATGCAACATCACAAATAAAACTCGGGTTGAAAGTACCCGAAAGATTAAAACTTTCTAAAATGATTGATTTAACCGACGTTTTTTGATCATAACAAACTATACCCGTCCAGTTACTCGCGCAAGGATCAGAAGTTCGGTTCCAACCAGACACTGGAACCGACTGGGAAAAGTTCCCAGACAGATTTTCAAAAAAACTGACAAGTGATTGTATAGCATCATCATCGACTGATATAGTTGTATCGGTAAGCAAGAAGAATGAAAGAACAAATAGGCATGTGGGAATCATCTTCATTTTGAAAGAGAACATCAAACAGGATCATTAAACACAGAAAAAAAAAGCTTTTCAAGAACTCAAAGTAAGATTATGTGTGGATTTTAATCGGTGCAGCGACGGATGTTACGATGAAACTGAGATTGAATTCATGAAATTTGATTAGGAAAATGACAACACTTCAGTACAAAAGGCCGGCACTTGGATGATTGATCGTAGAGCACAAGAATCTTGTGCAAGTTTATGCAGTAAAGATGCTACTTTTAAATATATAATCTATCATCCATGATGTTGACTACAAAAATTTGATAAATTATGCCTTGTGGTCTATCTTCTTGTGTGCCATAGGTATACTATGTTAGAACTTTAAGCGAATGATTTTCGTTGATTTTGCATACAAATAATATATGTAATTATTATAAATTATCATTAGTTCATGGATTTACGTTCTACTAATAGAGAGTTTTGGAACGAGCTAAGATTTATTCAAAATAAAGCTAAGATGAATCTGATGTCGACGACTATGCTTAATGCGACGTGTTTAAAATGAAAGTGTTAAAAGAAATTCATTCATTGAGGAGTATGCTTCTTTCAGTTCCGTTTGTTTACAATTACAACCCTATTAAGAAACAAACCTCGAAGAGGTGTAACAATCAAGATGCTTGATCCTCGGACCCTACTTTTATAAGTAAGATATTACTTGGCATGTTTGTTTTCTTCGTCAAGATGATTGATAAGCCCGTTACCTTTATTTTGTTCCAACACATACACGCACAAGGAGCTCAAAGCTCAGTCCGAATGGCTTATAAATTTCAAACTTGTGAATGCCCACTATCCCTGCCAAACCAAAACGGCTTGTGTGGTTGGATTTTGTTCTGGCTATTATGGCCTTAGTGACAGACGTATATAGGCGTAAAATTTGTTTTAAGGAAACCATGTTATTACGAGCCTTGCCCGTTCTTCTTCTGTTTCAGTTGATCATTTTATTTACTTTTTGTAACATTTATTCAAACTAGTTTAATTATATTTGTTTCTTTTCCCCGGGTTAAATTTAGTTTATTATTATGAACATTATTTCCCTACACATTATTCTCTCTGTCTATTCCTTGAAAAGCTCTCACTAACAAAAGAACAAAAAACATTGAAGCATTCATATTAAAATAGCTACAAGATATAAGGCAAATATTATTATTATACTTACAGAAGGATCAAGAACCATGACTCGATCTGTCAAGACTTCGTCTTCCTAGTTGCATCATCAAAACTGCTATTGGGACAGAGAGATGCTGTTAGTTATAAAAAATACAAACATGTATTAAAGTATATAAAAAACAAAACAAAACAAATGGAAAACAGCAAGAAATGATCATTTAAGACATGAATTTAAACTCCAGTTTATATTTATCATTAAATAAACCAGGGTGAAAAGTGAAAGCTGTAAGTATTCATTACACATCTATAACAGGCATTACAGGCTGTGCTTTTGCACTAATTTTACAAGAAACTATGTGACAGAACCCGTGAACAGGCCAAGTTAAAAAAATTGATAATATTGAGTTCCATAGTAATTTATGTTCTTATGGGTCTGCATTTGCAGCAACATCTTCTTCGCTTGATTCGCTTCTTCCATCGCTGACATCATCATCGCTTACATCTTCCTCACTGTCATCTGTGATTGTGCCACTGATATTCCCCTTCTTTGCATACAGCTCAGTGTACTCTGCAACACAAAACACAAATGAGTGTTCAGATGTGCGTTTTAAAAGAGATTATTTGATTGTTATGATTTCAAGAAACAATTATCGGTTTCGGATTTGGGTAGAAAAATTAAATATTTGTCAAAATCCGACACCACCAAAAAGTTATTATTACAACTTCAAGCAGTACAAGAGCCTCTAAACACTATCTCCTCCAACATGTTTAATCACAGTAGAATATTTGATTCTGATTATTTAATATAATCACTTTCAAAAGTCACATTCAAACTTCATAAATAATTGTTGAACAGACAAAAGAAAAGATAAACAGAAGGAAGTTGAGGTACCTTTCACTTTCTTCTCATATTGTTCCTTGTCCTTGATCATTAGTGATGCTGCATCACCATTTAGTGGGTCTGAAGGATTTGGGTATAGCAAAAGTTGGGGCAGAAAAACCTCAAATACATTCAAGAGATCTGTAGGTAAATAGATACCAAATGAAATTTTAATGATCATGATATGACTAATCGAGAAATGATACATTCTACCATATTAGAGGTGGCTACTTATGTACATGTCGATTCTGTAATGTGTGTAAAACAAGAAAAAAGTAGCTCAAAAAAGAAACAGATAATATAGCTTGAAAGTCACACAGATTATTTATAAAAAGTCCTATCATTTTATTCAAAAAACAGATTATTATGCATATAATCATATTTTACAGGCTAACTATTTGAAACAAATGTAAACTTTCTGGACAAAAAGTTCATCGTATCAACTTAACCCAACCCAAACCAGTTAAACATTCCCGACTTGCCCATTTTGCCAACTCTAGCTCATATATAGCAAAGTTTTCCATCACACAAACTAATTTTTTCATATATAACATGACCAAGTGACCAACAATATCAGAGTGGGTTGAACACATATTGTCACTTGTTCATTCTTGTAAAGATTTTGTAATGGTCATGCATATTTAGAAACCCTAGGTCTGCACTGCTAAAAGGAAACAGAAATTGTTCCATACTTTCAAAAATACCCATATTGCTTAAGTTCTACTCTGAACAACTTCTGAATTTCTATAACTTTTGTTGATATACAATGAAGTACAGTCCTCTTTTTCCACCCAAAAAACTATTTTGAAGATGTAACTCTAAGCTCAAAGCAAGCACTTCACAACCTAAATTCAAAGATTATTATAGAATACAGAAAATCTTTGTGGTTTCATTCTATATAAAAAAGCCCACAAAAATTTAAACCCATCATCTCAGCGTTTTGCTAAGTGTAACTCTCCCTTCAAACAAAAATTCAAAACTTTTTCTTCCCTTTTTGTTGAAATGGGGGGCATTCGGGGCTAAAATTCTCTTGTTACTAGTCCCTTTTTGTGTCTATGTTATTTGTGCCAGTTCCAACTAGTTTACTTAAAAAATGGTCGGTTTCAGTTATATGCCATCCTCAATGGGTCGTCTGGGTATATTTAAAAATCAGCTAAAAGTGAAAGACAATCTACTGGGTCAAATGGTTCAAAAGTCGCCCAAAGTGTATGTGAATGCTTACAACCTCCTAAAGCATTTTATGAAAAAGTATATGCTATTATTTTAATATTATAACTTTTTAATCCTATTTAATATAATAATTATATATGAATCATAAAATCAACAAAAGTGCTTATATAATTTGCACATTTTGCCATGTTACCCAACCCGCTCAATTTGCCATGTCTAGTCCATGTTCTCTACACACATAAAAATAAACTTTTCTAATAGAAAGGTGTGTCCTTATACAAACAGTGATTATTACCAAACATCGGACTCCATGATTGATTAATGACATCCAAGCAGACAGAACCAGACCTGCAATTCACCAGTATCGAGTCAGAAATAACCATACTCCCTTTTATTCCATTCCTAGTATGCTTACTTCTTTCTTTAGTTTCCATACTGTATTTCTCTTCACGGTTGGAAAGAGGGGGGATGGAGGTGGGGGTGGGTTATAGCTACAAACAGTTAAAAGTTGAAATGGTCTATAAGTAACCAATTGCAAAGAGGTTGAGTTAGCAACTTAGCATTAGTCATTTATATTAACGGATATATATTTATTATATATATTCCGATTGATATGAATTATTTTGTATATATTTGATTTAGTCTTTAATTTTGGTATGTATATCTCTTCCTAATAGATACGAATTATTATTAGGTTCCTTGTATTATTTAAACCTCTTTTGGGTTATCAATGAGATCATCTAACTATTCAAGTTTTCATGGTATCAGAGCCTACACTTAGGCTCATACCGAAACCATAGCCGCCGGCCGAATCTTCATCCAAATCCATTGCAGCAGCCGAGTGTTCTTTCTCTCCCCTGTTCGTTATCATGGCTGAAGACAAAGAACCCGTTCCACCAAAGAAGCAAGATCCAATTCATCCAGTGTACACCGTCACCAATATCCAACACAAGTTGGACGGAACAAAGGTATCTTATTCTTCTTGGGTAAAGCTATTTATGCTACACGCCCGCGGCTATGATGTCCTACACCATATCGACGGCACCAAGCCTCCGGCGAAGGAAGATCCCGACTACGACTGGTGGTCAAAAATTGATGCCGTTGTTTTACAGTGGATCTACGGAACACCGTCGGATGATTTGTTGGTTAGGGTTCTTGAATCCGAATCAACAGCCTATGCTGCCTGGAAGCGTATCAAGAGCTTGTTTCTCAACAACAAGGGATCTCGAGCCGCAGCCCTGGAACATGAGTTCACCAACCTCACCCTTCGAGCCATGCCAAACCTTGAAGCCTACTTTCAACGTCTCAAAGAACTTGCCGGACAGTTAGGTGATGTTGATAGTCCCGTATTTGATCAACGTCTCGTGCTCCAACTAGTTCGTGGATTACCATCCGAATATGACACAGTTGCTTCTTACATAAACCAATCTCTTCCCACATGGGAGACCACATGCAGCATGATCCAGCTCGAACAACACCGTCAAAGCGCTCGTGATTCCCTCTCTTCCGCTGCCCCTGTTGCCGCCAATCGGCTGCACCATCCCGCCGAGAGCCCCAATCCAGGAACTCTCGGCAGCCTGCCCGACGCCAGTCCAACCGCGGCCCGCAGTACACGACCTTCTTCCAGCAGCCCTCAATCCTTGGTCAGGCCCAATGCCTGGCCCCCTCATCCAGCCGCCTATCGGGCTCCATGGTGGGCTTCTGTCCCCTCGTGTCCGTACCCCACTCAACCCGGCTAGGCAGCCTCGCCATGGCCCACTGCTTCTAGGCAGCCTTCTCAGCCCTCTCCTCAAGCCCAACAGCCCTTTCAGGCCCATCTCACAAATATGAATCCACTGGAACCAACCGACCTCGAAGCTGCTTTCTAGACTATGTCTTTGGACCCGAGAGATGATCAGTGGTACATGGATTTCGGAGCCACCTCGCATCTCACAGCCGATCCAGGTAATATCCACAAACCCAGTACTACTACTATCAACTCTGTGTTGTTGGGAATGGTAACAAGATGCCAGTTCTGGGCTCGGGCCACACCACCCTATCCTCCCCGCCCAAACCCATGCAACTTAATAATATCCTTCATGTTCCGAACCTTATTAAAAATTTGATTTCTGTTCGTCAATTTACTAAAGATAATAATGTCTCTGTTTCGTTGACCCGTTTGGTTTTCTGTGAATGACCTCAAGAATGAGACTCTTTTGAGCCGTCACAATAGCAACGGCCCGCTCTACTCCTACAATGCTCTTGCTTTTTCCTCGGCTTCCACCTTCCTTGCATCCTCGCTGTCGGGCACTTGGCATGACTGCTTGGGACATCCCGGGAATCATATCATGGATTCTCTTATTTCTCATAATTTTATTTCGTGTAATAAACTTAAAACCAATTTCTTTTGTCACTCATGCCAAGTTGCTAAACATAAGCGCTTACCTTTTGAGTTATCTACTTCTCTTATTGTTTACAACCATTTGACATTATTCATTGTGATTTATGGACCTCACCAATTTTAAGTAAATCTGGTCACAAATACTACATGGTCCTTATTGACAATCACACACAATACACTTAGGCCTACTCTTTAAAGTTCAAATCTGAGACTTTCACCAAGTTCTCTCAATTCCACCAATATATTAAGACACAATTTAATAAAACTATCAAAACGTTTCAATGTGACTTGGGTGGAGAGTTTGACAACCACACCTTTCACGCTTTTGCCATCTAACACGACCTCCAGTTTCGCTTTGCCTGCCCTCAAACCTCTCAACAAAATGACAAAGCCAAGCGCATGATACGTCGCTTAAACAACATCTGCTCTCCCTTCTCACTCGGGCCTCACTACCACCATCATTTTGGGTTGAGACCCTTCACACAGCCGTCTACCTTCACAACATATTACCCACCAAAACCCGTAACTTTTCCAACCCCACCTCCATCCTCTACCACAAACACCCCTCATATACTCACCTCCACTCATTCGGTTGCGCTTGTTACCCCAACCACAATGCAACCCGCCATCACAAACTTTCCTCCCGATCCTCCCTGTGTGTATTTCTGGGTTACCCTGCCAACTTCCGTGGCTCTAGGTGCCTCGAGGTTGCCACCGGAAAAATATACCTATCCCGCCACGTCACTTTTAACGAATCCACATTTCCTTTCTCCAACCCTTCGCAACACTCTCCACACTCCTACTCCTTCCTCGATCCAGACTCCTCTCCCGTGTTCCTCCACCACCCCCCGGGTTTTCCACCTTCACTACCATGACCATCAACCACCCACCCATCCCCTACTTCTCCCCCGCACTACCAACCTATCAACGCCGCTCCCGACCAAACCCTCCAAACCAACCTGCGTCCACCCGCACCGCCCCATCCTCACCGGACCCCATCACCACTCCGGTTATCCTATCACCTTCCGCACCCCCAGCTACAAACCCCCCATCTGACCCTCACCCATCACCGCCTCCTACCCACCCCATGCAAACCCCAAAGCCTAACCACCCCATGCAAACGCGCTCCAAAACAGGAACCCTAAAACCCGTTATCCCATTCAACTTTCATACCGCTACAACCCACCCTATCTCACCTCTTCCCCCCTCTCGCAAAACCGTCCAAACCGACCCGAACTGGCTCAACGCTATGAATGGCGAATATAGGGCTTTGATTGCTAATAATACTTGGGAACTTGTGCCTGGACCCATGGATTCGCATATCATTAGATGCATGTGGTTATTCCGTCACAAATATCATGCAAATGGCACTTTGCAGCGTTACAAGCCTCGACTAGTTGTAAATGGCAAATCTCAGCAGCCCGGCATCGACTTCGACGAGACCTTCAGCCCGGTGGTTAAACCCGCCCCTATCAGAACCGTCCTAAGTCTTGCCACCTCACGTTCTTGGCCCATCCATCAATTTGATGTCAAGAACGCATTTTTACATGGTGACGTTCATGAAACAGTCTACATGTTCCAACCTCCGAGTTTTGTAGACAAATAGCACCCTAACCATGTGTGTCGCCTAAAGAAATCATTATATGGTTTGAAACAGGCACCTCGCGCTTGGTACCACCGGTTTGCTACATACATTCAGAAGTGTGGGTTCAAGCCAACAACCAACGACACATCCCTTTCTGTATACAAAAAGGGCACCCACCTGGCCTACTTGCTATTATAAGTTGATGATATTATTCTAACAGCTTCACACCAGTCTCTGTTGCAGGATATCATTGCTTCTCTATCACGGGAATTTGCCATGACAGATCTGGACACATTACATCATTTTTTGGGTATTAAGGTAACAAAAAATAAGGGTGCTCTTTTTCTCTTACAGTCTACTTATGCTGCAGATATCTTGTCTCGGGCCAACATGACAAATTGTAAGCCTTGTGCCACGCCAGTCGACACAAACGCCAAACTAAGTGCTACAACTGGCGAGCTGTTACCGGATGGAACTCTTTATCGCAGCCTCGCCGGCGCCCTCCAATACCTCACGTTCATAAGGCCGGACATCTCCTATGCAGTACAACAAATTTGCTTATTTATGCATGCTCCTCGTGAGCCTCACTTTGCATTTCTGAAGCGGGTACTACGCTATCTCAAAGGTACACTAGACCATGGTATTACTATTTCACCTTCCCGATCAACTAAACTAACCGCCAATTCTGTTGCTGACTGGGGAGGATGCCCCGACTCCCGCCGATCTACCTCAGGTTATTGTGTTTTTTTGGGAGACAACCTTGTCTCCTGGTCCTCTAAACGACATGCCATCATTTCACGTTCTAGTGCCGAGGCGGAGTATCGGGGGTCGCAAACACGACTGCCGAAACCACCTGGTTAAGAAATTTGTTAATGGAATTACATGTGCCTCTAACCCGTGCTACAATCATCTATTATGACAACGTCTTGGCTGTCTACCTCTCACAGAACCCGGTACAACATCAACGTACCAAGCACATAGAAATCGATATTCATTTGTTAGAGACAAGGTTCGCTTGGGTTATGTTCGTGTTTTACATGTCCCTGTCGACTACCAATATGCTGACATCTCCACCAAGGGCTTACCGCGACAAAGATTTCGGTCCGGTCTTTGCATTCGTCCGGCCAATGCTTCGACTGCGGGGGCGTATTAACGGATATATATATTTATTATATATATTCCGATTGATATGTATTATCTTGTATATATTTGATTAAGTCTTTAATTTTGTTATGTATATCTCTTCCCAATATATAGGAATTATTGTTAGGTTTCTTGTATTATTTAAACCTCTTTTGGGTTATCAATGAGATCATCGAACTATTCAAGTTTTCAATTTAAGTAGCAGCAGGACACAAAAACAAACTCACAACTCATCAACATTCGGGTGGAATATCCTGTTTAAAAAGCCACTCATCTGGAAGCTCCACGCGCCCACCGCCTTCATATAGACCTGATGCATAATATGTAATTACTCATCATTGTTCAAAAAATCTAAAAGATACAGAGGAGACCCTTACTTTCTTTTGGACCATGGAATTCCACATTAAGTTCATTAATCCCATCATTTATCGGTTCCACAACATAGTCACTCATCATCCTTCAACAAGAATAAAAAAAAACATAATACTAAGAGCAACATCAATTTAATGAAGATCAAAATCCATAATCTCAAGACAGTCCTGTGAACTATAACCAATAAACATAAGTAGCAAATTGCAATAAATGTCAACATACTTTCATTTCATTTTTTAATCTGGTCATCGGACCTTCACAATTGTTACTAAAACCACAGTACTTTTCAACATTGATTGTGCTAGGTAATTTCCAAAAAGAAAAGAGTTAGCCTGCTGATAAAGGTGGAGGAGACTATAATGGATTTTAAAAGTTTCTTGAAATCCAGTAACCACATCAGAAATGAAATAAAAGTGTGTCGCTACTTAGGTGGTGTTTGGGATTACATATTTAAACCACTTATGCATATTTTTATAAGCCGAATCAGATAATCGAGTTGATTTTTTTCAAAACAACTTATTTTACCATAATAGTAAACTCGTAACTTTAAATTAAAAGGGAATAATCAGTTTGAAGTAAGCAGATAAGCATAAACTATTCGTCCAAACACTAAAAAGCACCTTTAATATATAATGACCATACTTAGCATACAAGTTTCTTGCACAAATAAGACATGATAAAGAAGATCCTTACAGCTTCATGACATCCATTTCCCTCCTCTTGCTTGGAGATGACATTTTCTGAACTATCTAACCTGCTATGCAGAACAAAAGAACAGAGCCCAACATGTCCCATTTTAGCAAACACTAAACAGACGTCAACAACATCAAATCAAGAACAGGATGGGTACCCAATTATCAAAATGGCCATAAAGAAAACTGCAACCAATACACTCAGAATCCTTATAAGTTATTACTTATTACCCACCGAAAGATAGCTAATTAGCTATAGACCAGTTGTAAATTGTGCCTATCGTTTCACTAACCAACTTCAACCAATTTTGTGTATGTTTCTTGTATGGATAGTTCTCTGATGAATTCAATAAACCCCTTCAACTTTCTGCAAATTTACAACTGCATTTGCGGTTTCAAGTTTGGTCTTTGAATGCACATGAAGAACCTAAGGGTTACCAATTTGGCAACTCACACACAACACAAACACAAATTGCAAACATGGAATATATTAGCTCGTTTGATGTTGTTGCAGTCTTATTAGCCTTTGCTAAAATGGCTTATGTTCATCATTCCATCCAATGAACATATGCCATTTTAGCAAAAATTAAAGAGACTTCAACAGCATCAAATCAGGAAAACTGCAACCAATACACTAGGATCCTTTATTCTTATCATTTATTACCCAATGAAGGAAAGCTATACAACAGTTGTAAATTATCCTATCATTTCACTAACCAACTTCAACTTCAATTTCAATTTGGTTCAGGTTTCTTGTATGGATGTTCCATTTCATTGACGAATGCAAGAAACCCCTTCGTTTTTTGGCGAATTTACAACTGCATTTTGCGGTTTCAAGTTCGTTCTCCTCGAGGTCAACTAAACCGATCAATTGACCATCCAACGATTACAAATTGGGGAACTAAACACATAACATAAGCACAAATTACATAGAATACAATAGCGCATTACGATAAACATACGCAAGACACAAATCACACAATCTACCCCACCACGAAGTGATCAAACAAAATTGGGGTCAAATTATCCATCCGATCATGTTGAAAAATGAATTACAAAGGATTTACGGGGCGATATAAGGTGATTTAATCGACTTAGAATGGAAGAATTGAAAACCCACCAAGTATGTGATGAGCAGATCGAGGGTTCGTGAGAAATCTACGTGAAATTGTAAAATTTTAGAAAAAGAAACTGAAGGAATATGCGAGAATGAAAAACGAGAAATATATATACACATGTATAAGTGGGGATGGAGAGAGGAAGATGATGACATGAATACATGATGTCACACGACGCTAACGGAGCTAACGGAGTTAAGTTACGACCCAAGCAATTATTCATCTACGTCTGTTAATCACATATATCTCTTTCGATCTCAAGTGAGAGAAATTCATCAAAGAGAATAATTTTCATTTAACTTTCTCTCTATCAAAGAAAAAAACAAGATTGGTTAAGAGGAATCACGAATTTGCTTGTTAGTAGTCTATTAAAACGTAACTTGTTTAATTTTTACTATAAACAATACTAATTTTTTTATTAAGTTTTCATAAAATACTATTTAATCTTATTATTAAACTAAAATAAAAGTCCAAAAGTTCTAACCTTAACTCTCTTTTATCTTTATGGCTGTTGTTCCCTTTTTTAGGTCGTGATTTCCTCCACCCTCACTCCGTCGTCACCCCCAACTTCTGTTCGTCGATGCTCCTCTACCTTTGTCGCTCCTTACGATCAGAGTCTTTGATCACCCACTGTGATGCTTGTTCTACCTAATTCGCCGACCCCCCGATGTTACATCCATGGTGCAATCCACAAGTTGTCCCTAGAGTTATACATAAAATGAAAAGTGAGATAAGATGATTTGTTTGAAGAAGGTGAAACCCTAGATAGGGTAGCTTCCACTAACAACCATTAAAAACGTCCGGTAAACCTTCAAATTTTGCACCGACATCTTTGTCAAAAATATTAATTCAATAGCAAACATGTTGTAGTTCATGTCTAACTTGGTATGTTTTATATGTTGAGGGACCAATACTGTTTACTAAAAACTTGAGGGACTTGTAGCAATTCATTAGAGCTTGAAAGGACTGTTTTTGCATGTGGCTCAAATTTAGTAGAATAGAAAAGAAAGGGAGTTTGAATGATTACAAAGAGTTGTCTTCTTCATCTCACACATCGTCTTTCATGTATATTATTCTCTTTATTTTTTGAGTCTTGAGTGATTGATTATTATTGTTCATTGTTCTAGAGAGCTTATGTTTTGTCTGTGAGTTTATCTTTTATTTTTGGTTTTTTGATTCGTCATAATGATAAAATCATTCTTAGAGTTTTGTCATTTTCAAATCAGTGGTATTATTTTTATTCATTATTTGTATTCTATGTTAAGATTGTCATGTTGATAATCTTAGGATAGTCATATTCTTAATATTGATTAAGATCTTTTGTTTAGGGTTTATAATTTCTTGTTCTTGGTATAATCGACTTTTGGGATCGTAATAATATCTACATTCTTACTTTGTGACATACCATGAAATCCCACGTCTGAATTCAACAAACGAGAATAGGAACAGGAATCCATCACCATTTTACATCTAAATCATTCATATGGACTTTTTATTGGTATCCTTTTTGAAAAATTTGACTTTGTCACTATCTATAAATCTTATATTAAGTTAGGATATGAGGTATACTTTATGAAATTACATGTGAATACATTTGTGAGTCACACTCACAATAAACCCCACTCTTCTCATTTGAAAGCTGGCTCCGGACGTGAGTATATATGAAATCCTCATAGCTTTTGTTTAAGTGTTTTCACTAATGTAATTTCTATCACCGGATGGAATCCCTAGTGTATGGTTTCTTAATGTATCAATGTATGACTTTAAGCACACAAATATGATTTCTTTCCTTTTCTTTTTTTTTTTTTTTCCCTAAAATGTCCTTAATTCTTTTTATAAATTCTAGTGTTTCTGTTATAGTGTTATATGTTATCCATCCTTGTAGTAGGTAAAGATGCTTCATTACTTTGACCCATCAAAACAACAACAGTATCTTTTTTATTATATTATATTATATTGATTATAATGTAATACAAATTGATATGAAAATTATATCTTAGAAGATTGCACGAGTTTCTGGTCTTGATATTATATTATTGTAACATTCAAATAGGTGTCAAAACTCAAACTCTGATAAATGTGAGATAAGATACCCAAAATTCCACCATTTTTATGCAAACTTCTAACACATTATAGCACACAATATTCGATTACATTCAAAGTCTGTCGTTGGGTACGACGAGGAAAAGATATGACAACTAAAAGAAGTGAAGCGATAGAAGCGTCGTCGTGGATGAATCAGATGATGCCATTTGTCGCTATGTTGATGATAACATGTATGGATATGAGTGTGTTGACCATGGTCAAAGCAGTCATGAATGGTGGTATGTCCAGTACTGTTTATATTGTTTACCATGATGCTCTTGGTATTTTAATACTGCTTCCATTTTTCCTCATCGGTATCTTCAGGTTTGCCACCAAAATCTATTTTGTTTCTTTGTTTTTATTGCTTGAAGTAAATATCATTAATCATGATTCTAATAATAATAACAATAATAATAATATTTGTACTTTTACAGAAATGTTGCGCGTCCCCCGCTCAGTTTCCATCTTCTTTTCAGATTCTTTATCCTTGGTTTATTAGGGTAAGCTGCTTAATTCGGGTCGGATTGGTTCAAATGGGATGGTTTGGGTTTGGATCATCACACGAACACTTTCTTGACCATTTATTTGAAAAATGTAATGAAATTTTAAGTGAAAATTGCATAAATAGTACATGTGTTTTGATCAGATTGCACGTTTGATCTTTAGATTTTGAAAATTAAATAAAGTTAGTCCAAGCTTTTGTATACTAATTACAAGTTTGGTCCCTAAAATTTTTAAATTTACAAACTTAGTCCAAACTTTTATGTGGACGTTATACTTTTAATCTTTAAATTTAAATTTAAAAGTTAGTCCAACCTTTTATGTGGACGTTACAATTTTAGTCTCTAAAGTTAAATTTAAAAATTAGTCAATTTTATAAAATACATAAATACTAAATGAATTTAAAGTTGGGGACCAAACGTGCAATTTATACACAAAAGTTTGAACTAACTTTACAATTTTTAAAGTTTAAGTACCAAACATAAAATATATTTAACCATAGGGAATAGTTTTGTAGTTTTCTCAAACTTTAATGTGTTTAAATGCATTAAACATCTATTTTAAAATTTTAATGTTTAAACAGTCTAGGTTGATGGGTTTATGGGCCAGATCACGGGCCCAGTTGGTTTAAATGGGCCATGTGTTTGGTTGATCACCAAAATACTTTCTTGACCATTTGTTTGAAAAACGTTACAAACTTTTAATATGTTTATGTGCATTAGGAATAGATTTTTAGTGACAATCTGCCCGTTTACCTGGTCCGTTTTTAACTAAATTTTTTTATTTGACCGACTCGTTTAGATTAACACACCACAATCGACCCATTTACATATGTTACAAATTTTTACATTCTAATAACTTTTTACAATACATATATTGGTTGTTTGTAGGTTGTGCCTTTTTCAGGTACTTGTTTATCAAGGTATTTACTACAGCTCTCCAACCATGGCAAGTGCCATCTCAAACTTGACTCCTGCCAACACATTCTTGATTGCAGTTGCCTTCAGGTAGCACTAATTATACGCGCGAATTCCAATTTCATTGACAGATATCATTCCTACCGAAAACATTATGCTAACCAAAAGTCCCTAAAGGTTTCAAACTATTGTATATATCTTTTAGGATGGAGAAGATAGACATAAGAAGTTCAAGCAGTCTAGCGAAGTTATTAGGTACCATGATAGCAATATCTGGAGCAATGTTGTTCACATTCTATCAAGGCCCGGAAATTTTTCATGTGACCCGTTCTGATTCATCGAATCAACTTCTTGTGTCACGGCCATCGGGTTGGATTGTTGGCGGTTTGATTCTTGTTATTGCTAGAGTTGTTTGTGCCATTTGGAATGTTTTACAAGTAAGATCTTCGCCAAGTAGATGAAACGTAGGATTATTTTTCACTATTAATTTCTTGTTTCTTGATTTATACATTAGTCAGCAACAGCTAGAGAGTATCAAGATCAACGCGCGATTGTCTTTTTCTTCTGCCTGTTTGGGACTATACAATGTATAGCTCTGTCACCTTTCCTAGAACCAAATCCAGACGCGTGGGTGTTGCAGCCTGGAACTGAGATGATTGCTGTAGTTTTTGGGGTAAGTTGAGTACATTCACATAATTTCAACCTTTGTTTATTTACAAATATGGCGATTCGGGTTGTTTTTTAATCTCAAGTATAAATTCTACCTCAAAGGCTCAAAGTGGGAACGTATCAAATGGGTCAAGCAGGTGTAGGTTGCCTAAAGTCTAATTTAACTTATAGTTTTTGGGGTAAGTTAACTACAACAGTGTAATTTCAACATGTTTATTTACAAATATGCTATTTTAGGTTGTTTTTTAATCATCATATCAAAAGATTTTAGTTATTATTAAATATCATTTAGATTGACTTTGTTAGTTTGTTTCTATTTGAAGGCTGTATTTTCAGTTGCTTTTCGTAATACCGCGATCACATGGTGCTTGGAGAAGAAAGGTCCGGTTTTTGTAGCCATGTTCGCGCCCCTGTCAATAGTTATTGCAGTCGTAATGGGTTTCACTTTTCTTGGTGATTCACTTCACTTAGGAAGGTAAATGATCAATCTTTTTAATCAAATAAATAATCATATTGTAGGTGTAGGATGAGTGTTTGAAACTGTTTATTGTGAAATGAAGATTAATTACTTGATTAAACAATCAACATATCATAATTAGTTTAAACACACATCCAAACACCAGGTGAATCATGGAACGTGGTTCACAGTGATCATTCGACCCATTTGAGGTTGTCGGGTTGATCATTGTTCAATGAAGGAAATCGATCCATGGCTAGTGTTTGAACCTTTAATGTGTGTATGCAGCGCCATTGGAGCCGTGATAGTTGCAACTGGATTTTATACTGTGATGTGGGGGCAGGCCAAAGAAAATAACAAGTTACCTGATTCTTCTGACCAAACAGCCCCTCTCCTTTCATTCAGAAATGAATCAAACTGTTAGTTTGCTATGTAACTCGAGCATATGTTGATGTGAAATCTTCACTTAAATATCATCAAACATTCATGCTTTTAGTGTACTTGTCTGGGTTGTAATATGATTATTCATGTTTGAGAAAGCAAAAAATAATAGAAAAAGGCGAAAAAGATTGTAAAATAGTCCAAACCGCGTAATAAGTAGGCTAGGCTAAACCATGATTGGTTATGATTCAGTTTTTGAACACACCAGGATTTGCCTATCCTTATAGGACCAGTCGGGCTTTTTAGGCCTTCTATCAGACCGGGTTGAGGATCGACTCGGGCTTGGACTGATTTGACCATCTTTAACCACGAGAGTGATCTTTATTCGTCTTGCTAGATTTTTACTGATAGACATAATACATTGGTGATGCTATTAATGTCCAAAATCCTATAGGATCACACATGTAGATAAGAACATAATCAAAAATCATGTGCTGCCTTTAAAGCATTCACAGCTCGTTCCTCATATTTTTATGAGTGAGTGTCATATATCATAGGGGATGTTTGTGAGTGAAAGAGGTTGGAAATTTATGAGGATTCTATCATGTTTTCTCAAAACACGGTACAATCCTCATAAATTTTTTAATATTTTTGAAAGAGGTTGTGAGTGGATGAGAAAGAAAAGTTAATGATAAATGTATGAAATAATATTATTTAATTAAAAAAATAAAGAAAAAATAGTGATATTTAATGTAATTATAAAGATGGGGATGGGGATGGATTGTGAATACTCTTCGTAATGAAAGGTATAACAATTAATAATCAACGCAGATATCACATGTTTATGAGGGATACAAACACTCTTTTATAGGTATCCAATCGACATTATAACTAACCAGCATGATGGTTCATATGACAATATCTCAACCGCCATTAAGCGACACTTAACCACCTTAACCAACTTCCTACTTGCACTGATTGGACCTTATACGAATGACCCATAACATGGACTTCTAAACCCACGGGTTAGACTGACCCATTTTGACTTAAACATAGACACAAGCATTGTCTTTAAACATGAAATATTAAATATTGTACTAAGTTTACTGCTACATTTAGGATCTATGAAACAAACTTATGTATAGTTGCCTAGTTGGTTGGTTCGGGCATTTTAGTAAAATTTATTCAATATTTAAACTTATTGTAATTTTGTTAGTTCCATAATCATGAAAAAAACTAAATTGACATCAGAGTCGTTTATCTGATCATTACAAGGTAAATCGCGACTAGATTTGTAGTTCATGGCTAGGCCCATTGCAAAATGCGCATGTCCATAACGATACCATCATGCTCAAGTGTTGATATGAGTCCATGTGTTCATATGCCATACACTTATAAGTGTACGTGTTTCTGCTATATATGTTTATGCTCAATTATAAGATACTGTTGTGTTCAAACACCATATTTTTTGTCATCAAATGTTATATTCTTTAAACCAAAGGTTACAATTGTTAAATGTTCACTAAAAACTCCTTAAAAAGATGGTCATGTTCAAGGTTGGAGGTCAAACACGACAATAAACCCGAAAATCATGTCAGGCATATGAACCCAAGTAACATGTTTTCACAGTTTGAAAAAAACAGGGCCTGTTTAATCTAATATTTTGTATTAGTTTCTTTACCTTTAATACTCAAATTTTACATCTACACTCGTAAATTTCACATTGTTATCTCGTTTATCTTAGATCCAAGAATAATTTATAAATAATAAAGGCACAAATTTGTAAACTAACTAATACTCAAGGGTCTATTTAAGAAACTTCTTAATCTTCATGCCCTCATTTATCGGCCCCATTATCAACGCCAAACCTCCGATGTTCTCGCCCCTTCATCTTCTGCAACTCAATACCTCAAAACCCTAATTCAAATCCCACTTTTTACCCCTTCAATTCTTCTCAATCCCCTAAATTTCTTTATTTTTCACTAAATCATCTCAAATCTCAAGTGGGTTTTCACCCAATTTCAACTTCCGTTTGAGTTTCAATCTTTAGGGCTTGCTGTTGCAACCCCGTTAATCGTGCTGTATTTCGAAAACCAACTATTGTTTCGTTCATCGTTGCTGCATTCGATCATCTTATTGGTAGTTACTTTGTTCTAATCATCGTTTCAAGGCTCGAATTTTGAACGCTAGTTTTGCTTTTTCTTGAAATTGTGATTTAAAGCTCAAACCAATGTCTGAAGGGTATGCAATTGAGCTTTACTTCGATCCAGCCCTTGAAAATCAAGTTTTGAAAGCATGGAATGTAGTCGCTCGTCGCCAAATTAGCACCCACCTTATAGAAATCGAATCAAGGCCTCATATTACTCTGTTCTCGAGTCCGTTTATCGATCCATCGAAGCTCGAAAACATCGTAAAGGGTTTGCTTCAAAGCAAGATCCTTGCCCCAACTCCCACTTTACCCCTGCTTCAATTACTTTCTTGTTGAATGCAATGAAAAGAGAAGGGATTGAAATCGGGGAAGATTATCGTCCGGATTCGTGGATTCCATACTGTCCTGTTGCAGAGGAAGTGCCGAAGAACCGAATGGCTGAAGCGTTTACGGTTTTGAGGGACTTGAAATTGCCAGTTACTGGTTATGCAATGGATATTGGATTGGTTGAGTACTCGCCTGTTCGTGAACTGTTTTCGTTCGTTCTTGGTAGCGCATCGGTTGAATCCTGAGGTTTGAGTGTTTTAACATATATGTTTCTTGGTGTTCATGTTTGTGTCTGTTTTGATTAATGTTTACTGAGTTTGATGTGTTCTGTGTTGTAAACAACTTATTGTAGAATAATACTGGTTATTTGTTATTGAATTGCGGTATAATATGATGACTTGCTATAATGTTATATCCATGGAATGTTGCATTTTTTTGATGAAATGTTTCTTGTGAAGGGTTGTTGAAGTAATGCATGTTGCTTGGGGATTATGGTGTTTTGATGTGTGTTTCGAAAGTGATTATATACTATATTATATAATTATTGTATTTGTATAGATCACAGGTTTTTTTAAGGCTCAAGAGGTTAACCTAGCATGGTATAACTTGGGCTTGATTATAACTGAACTTGTTTAAGCTTAGCTCGATTCGAGGTTTATGCATCTCGCTTTGTAACGCCGCCCCTTCTCCCTTTTAAGCATGTATTTGCTTTTATGGCTTAAAGAGATATGGATTTTGTTAACTTCGTGGGACTTTAGTGGTTGTATGAGTTTTGATTGTTTATTTTGATCTAAATTGCTTAAGAGCAATTTGCGCAACAAAATTAGTTAGCGATGTATGAATGATCGGTCTAGCACTGTATGCTAGATTGTATTAGTAACAATGCACTTATGAAGCATTTCGAATGTATGAAGAATTGTCAAAACAATCGTAGGAGTGTTGGATATCTGTTTGATGTTTTATATCAGCTTGACAAATGAGTTTAATAGTATTTGCAACAACCCTCTTCGTATAAGTTATAAACCACACAGCTTAAAACGGCCCGAAACAACACTCATGGCAAATTTGATGGTTGTAATTTGTGTTCGGCTGGATGTGATAAACACACCCCCGTCTTGGTGTCATTTTGGTATGAATGAAGTTGTGGGAAGAATCAATGGCTGTCCGCACAGTAGCATAGTCTTTGGGTCTATTTGCGGTCTAGTTTGTCCCGGCGGAAGTAAAAAATTCCCGACTTGGATCATGTTTGTATCCTATCACTTGAGAGCTAGTAAACGTTGATTGGAACATACTCCTGCAGGTAACATTTTAAGTTGGGAGAATTGGTTGATATAATTTCTCTTTTTGGTGTTTTTGTTAAGAGTGGTAAATTTGAACACTTTTTTTTTTTAAATTTGCCATATATATTTCTGTACGGTTATATTACAAGAAGTTTATGCATTGATTATTTCCATTTTAACACTTCAAATTTAAGTTTAAAATTTGAAAAATAAGTCATGATTAAGGTAACGCTTTTCACCCCGTGTTTTACCTTGTGTTACTGGTTAAGAGAGTATTGATGTCTAACATTCACTCGTCTGTGCTTTGAAGCAATCCTTATCAAATCGATCATAAACACTGCATATTTGCATACATTCCACAAAATTGCGTATCGCAAATAGGAGCTAATGAAAAGACCGCGATCCCATAAGAAGACATCACGCTTCCTTGAGGGAAAAAGACAATTTGTGGAGACGGAAATAAAGATATAAAATTCCACCAAAATAACCTGATGTTCAAACCAAGTATCCGAAAACACCTAAAAAAAAATTAAAAGCCCAATAGAATTACTTGTTTTTCAAGCCCCCTTAATAGGTTCTGGTCTGGCATCGTGGCACAAGTCACAACTCATCACTCTCGTTTGTGTATGCAAACATTGGTGAAAACAATGATTCACCATTGTTCTAGCATCCATTTGCCATAAAACAATGAACACTAGCCCGACCTCTATTTAAGATATAGTGATCATGACTTGGCAATATGAAGTCAACTTACTGAAGTACTGTTAGCACGTACAAAATCATGCTCACGTTTTGATCATGGTTTAGATGTAGGGAGAATATAACGTGGGATCAAATCACAAATGATTACGGGGTTACGATTTAACACCAAGTTATAGTATCAGGGGTGTTTACAAATTATTGAATACGATCTTTGGATCAGTAAGTCGGTTGTTATCATGAGATTTATACGGTTCAGTTTACAACTGTGATTAATTACTAGTTTACCCTATAGTTTGAAACTTACACAGGCTGTGTAGACAGAACATTTCACATATCTAAAACATCATCTTTTTTCAATTCTTACATAAAGTTATATGATCATCTTGATGTTGGAAAACAAATAGATGAAGCTGGTGCAAACAGCAAGATCAGACTGTAACGCCTGACTAATCTACAAAACCTACTGTTAGTTTTGCTGTTATTCATAACTGTAATTAGTAGATCGACTGAAAATTATAACCATATCCTCAACACTCCTAGTTGCTTATATCATTGCAGTGCATTTTCTATGATAATATAGTAGCCTGATCACCACACTCACGATTTACAAGATATTGGCAATGTTATGCATCTTTAAACAGGAATTACACCAAATCATTCAAATACCATCAAAAAACATCAAATGTAGACTCAGATCACAAGGAAGAAAGTACGATTTGAACATCAGACATGATACAAGGAAGTATGAACTAACCATAGTGCTGTCTAGAACCATCAGAACCTACCCTGTAGCTGTATATAGGGGTCAGGGCCACAACCACTGAAACCAGACTCAGCCCTTGGTGACAAAAACAGGATCCAGAAAGGGCTGTCTGTGACTCTGTACTACCAGTCCCCTTTGGTTACATAGTTCCAACCCGACCCAGTCGTAACCCAGTTGGAGGTTTGGACCAAATCAAAGTAAATGAATATGATTTCATTCACAAGAAACAACAGAAAAGGAAATAAAATTTAATAAACTAAACCCACAAGAACTGGCACTCTACATATATCCGTTGAAACCAATTCCCTGGTTTTGTTTTGTTTTGTTTTGTTTGAGGTGGGCAAATGCTTTGAAACAAGTTAAACATCAACACAGGCCACACTCTGTTCAAACTATATCAAGCAACAACTCAACCCTATGCATTACAGAACCCTCACAACAACCGAGAAGGTTTTGTCATAAACACGACGAGGGGAATATTCTTCAGGAAACCCATCAAACGCAACAAAGTTCGGTGAGTGAACCACTGAGGAGGGTCTCCAGACAGATTCCCTGCAAGAATCATATCAAACACATGAACAAATAAACAAATCAATCGACCCCAAAACTCACAGACTATAAAAAAGACTCACCAGACGTTGCAAGAACGCCTTTTCCTACTGCCAATGTGGATGTTTGTAGCTAATCCTATCACCATCCCAACCGCCATCGGGCTCTTTCCTCTTTGATGTACCACCACCACCTGCTGCCGTTTGCTGGAACATCTTTATCTGCTCATCAGCTGAGGCTTGAGAACCAGCAAGAGGTAACTGTCTCAATGCAAAAGGCAATTTATCATCTGAACCACCTCCAGGACCTGCATTTAGATCTAAAGCTTGACTTCCCCACTTCCTACCATCAGGACCAACGTTACTCGAACCGCCAGGCAGACTCATAAAGTACGGCCTATAAGGCATTGACACCACACCGTTGGGTCCCACCGAAGGAATAGATGGAAAACAAAGCTGCCCACCACCAGAGGATGAAGAATCCACATAAGCATTCGAAACCGAAGACAACGTATTTGAAATTGAAGGTATTGAGAAACTGGGCTCGAATGGGAAAGCTGGATACTGATATGGTACGGTAGATGAAAATGCAACGGCAGGAGCTGATGGCAAGACGGGGCCTCTGAACATTTCAGGATTTAGTGATGTGCCAGCAGTCATGGGAGTCAACATTCTTTGAGACGAGATTGTCATTGCTGGGTATGTATTGTTTGGTGGAAACCAAGTAGAAAAGTTCCCGATATCCATATTACTCATTCTGACATTGGGAACCCCAGACATAAACTGCATACCGTTTTTGGAAAAGGATACCGCTTCACCACCAACTTCTTCCACACCAGGCCCATTCAGGTCGAAGTCCCTTGAAGAATTCGGCCCGCCAGGTAAAAATGACCTAGAAGGTCTACTGACTGACAGCTGCACAACCTCCGGACCCTCCTCACATGCATTTAGATCAAGATCCAGTCCCGATGGTGCATTGTTTTGACCAGCATCATCAACTCCAACATTCAGGTCAAAGTCAAAAAGAGGGCGAACTGATTTACTGTTATGGTTATCAGTAACTGGAATGTCAACCCTTCGTGGTTCAGCTGGACGGAATGCACTGGTGGCAGCAGAACCTTTCCACCCAAGCTCAGGCTTACTTCTTGAAAGACTCTCCGAAGGATAAAACGGTCCTTTGGCGGCTGCGGCTACGGTAATCAAACCAGAACGATTTTTAACATCAGAAGGTAATGGGCTAGGTATATGAAGAGCAGTTTTTTCAACCTCTCCTTGTGACACATCATCACTAGGAAGAACTTCATTCAAATCAAAGTCCAACTTTACTGTACGATCTTCAACACAACTGGGCTCTGTTATGTCATTAGACTTTTCACATGATCCTACTTCTTGCATTACAGCAACAGAAGTCTTTCCATCTTTTTCAATATTTTCATGGGCAGGTTCACTAGTGCCAGAATCCATATTTGTCTTGCACTCGGTTCAGCCTTCTGTCATCAGTCTCTTCAGACTTTTGTGCTAAATCAACATCACCACAAGAAGGGGTGGCCACAGGCTGATCTGTTAACCGTTTGTGCACCAGTTTCTTCTCATCCTCGTGCATATCTGAAGATGACCAAGAAGCCGATTCTTCATTAATCTGTGTCTCCGGTTTTACACTTGTAACAGGTGCATCAGATGGACTCAGAGTGTTTTTAATTGATTTATCATCCAAGCTCTTGTCTTCCTGTAGTGGACTTGAACTGTTAGCTTTCGTATTTGTAGCCTCCACAGAAGCATTTTCTATCAAAGCAGAAGGCTTTACCTCAGGTGCCAAATGTACCAACTGTGTATTGTTATCCCCACCAACAGAATCAATTTGCTCCACCATGACATGACCATTAGCCACACTGATATCCTCACTCTGACCTCCATCGTTAGCCATTTGTCTCAACTTAGCAACATTCACAGAACACGAGTCTTCAGGTACGGGTGAGTTACTTGCAGGGGAACATGCTGGCGATACATCAGATCTCGTTATTTCACCAGCAGCCACACTGGCAAGAAGATTAATTCCACCATCATCACCAACCGATGGAGACACGCTAGCTTCAGAAAATTTGGCACAGCTCTCCACCAAAGCATTTATAGAGCTATAAGAAGGCTCATATAGTTTCCCTTGTTTTGGAGTAATCCCTGACGATGAACCACTGCCAAAAGATGCATCTTTCCTACCATGTTCTTCATCACGGACAACCAATCCTTCTTTCCCCCGAGACAAATCTGTACCCGTGTTTGTGTTTGGTACATTGTTCAGGGTATCAATTTTTCCACTTACCTTCTGATCTGGCTTTTCGGAAGGTACCAGAAGTGAGCCCTTGCCAGATATCGTAGAGGAATCTTCAGGTGATTCCACACTTGCTGTCTGTGCTGGACTTCGACCAGCATTTGGCAACCTCACAATGAGTCTCGGGCTGCTTCCATTATCTAAAAGTGACACATCAGATGCTCTTTCTGATGTATGTTTAGTTGGTGATCCCT
Source organism: Flaveria sonorensis (assembly GCA_025506505.1). Taxonomy (NCBI): domain Eukaryota; kingdom Viridiplantae; phylum Streptophyta; class Magnoliopsida; order Asterales; family Asteraceae; genus Flaveria; species Flaveria sonorensis. The sequence goes on from CM046432.1 coordinate 65,434,565, forward strand.
TATCAGATGCAAGAGTGCGATTCAAATGACTAGTTTTTCCAGATTCATTCTTAACTCCTGGGACTGTGGTTCCATGAAAACCATTGCTCGAGTTTTTACTATGAGAAACACTACTAGAGATCTTACATACACTTGAAGCTCCAGTTTTCCCATGATCACTAGAACAAGATTGACTATTGTTTGGAGATTGACTAGAACTGCAACTCCTTCCCTCTTTAGTTGCTGATGACGGGGACAATTTTGTTGACACAGGAGATGTTGGTGATTTTGTGACAGCTTCACCTGAACTTAGTTTTGGCTGTTGAGCTTTCATTGCAAGTAGTTGTGAAGTAGAACCCTTGGGACCCGCCTCGGAAGAACCGCTTATACGTCTACTACCACCCATATGAGAAACTTCTGAAATCATTGATTTGTTTGGCCAAGAACTGCCTCGGCTTGTACTAGACTTTGTTTCAATAATATTCATTTCAGCTTCTACACGTCTCTTCCATGTGCTGACTAGACTTCTGGCTTTCTTCTGAATTTCAGAATTTTTATGACTACGTAGATGATTTACAGACTTCCCAACATTACACGTCTGTAAAGCATGAAGATTCACAGGCAACCTGTCAAGTGCACGAAGCAAGGAAAAGAGAAATTCCTCAACAGATTTATCATTCTCTTTAGGACTACCATCACCAATCTTGCACTTGTGGATCTCTTGAAGCCACTCATCTAAAACCAACAAGCCCCTTAAATGAACAAACCGAGCTAAGCAATCAAATCTGTCAGTAACTGATATTACATCAACAAGTAATGTTCGACAAGCTAAGTCTAGTTTCTTCTCAGTGCTAGCAGGTCGCATGAGCTGTATTAGTTTTTCAACTCCACCAAAATCCACCAATCCTCCTTTATCCGTAATTTTAGCAATTTCAGTTTTTAATATTTGTTCTGGTCTAAGTTGACCTGAATCTGCATCATCTACTTTAGATAAACGATCACGTTTGACAGATTCTGAATTGTGAGCACCATGTTCTCTCTTCTTACTCTTGGCATGTGACGAAATAGAGGATGAACTATTTTGTACATTATCTGAACTATGTTTTAGTTGTGCTGACCCATTTGGACCATTTATGGGTTTTGGAGACCGACCTCCAGTCTGCACTGCTCCATGCATTTCTATTGACGTCTTATCTAATAGCTGGTCTACTTCTTCTTGTAGTTCCTGTGTCAAAAAGGACTACATATCCAATCAAGATAACTTTCAACAAATTAAGTAATATAAAACAAGAAAAACAGAACACTTATGCTTACGTTAATGTAGTTTTTGTCAGTTAACCACCATAAACACTCGCTCTCAATATCATACACTCGTCTGCACACAAATGAGGATATCCCTGGAGGAAATTCAACACCTTTACGAAGAAATGTGACTTTACACGGATGGAGTAACGATGCAGCAGGTATCTCATCCTTGTGAAAAGAGTAGAAAACCTCGTTTGGTGCTGCTTCAAGCGAAGCACCTTCTTTAAGCTTTACGTCTGCAGGTCGGTAAAGCCAATTCACACAAAGACTTAAATTATTTTCTTTTCCTACTTTTAATTTACGGATTCTTCCAACAAATGGAAGGGAATTGTAGGGTGGCTTGAACAAAGCACAGTCGCCAACATTAATCTTTCGACCATCCTGCAAGAATGAAACAGATTAAACCGGTGTAAGTTATTGTTAGATCAGCTAGAAAGAAATAAAGAATGGGATGAGTGATAGGATACGTTCACATATTGGTAGCAAATATATCCAACTTATTTAAGATGATAAATTGTTGACAAGGATAACTTCATGTCATGAAAAATAAGCAAAATAACTTAACATCTAGATTTAAAAAAAAACAGCATCAGGATTTTAGAAAGCATCAAAGATTACAATTATCCAAAAATATGGCTTCAAATACAATTCATAGATCAATTACACAACCAGCAAAATGAAGTTGCTTTTATATTTGTAAACAGACACATACATGTAATGCATTGGAAAGCATGAATATTAATCAAATAACAGACAGCTAATAAACAAACATCAAATGACCACCAAATGTCTCTAACTACAGCAGTGGATGATCAAAAGAACTAATAAGGTTAAGAGATGACCATATATCCAAAACAAAACTACATGTTACGTAAATTTGAATAAAAAAGAGACAAACTAATTTATATAATGCAATGAATACAAAAGTGATCCATATAAGCCCAGATGTAACTGTGAGTTGCCGTGCAACCCAATTTAGAGTGATAACAACATTTACATACCATACCAACTTACAAGAACGCTAAAAAAGGCATATTAATCAAGAAAACACATAAACAAACAAACGATTATGAACATCCATATACACACTCACACACTGAAATAAAAACATATATATACTTTGGAGAAAGAGTTAGTATCAATGAAAACGAAGGAATTGGAGGGAGCAGCTACAGACGGCGTGGAGGAAGATGGGACCGGCCACATGTGCCACCGGTGGAACCACAACTCACCTTCCCACCGCCCATACATAATAGCTTTCGTCCATCATCACAATCATCAATGATATCGCTTTTCTTACTAATCAAATCTCGTTCTTCGTACCGTGCGACGCGAACCATCAATTACGGAAGCCAATTCCCCGATCCCCTTTACCAAATCAGAAACCCTAAGCGGTTGAAACGACCGATCATGACACGAATTGGCACCTCGACGCCTCCAGATCGGCTATCGGGCAACGGAAACGTCGGATTACGGAGGCGTAAACGATCGGTTGACGGAGGATGGATGTGGGCTCGAATTAGGGCTTTTTTGGGTGGAGACGATGGGGGACGAATTCGACGGTGGGGGTTGCGGTGGTGGTGTGGATCTGTGGCGGAGGCGGTGGTGAATCGGAGGATTTGTTGTGGATAATCGGCCGGCAGAGATTTAACGGGGAGAGAGATTGATTTGAGAGCGAGAGAGAAGGGGAAAGATGAAATTCGAGGGAGAGAGAGAAAGAAAGAGGGGTTGCGAAACGGCGAATTGAAGGTCTAATTAGGAGATCGAGTATTGTCTAGGGGAAATTTTTTAATTTCACTTTCGTAAGCACGAACGGTGTCGTTTTGTCTATGTTTTATTGTTTTAATATACATGTAGGGAGTGAATTTTGAAGATCATGTTATCAAATTTACATTTGACTTTTTGATTTGATGCATTGGAAAACAAAATTTTCTTAAGACAACCGATTAGAGAGCGTTATATGAGCTTAGTCGGATAAGAAAATTAGACTTTAGCTGGCACGGAAAAAGGCTAACAGACACCGGTTAAAACTTAGTTGGGATATAGTTTTGTCGGTAGAGTTGTAACTGGTTTTTTTTATTAGGTTTTTGGTTGGCTTCATTGCATTTTTCAATGTGTTTTTATGGGTCAGCTGGAATCTTGTTCTCTTAGTAGCTAAGTTTTTGTGACGTTTTCTATTGATTACTTTAGCAAATGTTAATATTTCTAGACTAAAAGTCGGTGTTTATTTTTGAATGAACTGAAAGTTAATGTTTATTTTTACTTAAGATGAAATCAAAATGTCTGTGTTGTTGATATAAATTTATTTAGTATACTAAGTTGATTGACTCTCATACCCTCGTATTATTTATAATTGTGTATATAATTAAAATGGATTTTTGATTCAATAGATATTTGGAAAAGTATGAGTCTTTAACTGGATAACAAACTAACGGTAGCATTTTTTATTATAAATATACGGAAGAGATTAACTACATGGGTAGAAAGGTTCAATTAGAATTGGATCGTCTAAGAAATAATGAACAGACATATACATCTAGTAAATCTTACTTAATTTGAAATCAAAATGACATAACGAGAAAAAAGGGGAGTTAATACTCGTTTATTTACAAAAATGTCTCCAGACTCTTTAAACAGTTTCTCACAAACATTCGACTCCCTTCCATCTCACGCTCTAATGATATCCTCATATCAAGAAACTAAGTTATTTCATTTATCATAGAAATACTATTGGCATGCATAGTACTAATATATTTTTCTCTGTTTTTTAAAAATCATCAAACTTTTTTTTGGCTACGTGCACCATGAAAGTGATGACTTCCAGCCGCTCTGTTATCAGCACCACCAGGTTGGGAACAAGATAAATTTGTGTCCCTAAATCTTTGACCTCTAGACTAATCACTAGACCAGGCGTGCCCGACAATATTCCCAGCCTCCATCAACTTTTTTTTTCCTATCTCGCTATCAAAGAATGTTTAAATTACTCATGAATGTCCTTCAGTTTAGTAACAACATTCATTAAACTCGACCATTCATTTAAATTACTCATGTGTATATTTTTAACAAGAAGCACCATCCACATACCTTAAAACATTAGGGTGCTAAAGTAATATTCTTTATGCATATCACTAGTTTTCTTGTCTTCTCCCCTACTAGGACCGATGCATAAAATTATAAATTCCCCTTTGAATTAGGTTTGACATCCTCTTCATACAATATCAAAGTACCAATCTGTTGTTATCCTTTGATGCTTGGGGATGTCTTCCAATTGCATTTATTTCCTTTCTATAAAACATTACGATATCCGCTAAAAAAGATGAAATGAACCTAGCTAAATTTCAAGAAGATGATGCACCAATTTTCATGTCTTAAACATTCCTATCTCCATGGAGCTTTCTCGTAATGTACTAATCAATCACTGACTAGTTCCGAGGGAAAAGTTGATGATAAAAATCGAAAACGTTAGATCTTGCACCCCAATGAAGCCGGGGTTAATTCTTTTTTCTTTTCTCGTCCTTTCTCCTTCTCGTCCATCATGTCAGACTAATTATTCCCTTGATCCCCTATCGAGAATGATGATCAAAAGATCTATGTCCAATTAGGAGGCTTCGATTGACGGCTGATCATTCAAAATACAACATAAAAAATATGAACTCGTGTTATCGAAAAAAAAAATTAATGTTTTCTGGTTTTACACAATTGGGTTATAATTTTGGTCATGGTATTAATTATAAAATTAAAGTTGTTTCTCAAAAAATTAAAATAAAAAATTTGCATACATTGATGCAACTTGTGTACAAATATTAAGACTCCAACAAATGAATGTTATATGTTTGTTGTATTATATTGTTCTATATATCAACATAACACATAGCTTATAACTATAACATATAAGCAGTGGGGGAACCAGGAATTTTTCCCAGTGGGGTCACTATTTTTCGGTGATTCGTTTTGTAACAAGATAATATAAAATTATCAGGTTGTCCAGTCGGGTCGGGTCGGGTCGGTTCGGAATGTAATTAAATTGCGTAAAAAATATTAACAAAAATATAATATCAAAAGAAATCAAATGACTATTTCCTGAAACATTTCCTAAGATCACTTTACCAATTTCTTCATTTAATAGCCCAAACAACATTAAAACTCAATAAAATGTCCTCTATAAAGTGAATTCTCAGACTCATCATAACCACGAAAAGACAACCCACCATTTAATAATGCTTTTGCAAGAAGAACGGAAGCACTTAATCGGATTCTATAATCTCTTTTTTGTTTGTTACTTTGTTTTTCAAATGCAACATGTATGGATTGTTCTTGTTTAAGCAAGTCATCACCTTTTTTGTGTGCTTTGTTGTGAAGACTATTAACATCACCAATATATTTGGTAAATCTTTCAGTTTTGTTCCAACCATTAAAACCTTCATTCACAAATGCATCTTTTTGACCAATTTCCTTAAACAAATAACAAAACAAACAATATGCTCTATCCGTTTTCACACTATATTCTAGCCAGTTTCGATATTGTTTAAACCACTCGGGACGAAATCGTCTAGATTTTCCACTAAAATCTCATTGTGGAAACTCATGCCCAATAGGTTGACATGGACATCTAAGCAAGTATGCTCTTCGAATTTCATCTTTTTGATTAGGGTGATATGATGATATTGGCTTTCGTTCAGAAGAATCCTATGAAAGATCATCTAAATCAATTCTTGCTGGAATACTATTATTAGATGAAGAAGCCACATTCGATGGTTTTCTTTTCACAACAAATCGTTCCATGTTCCTAAAATATTCAATGCATCACACATATAACATATTATTAATTGTGATGAACTAAATTACTAATATAATGTAATACCCAAATTATCTCAAACAAAATATAGATTCTAGATTTCTAAACACCTAAATTAACAAACAAATTATAAATTCTAGATTTCTAAATTCTAAATACACAAATTAACAAACAAATTATGTAAAATAAGTTAAATCTAACAATGAAAACGCTAAAGGGTTTGAACTTTGAATAAATAATTTAGAAAACTAACATTTCCAAGAATAATTGTAGACTTGTAGTTTAAGTGAGCAGTCGAGGCTGCCGAGCAGTGAACGAGCAGACGAGCAGCAGTGAACGAGCCAACGAGCAGCAGCAGTGAACGAGCAGCAACCAGCAGGCAGCAGCAGTGAACGAGCAGCAGTAGTGAACGTCGAGCAGCAGTGAACGTCAAATGAGCAGCAGCAGTGAGGGCGTGAGACAGCAACAGCAGGTTAAAATTCGAATGGTTGCCTAGGGGAAGAACAATGGGGGCTAGGGTTTTATTTTGTGTTTTTAGAATAAGGGTAGTTTAGTAATTTTACTTAAATAAAATAAATAAATAAAAGGTTGTTGCCTATTGCAACCTGCAGGTTTCAAACTCGTGAACTAACGATATTTTTGTGTTATATTGTCAAACTTAATATACTAATAGGTTCACTTCCTGTAAAACTATGGGTTCACTAAAAAATTCGACATCATACGTTACACTACGGGGTTTAAAAATCAATGGAGTCACTTGACCCCATTGTCGACACCCTAGTTCCGCCCCTGCATATAAGTGTAGATATTCACATTTTCAGTGTTGTGTTTAAGTTGTGTATAACTTTTAGTATCCGGTTATTTAAATTGCCACACATCAATAATTTAAAATAAACAGCATCAGTTCCACCATACCCAAAGACTGCAAATAGATTATAAGCAAGACAAAAGCGCCATAATCGGATTATCAGTTCCAAAACACAATGCCAATCATCTTTCGATAAACGACTGCTTTGCTTCCAGCAGGTTCACAATCTGACCACTACCACCTGAACTTCGTTTAAGGTGAACTTAGATTACTGTATGCCAAAGCGTAGTTCGACTTTCTGATCACTTTATTAGTGATTATCCTTCGGTTTCTGTGTTCTATTTGAATCGAATTTCGACCTAATATCTCCACTTATTCGTAAATTGGAAGAGAAATTAAAGTGACGACTATAGCATAGTTAGATGTTTTATTATACAACTGATGACGAAAGAACAAATCCAACAGGCAACAGCCAATTCACAATCGAAGAATCAAAAAGAAGTGAATGCAATATGTGATATAAATGAAACAGAGAACATACAACAAAATCGAGAAAAAGATCCATCAGCCAAGCACTTGAAAATAGGTACCTCATGGATGAGAACGAAACAAAATCAGAACACTTGCCGACCAACACTTAAGATGCCTGCCCAGATTCAGAATTAGGGTTCGTGCTGGCCGATTGCAACTCTAAAAGGAACATATATGATGATTGGCAGCCTATTACTTTCAAATGCTACACAAAATTAGAAGTGGGTGAAGATAAAACCTGCTCAAACGCACTGATAAAGATGATGATTGGTCTAGGAACTAATGGTCACAGCTCACAGAAAGACACTGAACGCAGAGGATGGTGATGGGTTGCGACCGTTGCAAAAGGATGAGCAAAAAAAGTTTTCTTTGGGAAACGGAGAATATGAATTTACCATCTCCACCGGCCATTAAATGTGTAAGGACTAAGGCGTACACGTGTTGGTGGCTCAAGCTAGCTGGTAAACTCCCATTCGATTGAACGGCTCAAATTTCCAAAAACACTATTCATCAACATCGTTTATTAACTGTAAGGTAATTTTTACGTAACAAATTTTAACACCTTCGTCGTATCAATGTTTGAAAATATACAACGATTATGACTATAATGGTGCAAGCCCAAGTGTGAAGGAGCAAGTTATCTCATTTTTTCAGGCGTTTATGATCGTTTGTCCTATGGGACTTTATTAAAATAACCATAACTTGGGCTAGAAGTCTTCGTTTTGGGCCTGCGACCAGTCGAAACGACCGCTGGACTGAGGAGCACGTTTTCACAAACAGCTG
>CM046432.1:65442865-65537865 GCA_025506505.1 Flaveria sonorensis
GTGCACCCCGAGTCAACGACCCATTCGTTACCTTCTTCAGATCTACCTGCGACGTTGGCAACCGGATGATTATCCTTAGGTTGGAAGCTTTCTTGAAAAACTCCATAAGTTGGAGGTATTGCTTGTGGTCCAACCCCTCGATCGGACTCCGACCATCTCCAGCTGACCCAGCTTCAGCAAATGCAGCTTTGGGCTTTTGCTTATCACCTTTGCCCTTCCCCGGCCACCATTCAGGGTAGCCTATAATCTTGAAGCAACCACTGCGATTGTGTCTATCTCTGTCGCAAACATCACAATGTTCAACCTTCTCATTTGAGTTCTTTTTGAAGGTTTCGAATCCCTCTTTGTTCGAGTTGTTCGTCCCAGCCCCTCGCTTCACTTGAGCCTAGAAAGCAGCCCTTTCGATGTTGGGTTTTTTACCACTCGATATTGCTCTCTGTTGTTCATCTTCTGAGACAAGGTGGTATGCCTCTCCCAAAGATGGGGTTGGTTTCATGGCGAGAATCTACGTTCTAATGGTGGAGAAATCCGTCTCGAGTCCAGAGAAGAAACTCGTATAACCTTTCCTTATCTCTTAACTCTCCATCTTTTTCCCAATACCGCACGTACAACCATTGCAAGAACATCTTGGTATGGAGGAGACGGATGCAATCTCATCCCAATAACCCTTAATCTTGTGTAGTAGGCAGAAACGGACGTTCCATCCTGTCTCGTGGTGCTCAAGAGCTGCTTCAATTCGTTGGCTCTCGGGGCACTCTCTTTTCCAAATCGTTCACGTAGGTCCCTCCAGATTTCTTCGGCAGTAGCAGCGTATTTGACGCTGATTCTGATCTCCTTCTCCATTGCTGTGGTGAGCCATCCCTTGATCATAGCGTCACACCGAAGCCAAGCCATGTAATCACCGTCGGTTTTCTGTCGCGCCTTGATTGTGCCATCAACAAAACCGATTTTGTTTTTAGCGCATAAAACAATTTCCATTTCTTGGAACCAATCGAGATAGTTGTTGTCGTTTAAGAGATCGTTCACTTGTATTTGCCTTGGGCAGTCTGATGGATGCAGATAGAAGGGGAACTAGGATCGATGGGTTGGTTTTGGGTTTTGGCTTTTCCATCATCTTCTTTGCCAGCCATGGCAGTATGATGGAGATTGAATTAGGTTTTCTTGATTGGATGATGGATGGCCTGCTTTGATACCATATTACAAACGATATTTTCTTCTTCTTTCAGTTATCATTCAAAGAATACAAATAGGAATAAATAGAAAAAGATACCAACAATCAAGGCTATAATAAGGAGACTAAAAAGAAAGGAAATCATAAAATAATAGCCTCTAATAATTTCGTTATGACAATAAACAAAAGTTAAGGTCAATCTCTATCAAGTGTCGGTTTATACTTGAAAGAGCCTATTTTTACGCATGATCAGCTTTATGGCATCTTGTCCCAAGTTAAGAGTAAAGATGGATTGAAGTGTTTAGCTTTAGATAATGAGTGTAAACCTATTAATGTTACTACAAATGTAGTTTACAAGGATGTTTTTTCTCATTTGTGACCTTATAATCAAAAGTTGTTATGTGTTATTTAATATATAACACATTTGATTTTATTTTTTATTTTTATGTTATTTAATAATTAACTATTCATATTTTCGTGTAATACACAGATAACTAAAGCTAGTTTAGATAAAAAAACAAACTTAATGTACAGTCTCCCGCACGGACTGCAACGCAGTTCGAGGTGTCTGATTTGTTTTGACAATGCATCAATTTACTTTGCATTTATATACTAAAAGATTTTTCAACCTAAAAACTTAAAAAAGGTAGAAAATACAAGAGAGGATAAAAAGCAAGAGAAAATGATATTTGACGGGAGGGCAAAGAACAAACTCTATGCATAAGGCTCCCCTACGTACAAGGTTCGAGGATGTTGAGCCACTTTGACTCGATATGTACATATAAAATTCATAAAGGTAAAAAGTACATAATGAAAAGGATAAAATGAGTTTAAAGACGTTGCTTGTTATTTTATCCTTCTACTCCTCTTGACCTAAAAAAGACTTTATATTATATTCTAATATATAACTCATGGGTTTTGAAATATTATTAATTAGAAATATAAGATCAAATATTTTTAAAATGCAACTTTTGGTATTTGGAGTTTAAGTTCTTTTAAACAGAAAGATATCAAAGTCACTTTGCACACTATAAAGTTTGGTACTAGACGTATTCTAGTTAAGGACTTTAAGTACAAAATCAAACTATATAAAATGAAGCTTCTATCGTTCATCCCATTTAAAGTGGTTTAGTACATAACTGGAAAACATTGGACTTATATTCATTAAGGTCTTTTCCATGACAATGACAGAATCTTGATCATCTAAGCAAACAGCGGCAGACCTAGAATTTCTTTATCAATATCACTTTTATGTAATGAATCAATGTCACTCTTCATACATTGCATGTGAAAATTTGTTAACTTGGTTGAATATTTATGACAAAACAAAAGAATTACCTTGTGGGAGCGGTTGTGTGGACAACTTGATGGATTATTTGGAAGGCAAGAAACAATACTACTTTTAAAGCGCACGACTTGAAAAGGATTGCATTGTTGATTCTACGTGTCGAATTTTGTACATTTGGTTTGCAAATAGGAATCGACATGAGTGTGCTTGGGACGAGCGGCTAAAAAACCCGCTATCTCTTGTACTTTCCTTTTGTTATATTGGTTAGCTTTTTATAACTAGTATCGGTATACATGTAGATCTTCATTGTTGGTCAAAAAAAATTAATGCATATAAAAACAGGTATCGAATACTAAATCATACTGAAAGAATTCTTCAAATCACTTGAACCTGGTATACAACACATGTAACGCATCTAGATAATTGTGGTTTGTCTTATTTATTAATTAGAACTAGACAAAAGTACCCACCTTAATCACAATGGTCTTGATGACTAAATACACTCTTTATTAGTAATGATCCGCAGCCACAAATTTAGAGCTTAATTTGAGAGATTCTAATATAATATGAAGACAACCCACAACATTAAAGAGTGCCATTACACTTTCACTAATATCCCACAATCCCTCACATGGAGATTGTCACTCTTTGTCTCTTATCACTTAGAAAAACTGTTAAAATATTAGATGCCATTTGCCAACCCACATGACCTTCATTGCCACTTGTCACCCCTCACTTTCTTGATGCCTTTGTTATAGAGTACAACTTACATATGCGGCCGTCGTAAAGCAGCTTTGTATGTTTGTACATACACAAACATACGGTTCTGATGCTTTTAGCATTGGCCTCTGCTTGCACTTAACTACTTATTGAGGTAGTTAACTTGTTAATCATGTTGTTTTCTTCTTCTATATCATGAATAGCATAGTATGTGTATCATATCATGTACTTCTACTTTGTATTTTTGTAATATATTCATTTGGTGGATCGGGTGTGCAAGCAGTGATGGAACTTGAAACTTTCAACTAAGGGTAATTGTAGAGGTTTATACTTTACATTCATTCTTACTAGTTGACCAACAATAACTAACGTGTCAAACTACAAGAAAACAGTGATGTATGATACCTCTATTAATAAAAAACTTATCTGATGAGAGAGGTCAGTGTGCCCCCATACCCCTCAAGTTCTACCATGTATCATCAATGAAATAACTCAATGGTATGAACGCGGGTTAATATATTCGAAAGCGTTAAATGTTCTAGAACACAAACATTTGATATCACAAAAGATGATTTAGCCATATTGATTGATTGTGAATGTTGAAATCTTTTGCTTTTCAAATTTATAATCAAAGTTTCATTACTAATTACCAATTTCAAAACAATGTTTTAGTACTAAATAAATACTCACAATAATTTTATGAACTTTGAAGTTCAATATAATTTAGGTTCAAAAAAAATAATGTAAAAAACTACAGAAACCACTTAAACATGCATATTTTTCTATTGTATAACCACTTACACCACTCATTTTCTAACTTTAGCGCATTATGTGGTAAGCCAATTATATAACCACTTACCTTAAATTTTAGTTTTAGTACATTAAGCATTTATGACAGTTCTCTCTTAAATTGGTTCTATATTAAACGTGGTTTGTCTTAAATTCATATAACATTATATTTTCAAATATGTCAACAATCATTTAGGCGATAATTAACGACCCATACGGCCATATTACCTCAAAGGTTAGTACATAGCCATACTTGATCGAATTCAGTCCAATACAAGACAGCTTCCATCTAAAGTGAGGGCAGAAGTAGAAAGAATGTCATATGTTTGTTTCCTAGGAACCATTTTACCAACGCTGCTAAAAATGTGTGTAGATTTGATAATTTTAATGAAACCCAAGCCATGTCTACACTCTACCATGAAGATATATCAGCAACCAAACCCGCTTGCACTCTCATGCATGCCTGCAAAAAAAAGTATCAGCATACCAAAAAAATACACTAAGCCAACAAACACAAAGTCATATTTACATGAAAAAAATGGTGTTATGAAATTTGAGCTATTTACTTATGAAAGGGTTGATTAAGGTTGTCTTGGTCTATATTCTATAAGAGGTGAAACAAGTAAAATCAACTAAAATATCATAACTAGTCAAAACATGGTGAACTACCTACCGAAGTGTTTTATCCAAAGAAATTAGGTTATTATTGTAAATTATTTGTAATAAAGATAATAAAATATTTTTTTGGTAACCATATTTATCTCACAAGTTATTTATAAAAATTTTAAGAGATTATTTGAGGCCATCAGCCCATTTTGACCTATACCAAAAACTAATACCTTTTCGACATGTTTCCCGAGCTGCTCATTTCACTGCATCTAGTATTATTATTTTTAGAATATTATACTACTGAATTTAACTTGCCTTGTTAGCAATGTTGTTGGAGAGCCAATCAAGCCCTTCATAAAGCCCCTCACTAGATGTTGCACATGTGCTTTGAATGTACCTGAAGATTAGGAAAATGAAAACGATCTAAGGCTCTAAGCCCTCACAAATGTTTGTGTATTTCAAGAGACGATATCCATTGTTTTTTCATGTTATGAGCATACTGACGAGGCGCATATAAACTACGAGCATGAATCCTTTTTTGGTAAGGTACCAAGTTAAAAACTAATGTTTTGTCATTCTGTTTCTTGTATGCTGAGGAATATTGGCTAGAAACAATATAGTAAACTTGGACTAAATTTATGGTATTTTCTATTAGACAATATTATTAGGGTTATTAGTATGAGTTTATTGGCCTAGTTAGGTTTTAGGGTTTGTATTATATTTTTTATATATTGTAACCAAACCTATAATAATACTAATATTGTCTAATATTTTCTACTTTAATTGTTGAAATTCTCTAAAGATAATGTGATGCAACGTATTACGTACTAGTGGCGTACTGGCGTTGACGGAGTGAATGAAGGCCAAAGTTATGAGTGATTTCTGCAACGTTCATGGCATTAGGTAGATCTTGATTGCTAGCAAGAACCAACAAAACAACATCTCTAAGTTCATCCTGCAAGTAGCGAAAGTAATTTTGAAAGAATAAAATGATAAAATTATATACTCTTTAACTTAAAGACCCAAAAACAAGATCCAGCTAGTATTTGTAAAGGATAAAAAAAAACTATTAAATGATAGAATTTAAAGATTGTAAAGAACACCTCGTTCATTTATGTAAGATGATAAAAAACTGAATTAAATATTATTGATAGTTTGGTTACAATATATAAAGAATATAATGCAAACCTTAAAACCTAACTAGACCCATAAACTCATACTAAAACCCTAATAATATTGTCTAATACTCTCCCGCAGTCGTAACGGAAGTAACCTGACACTATGACTGGGAAACAAAAAAAAACATAAAACAATAATAATTAGATAAACATGCTTCGATTGACTTAACTATCCAAACTATTGCCAACAAATAATATTATGCTTGATGTTGTCATCCATATTTTGGTTGATTGTGCTATCCATAGTTTGTTTGATACTTCATTATTCTTGATTCTTGGAATAATATGTTGAGATCTGACGGCCGTAGTCGTTGGCGATATCTCAAGGCTAGCAAGCGGCACTCTCTTGAATCCGTATAATAAGAGATGATATAAATAGATATAAATAATAAAAAAAAGCAAGACCGGTGACCGTGGTCAGGTAGCGGTCTCTTGGATCTGTAGATCAGGAGATAAGATCCGTAGATCTAAAAAGAATAGAAATATTTAATCAAACCAATAAACGAAAAAAAATAGAAAGAACAAAAAACATAGTGGCCGCTGTAAATTAGGAGCCATAATCCAGAAACAAACCAAAAGAATAGATGTGAACGAACCAAGAGAATGGATATGAGTAATAGGTTTGAATCCTCAACCGATAACGAAGCTTTATTCAACATAAACTAGAAAGTAGATAAGAAAAGAAACAGAAAACGAAGGTGAGACAGGGCGGCGGCGGCGGCTCACCGGCCTGTCTAGGGTTTGAACTCGATGACGACGGCTAGGGTTTGTATATTTTATATGGTGACACAACGAAGAATAAAGTGACCAAAACCCTAAAGCTCTGATACCATGTAAGATGTGACAGGGCTACGAGCCTTCGTTTCTGACGTGCTACCAGTCAAAACGACCGTGGAAACGAGGGCTACGTCACGGTAACCAGCCTGTAGGCGGGTTATCCCGTTATTTTTCCAAAATAAGGCCTCTAAATGGGTTTTTGGGACACTTTTATGTTTTTTTCTAGTTTTTCGGTTTTGTTTTAGGCTTTTGTTTGGCCCATGGTTATTTATTTAGGCCCGTTCGAATTTTGGCTTGTTATTTAAGTTGTCTTGATGTAATTTGGATGGTCACTTGATCATTTCTGCAATTAAATTTTGTATTTTCAAATTCGTGACTTTTGGGGTCGAATTTGGGGTTTGGGCGAAGATCATCACGGGTATTCGCAGAATCAACGTGTTTGAGCTTCGATTTCATTCCGTGCGCTACATCAAAACCCTAAAACCTAACTAGATCCATGAGCTCATACTAATAACCTTAATAATATTGTCTAATAATTTATCCCTTGCCCCGACAACACAATCCCTATCATTGCTATCCATTACAATATAAGCCCCTGTGTGTTCTGAATGTAGTGCCTCCACAATGAACGAATCTGCAAACGAAAATAATTACGTAGTATCACCGCAGAGAACTACAAAGTTTTGATCAACAAGTAAATAGACAACAATTTACCCATTTAGGGAAGAAGATATGCAAGCGAAAAAAGTAGCGAGCAAAATAGTAAAAGAAGAAAGAAAATAATGCAAAACCTTTTCTTGGCCACCAACATCCCAAACAGTAAAGCTGATGTAACATTGAATCCTGAAAACAAATTCTTGATATCAAAAAGGATACTATCACTTATTAGTGAACGTGATTTCATCATCCTTAAGCAAACACAAGTTGTACATTAGATGTCAATGCAAACTATTTAATATCCTGTCACAATCATTATCAACACATTACATCTCAGGAAAGTTAAAATCAAGACAATAGTCAAACGTCTAGAAGAAAGTACAAACATAATCATCATTTTCATACCATTCTTAAAGATCGACATTTAAAAGGTAAAGTCAACTAAGCCTATCTCAATATTTTGATAGGGTTGCAATGAAACTGTGAACCAAAAGGAACAATTTGATAAATATTTGAGGAGAAAAAATCGTAAATATTGGGTGTTGCTAACGCTAGAACATGAGACTTGTTTTGTAACTGTATTTCACAAGTGATATTTTACTCTTGCCTCTCATTTTGTTCATTGATTAATGATGTTTGTTAAACACTAACTTAACCAGGAGTCCCGGTGTGTGCGACATTTCTATCTTTTAAGACAGATGAAAAATATACTCTTGTTTCATTTTTCTAGACCCTGCTGATGATTAGGATTTTACTGGTAACTTGGGTGGTTTGTTTGTTTGTTAAACTCAAATCACCCAATATGCCCACACACAAATTTAAAAATGTAGAGTAAAGGTTTCAACTTTTACTCGTCCAATAACCAACCATTTTTAAACATCATTGCCTTTATAATTAGCTTCTTGGCTGTATCATGTATAAAAGAATTGAGAATTTAGTAAGGTGCTTTGGTGTTACAAGATAATAGAAAAGTTGCAGGGTAAATTTGAGTCATTGTTTTTATTTGCGGCGGCTCACAGTTGGTTTAAATTTATTTGGATGCTTGTCTTTTATTTTTACAACTTTTTATCAGTTTTTTTTTTTTACCTTTTAGACTCTCCATTCGTATTGGTTTTCTTAAGTTCAATGGAACTTGTTGAGTATGTAAAATACTTTCCTTCAGCCACTTCTGAAAATGATCATATCTTGAAGTATGCTCTAGACAGATGAATCTTTCTTTACCATTTCTAGCCAAGTTATTGTTTAACTACCCTTTAGTTTATAGTTATCATGATATCAATATTTCTACATTATAGGTTCTTTGCAACGCTCCTGAAAAGCTTGTTAAGTAATACACATTTTTTATCAGCTGAATGCTCGTAGATATCCATTTTATAAAAATTAGAACAAAAAATAATCATTTGGACTTTAAACATAACGAGTAGTAACGATAAGGCTGATCACAAATATAATACTAATGTGCATGCTTGGTAGCATACCTGTCAATTCAGTTGTTCCAAACAAACTACAATATATGCTTGTATTATGTTAGTATGTTGGGGGGCGTGAGATCGATGCCCCGCGGAAACACCACTACCGGTCCCCCACGGCGCACCCCACTTGCAAAACACGACTTGCCCACGCCAAGCCACACCCCGTCTTTATGACCGTTGCAATGGTCAAGAAACTAACCGTTGCCCCCCCCCCCCCCACCCCACCCACCCACCCACCCACCGTTGGCCTGAATCGGTGTGGCTTCTTGACTCCTCCGGTGGCCGGAGCCGACTTCCTAGCTGCCTTGGTGGCCAGTTGCGTTCTCGGAGCCTTCCCTCCGGTGGATTTTCTTGCGATCTGCTTCATACGAGCCATTTGATAACAATGATCTCAAACAAATGGTTGTTGCTGATTTCTCAGCGTTGTGGTTGAGGATGATTTTCAGGGTTTATTAAAAATTTGTGGTATTGGTGTGGTGTGATTGACCCTTAAAATAGCGTGGTATGAAATGACATTATATGATCGGTGAGTATGTGATGTGATGTGGTGTTGTGTGTATAGAGTGGGCACCCCTCCCACCCTTAATAATCCAGGTTAAGGGTGAACTGTATGTTTAGCGGTATGTGATACGACTCGTGACCCATTACTGTCTTTGGTCCAGATGTGCAACCATTAAGTCTAATCATTTCAGAGGTTGAGATGATAAGATTTACGGAAATTTTTGATAATATCCATTTGATCATATTTTTTTTTCCTCAAAATGTGCTTTGATCAAGTAATTTTAAAAAAATGTCTCCACCCAATAGAGTCGTCTTCGGCCATGAAACAGATCGTCTGAACACAAAACAAGCGGCTCGGTCTAAATAGGGTCGTTATGAAGGACATGTTTTCGTTCATCCGAACAACTTATGGTTGTCCGAACTTTCGTAAGTTCGTCCGAACAAACTTACGGTCGTCTGAACCTTCGTAAGTTCATCCAAACAAACATACGGTCGTCCAAACCTTCCTAAGTTCGTCCGAACCTTCGTCACGTGGCTTCATTTGAACCACTTATTATGGGTTCGAATGAACCTGTTTTACGGTCGTGATGCCTGTGTTGGGGTGAAGACAGTTCGGGATGAGCTGGTAAAAAAAACAATTTAAGGGAAAAAGTTGGTCAAAAAATTATTTTTAAATATTCCTAAGATTTACACGGAAATCCTAGTACATGTTCATGTACTTTGATCTTCTCCCGGTGTAAATTTTAAAAAAAAATTCTAAAAATGTCTTTTTGACCAATAATTCTCCTAATTTTATTATTTAATAGTTATCTTGTATTTAAATACCAATAAAAATATTTTACGAGGATCACCTAAGAATTGTTTACGTCTCTTCATTCATTTTGAGTTTCTTGGAAATTTTGGTTTGTCTCAAATAGAATCGTACTAATTGGTGCTTTATTGATACTTCACCTTCCACCATGTCGTCTTTTCTTGCACCATCAACTCTCGTAGACTTCATGGCAACCATGGTGAAACACCTCTCCACACATGCCACGACCATCGGGCCATCAAAGATCAATCTATAAAACTTGTTATCGTTGTCTCCTTATTCGCGAAACCAATCCTCCACCGCCATCACTATCGTTAGGGAACACCTCGCTGCCATCATCACCACCATTATCTCTGCCTTTTGTCCTGCCACTAAAACCTCTCTCCTTCACTCAAGCGATATGCACCAAACACAATCCCCACGCCATGCACGACCTACTCACCGACAACCCCATAAGACCTTAGACCCTAACCACCTAACTATCATATCACATCCTCTCCATCTATCTACCAAAATTCACACTCTACACTCGGATACTCATTGGAAAACTAGTTTAATAGCTTTAGTTTTTTTCATTTTATTTTAAGTTTGGTTTTTCAAAGTTTTCCCATGAAAGTTTAATAGCTTTAGTTTTTTTTTCTTCCAATTTTCATTTTCACCCTTTTATCATAATATCATCAATGAGTTACGCTTTTAACCTGTTTCATTTGTTAATAATTCGTCTTTTTTGTAATATTATTGTTTATTAATTAGAAAAAGCAAATGTGCGGTTGTCATTTTTTTTGTCAATCCTTCGATATAATTTTTTACAAAACAAAGTTGTATTCAGATCGAGTGTTTTTTGTATCATAGGCTATAGCGAATGCATTTGCGGTACTGTGACGTACCAAACTGCTAAGAGTGAAGATCATCTTTGCTGGAATTGGTATTATTGAAACCGGAGTCGGTATTCGCTTTTGTGGTTTCCGATGAGCCGAGCCGACAACGAATAAGTCACGCCGCATAAGAAGGGGAAATCAACCAAACTCCCGCGCATGTAACGTGGGAGAAAACCCTAGTTATATAAACATGATAAAGAGTAAGTAAAAAAAGATAATTTACTCTATTCCTCAAGCTCAACTTCAACTTATGATGATAATCATAAAACTGAAAATGGATTCGTCTAATCTTTCACTGTGAACAAAAACTCTATAACACCCATTAACGTAGCCTTGTAATGCTATGTCCATGGGTTTTTGGCCTATCATCCGCCCGTTTGGCGTTCTTTGCTGCTTGTAGGAGCCCCATCGCGAGTGGAACCCCATGGCGTTTGGCCGTTTCATGCCATCCACACGCCGTGCTTCTCCCCTGTGGGTAGTTAAAGCAATGTCTTAAAGTACAAGGGCTATTTCTGTTACTTGTTCTTTTTCTTTGTAATATTGAATTAGATGAAAGTTCAAGGGTGTATAATGTCAAATTGGCCAAATTTGTTAACGGCTGTTAACGACCCAATTTAGGGATAAATAGCGAAGTTAGGGTTCTTGGTAATGAGCTTTGATTCTTTTGTAATCGTGTTCACTGTTAAACCAATTTGAATTATTCAAGAACTTCATATCGCTTTCAATCTTGTTGATTTCCAATTTGATTACAACAATTGGCATCAGAGTGAGGTTCGACTCAATCAATCGAAGGAATCAATTCGACTAAACAAGAATTGGAAAGGCATGATGGTGTCAACGAAATTTTATTTGGAGATGTTTGATGGTAGAAACAATTTCGGTCTGTGGAGGTTGAAGATGAGAGCATTACTAGTTCATCAAGGAGTAGTTGATGCATTGAAAGGAGGTAATGCGGTGATACCGACCGAGGCCACAGAGAAAGAAAAGAAGGAAGCGGAAATCAAACACAAAGACATGCTAGAGAAAGCCCATAGTGCGATCATACTGAGTCTTGGCGATCGGGTTCTTCGTGAAGTGTCCAAGGAGACTACGGCTGCAGGAGTATAATCGAAGCTCGAATCTCTGTACATGACTAAGTCACTGCTAACCGACTTTATCTAAAGAAAAGACTCTACACATTTGATATGGGGTCTGGAAAGTCACTTGAAGATCACACAGATGAGTTTAATAAACTCATTCTTGATCTTGAGAATATTAAGGTAAAAGTAGAAAATGAAGATCAAGCCATACTGTTCTTGACCTCTTTGCCTCGTAGTTATGAACACTTTGTAGAAAGACTTATGTATGGGAGAGACACCTTCTTAATAAAAGAAGTGTTAGCAGCCCTAAACTCCAAAGAGTTGAAAAGGAGGTCAGTTTTTAAAGAAGAAGGTGGAGATGGGTTGTTTGTCAGAGGAAAAGTTAAGGCAGGGAGAGGGAGATCTGAGCATTGAGTCAATAAGAACAGAAAGTCTGCAAGATCCAAGTCAAGATTCAAGAGGAAGTGCTTTGTATGTAACTCAGAGAACCATCTCAAAAAATATTGTCCCGAGTGGAAACAAAGAAGAGGTGAAACCAGTCACTTTAAATCATTCAGTCAAAACGATGATTCCTCAGATGGTTATGATAGTGCTGATGTCATGTGTGTCACTAATGATCATGAACTAGAGCATTAGATTCTAGTTTTAGGGTGTTCTTTTCACATGACCCCAATCAAGTCATGTATAAGAAACTTCATGTCATCTGATCTAGGTGAAGTAAAGTTGGATGATAATAGACCATGTAGGATTCTAGGAAGTGGCTCGGTGACATTCAAGCTAACTAATGGATCTGAACTGGAGATACATGATGTCAAGTATGCTCCAATCCTCAAAAAAGCCTGCTGTCTCTAGGTATGTTTGAGAGGAATAGGCATCATGTAAGTCTGAAGGATGGGAAAGTTAAAGTGATTAAGGGGCCTTAGTGGTACTAATATGAACCAAAAGGAATAATAACACATATGTGTTATATGAAAAAGTAATGACTGATGAGGTTTTATTGGTACAAGCTGACATTGATAAGTCCATTCTGTGGCACAGGAGGTTCGATCATCTGAGTAGCCAAGGGCTGGAGGAGTTAAGGAAACAAGACATCACTGATGAGTTCAGGGTCAATGATGTTGGTTTCTGTGAAACCTGTGTAATGGGAAAGAAAAGTAGAGTAAGGTTTAGCAAGGGCAAGCATACCACAAAAGGAATTCTAGATTATGTGCATTCAGATTTGTAGGGTCCTGCTAGGGTGAATACTTTAGGAGGAGCAAAATACTTTATGTCCATTATTGATGATTTTCAAGAAGGGTATGGGTGTATGTGCTCAAGCACAAGAGTGATGCTTATTCGAAGTTTGCAGAATAGAAGAAACTTGTAGAGACCCAAACTGAGAGGAAGGTGAAGAAGTTGAGAACTGAAAATGGGTTGGAGTTCTGCAATCAGGAATTTAATCAATTCTACAAGAAACATGGCATTTCTCGGCACTTTACTATCCCTGGAACACCTCAGCAAAATGGGTTAGCTGAAAGGATGAATAGGACTCTGTTAGAGAGAGTAAGATGCATGAGGTTAAACTCTGGGTTACCTAAGTGTTTCTGGGGAGAGTTAGTAAGAACTGCTGCTTATTTGATAAGTAGGTCACCCTCAAGAGCACTGAATATGAGAACTCTAATAGAGGTGTGGTCAAGCACTAAACCAGATTGCAGTAGTCTGAGGGGAGTGGGATCAGTGGCTTATGCTCATATAAGTCAAGATAAACTTAGCCCAAGAGCTCAAAAATGTATCATGCTTGGGTATCCTGAAGGTGTGAAGGGGTACAGATTATAGAGACTTGACAATGGCAGTCCTAAAGTCATTGTGAATAGGAATATTGAATTCCAAGAGGGCATTTTCTATAAAGATGTGATTGGGAATAAAGAGAGCAAAGTTGTTCAAGAGAGGACTAGTCAGGAAGAGGTTCATGTTGAGGTGGAGCATTCAGAAGAGAATAGGAAGAAAGAGGTTCAAGGTGAGACATGTGGAGAAGAGAGGTCAGATGTGATTGAGGAGTCATCATCAAAGGATGGTTATAATGTTGCCAAAGGTAGAGCCAAGAGAACCATAGTTCGGCCCTTGAGGTATAGAGAGGAATGTCACTTGTCTGCTGTTGCCTTCAGTGTTTCTGAGCATGAAAGTATCTTTGAACCCCTACACTATAATAAGGCTATCAGGTCAAAAGAAAGATATCTGTGGCAAGAGGCTATGGAAGATGAGATGGCCTCATTGAGAAAGAATGAAGCCTAGGAGTTGGTGGATAGGCTTGTTGATCAGAAAGTAATATCCTGTAAGTGGCTTTAAAAGATAAAAGATGGGTTACCAGGAAATAATAAGCCTAGGTTCAAGGTCAGATTGGTAGCTAAAGGATTTACACAGGTGGCTGGGGTAGACTACATTGACATTTTCTCACTTGTGGTAAGGCATACATCTATTAGAATCATTCTTTCTATAACTACTGCATTTGACTTAGAACTTGAGCAGTTAGATGTTAAAACAGCCTTCTTACATGGTTATTTGGATGAAAAGATTTATATGGCTCAGCCTATGGGGTTTGTTGAAGTTGGTAATGAAGACAAAGTCTGCTTGTTGAAAAGATCCTTGTATGGTCTTAAGCAAGCACCAAGATAGTGGTATAAGAGATTTGATGATTTCATTGTAAATCATAGGTTTATTAGAAGTTCATTTGATAGTTGTGTGTATCATAAGAAGGGTAATAATGGGGATTATGTATACCTGTTGTTATATGTTGATGATATGCTATTAGCTTGTAAAGATAAACAGGAAATAAAAGAAGTTGCTGATGACAGAGTTTGAAATGAAGGAGTTAGGTGAAGCTAAAAGGATACTTGGCATGGAAATTAAGAGGTGTAGAAGGCAGAAGTTACTGTGGTTATATCAGACTTCTTATGTTGAGAAGCTTTTAAAAAACTATGTTATAGAAGGGTGTAAGCCGGTTAAGACTCCTTTAGCTGCACATTTTAAGGTATCATCTCAAGACTCACCTCAGAACAAAGATGAAGAAAGATACATGACCAAGGTGCCTTATGCAAACTGTGTAGGTAGCCTCATGTACTTAATGGTCTGCACAAGACCAGACTTGGCTTATGCTGCAAGTTTGATAAGTAGGTATGTAGCAGCACCTGATAAAGTACATTGGGAAGCTGTGAAGTGGGTTATGAGGTATCTACAAGGTACTAAAGCAGATCAATTGAAGGGTATGCAGATGTTGATTATGCTAAAGACCCTAATAATAGCAGATCAATGACTGGTTATATCTTTAAGGTGCTAGGAAGTGCTGTTAGCTGGAAAGCACAACTCCAGTCAGTTGTTGCACTCTTATCTACTGAGGCCGAGTACATAGCCTTAGGAGAGGCTATAAAGGAAGCATTGTGGTTAAAAGGGATTGTTGCAGATTTAGGCATAAGTGCTAATAATACTGTGGTTATGTGTGACAACCAGGGGGCTGTACAGTTAACCAGAAATGCCAAGATCAATGATAGAACTAAGCACATCAAGGTGAAATGTCATTTTATTCGAGATGTGGTAAGTGCAAATGAAGTGAATGTTGAGCAAATTGGTACTGAAGATAATCTTGCTGATATGTTTACCAAGGGTCTACCTGGTTCCAAGTTTGATTTTTGCGTTTCAGGACTGGGGATCGGATGAAGTCAAGTCATTGACTTAAAAGGTGGAGTATTATGGGTAGTTAAAGTCAATGTCTTAAAGTACAAGGGTTATTTCTGTTACTTGTTCTTTTTCTTTCTAATATTGAATTAGATGAAAGTTCAAGGGTGTATAATGTCAATTGGGCAAATTTGTTAACGGCTATTAGCGACCCAATTTAGGGATAAATAGCAAAGTTAGGGTTCTTGGTAATGAGCTTTGATTCTTTTGTAATCGTGTTCACTTTAAACCAATTCGAATTATTCAAGAACTTCATATCGCTTTCAATCTTGTCCGTTGATTTCCAATTTGATTACAACATTCCCCTTTTGAACCGGTGCAGAGAGTCACCCCCCCCCCCCCCGACAACAAACACATGGTATGAGCACCCCGCTTCACATGATGTGGTGTGACATGACAGCCCTCCCACCCTTAGGTTAATAACCGATTGTTTTCACTTTCGATCTTTATTTATTTATTTATTAATAGAAAAGCCTACATCAAGTTTTTTATTATGTATATAAGGTACACCATAAAAACCTATATAATTTAATTGTTATTATATTTATATATATAAATTCTTTGTTAAACAGGAGGAAAAAACAAAGACTGTTCAAAGATCAAACTAGGGATGCATCGAATATTGTTAACAGTCACGCGTATCATGGGATGCATTATTGTAGCATGTGAGTATGTGACGAAAATATATAATCCTTTTTAAATAATGATGGAATATAAAATATTTTATATATAAGTAATGATTTATTATAATTAATCACAATGGTGGTGTGATTTATCCTTAATTTAGATGAAATTCAACTTTATATCTTCATCAGAAAATAGTCGGACTCTTTGTATTCGATATATAAAAGAAAGAGTTTGTATGAGAAAATTTTTAATCCATCTAAAACTCCTTAAATAGAACCTAAAATGTCACACTAATGTTTTTTCAGTTTGATGTCAAGTGGTGAAAAACTTAATGATCACTGGGTTGTTATAGTGAGAGGTCAAATTTACGTTTTCAATTGAAAATTCTAGAATTTATAAAATAACCAAATACAATAATAAAGAAGACGAGCACTGGCTACTCCAAACCCACGCATTTAAAACTCACATCCAGCCAGACTTAAATAATCTCTGGTTTCAGTCTAATTTGAAGCCTTTTTAATAAACGAATTTGAGTCCCGGCTTCACATGCGAAGCATGATTAGATCTTAAGGCTAAGACGAGCCTACTATTTATATGAATGTAACTTTTTTATTTCATACAATAAGCATATAGTTACACATATATAAATAACTACATGAACATACTTAAATAAATTAGTATATGAGTGGATCGCGAGCTTAAAAGTTATTAATGAGCCAAGCTTAAACTTTAGAAATAGAGTTCGAAATGAGTTGAGCTCAAGCTATCTTAATTTAAAGTTGGGTTCGACTCGTTTACTCTTACGTATCCGCTAACATCAGGTGTTTTGTTAACGTTTATCTTTATATTTTAACAATAACATTTTAACTCTAAATGACTTTAAGATTAGACATAAAAATCCATCCAAGTGTGTCGATTCTTAATATATTTTAGTTGGAATTGTTCAAATGGGTTCGGTCAAATTAGCAAAATAAAATTTAAAAATCATTCGAATTTAAATACATCTATCATACAATCCCTTATTATTGTTTTTGGGTATACATCTAACATACAATCCCTTATTATTGTTTCTAGTAACCCAGAATACATATTTATCTTACTACTCTAATAAATCTTACTACTCTAATAAAAAAGTAACTTAAGATGATACGTGGCAGCACCACAACCATCCTCACCAAAATTTTCCTGCATCTCTCTCATATTAAATAATTAACTTAATTTACTAATAAATTTATTTAACACTCTTTTAGATTTAATAAATTAAAAAAGAGATCTATTTATTAATTTTATTTCTACATAAATAATTTTTTATACAATAATAAATTTTTCTAAAGCACAAATTTTTTTAAAGTACGCAATATTTTAAAATTGGTATTTTTAAAATTAATTTTTTTAAAACAAAAAGTAATTAAATTTGGAAGTTATAATAAGAAAATTATTAAAATGATATTTTTATACCGATAGTTTTAAAATAAAATATTTCTTTTTGGGAAAAAATTAAAAAACAAAATTTTTAAAAGTTGATATCACTATTTTATTACTTTTAGTCATTTCTCATACGTAGTTTCAGTCATATCATATCTTAGAATACTATTTTATTATTAATAAATTTTATTATATTAATATTTTATTTATTAAACCCGTGTAATACACGGGCTTACTAAAGCTAGTATTTATATATAATTAATTACTTAAGATATCATAAAATAAAATAAAAAGAAATGTTGTAATACCAACCCTATCCTTTCTAAACCTTCCATATGGCCACCTTATGTTGAAACAACATAACCCACTATAGCAACCAACCACCAAGTTTATGAAACATAATTCAATATACCACCAATTATATTATCCATAATTATTGTTGAGCCAACATCACTTAAAACGCGTCATATATTACTAATATAATAATTATTATTGTTTTAAAAACTCTGATGATGTTTTAATTTTTATAGTTGAATAATAAAATGGTTAATAGTACCAATTAAAAGTCTTTTAAGAAACGATTAGGATGGTACTAACTTTATCCTGTTTTCATGTTAGCCATTTTTTCATGGTAAAAAATCCATCAGACTCTATATTTAACAAGTTTTTATAATTTTTTCATGTTAATACAGTTTTCTAAACCATGTTTATCTTATTCAAACATCTAATGGTTAAAATATTTACATTTAAAAACTCTATTTTATATATATTTACGTAATAGTTAGATGAACACAGTTTTTTAAAACTAAAAAGTTTGAGATATTAATTATGTTTGGTATGAAAGTCTATATATATATATATATAGGATGAATCCTAAAAAAATCATAAAATTACGTGAAAACTAGAGAAAACCATTCCATATATATATATATATATATATATATATATATATATATATATATATATATATATATACAAAGTGTAAAACTAAGAGTTACGAGTATGTAGAGGTTATGTATATGTAAGTACGTGTTACAAAGTGCACAACTAATAGTTACGTACATGTACCTCATACAAGTTACGTATATGTAAGTCGTTTCGTCATCATCGACGTTCCTTGGAGTATATATTAAAAAATATATAATAACCTCAAAAAATAAGGTTGAAGTTTATACAAATACACTTTAAATAATTAAAAATTAAATCAATTATAAGTTATGTGATTGGGTAGTGATAATTTTTACGGTTTTTAATTATAAACATGGTTTTCATTTGATCCATCTCTATATATATATATATATATATATATATATATATATATATATATATATATATATATATATATAGTTTACCTATAGTTTTATAAGTTTTAACAGTTATTATATATTTTGAAGTTTATTAAGCAAGATTAAAGTATAACATAAGTGATTCAAAAAGTTTACAAGTATTCGTATTATAAGACACATACGATGCATTGGCTTTATTGTTTTCTTTCCAAAGTCAAAATTAGGGAGCATTTTATAGGCGCATCCGTGAGTAGACTAGCAATTGTCAAAGTTATTTTCAGCAAGATTAACGGCAATAGATTTATTTCTAAATAAATAAAATCCAAATTAGAGAGTGTTTAAGTACGTGAGTGTATAATAAACTATGTTAAAAATATATTTGTTTTAGAAATATTAAAACATAAAAGACCGATATAGTTTTTATTTTTTATATAAAGTACTAAACTAATTTTTATACATCAAAATCTCTAAATTTATGCAAAATAAACATGTTTATGATTTTTTTTTTCTAAAAACAATGACTTGTTTAATTTTTAAATTTCTCGAATTTAATAAAATGGCACTCAACATTTTGTTCTAAGAAACTTATGCCATATTATTTTAACCAATATAAAAGTTAACAACTCATTACTAAAAAACCAAATTCAGAGTATGTGCATTTTCAGCAGCTTTAGAGACCTAACTATAAAAAAACTAGTTTAGTGATTTCTCCCATGTCTTTTTTACATGTTTAAGAAAGTTTAATATATCAAAACTTGGTAGTGTAAAACCTTTGGATATTACTCTTTTTTGTGACAATAAACATTTTAAAAATCACTTATTTAAGTATTCACTAAAATTTTAGAGGTTTTGATTTCAAGACGACGAACACTCCTCGTTTATGACATGGACTAGTAGGGTGTCTAATCGTGTTCGCCTTGTAACAAAAAGAAAAGATGAAAGTTTTTCGAGCTAAGATGAATTTTTTTCTGATAACATCCTCGAATTTCATAGTCAAGTAATAAAATATAAGCTGGTTAACTGGAAGAAAAACTTGTTCAAAGTAAAAAGCAATTGTAAACAATAGAGAGGGGAGAGAGAGTCTCACATGGTCAAACCTTGCAAGAAAGAAGATCTCTGCAACATCTTCTAGGCTGCCCGCGTGCTTCGCCTTCTCTCTCTACAACAACAAATTTCAATTTCTTCGTGCTTAATTTCATCACCGTTTTGCAGATTTCAGGTGAACAATCTCTCTTCTATCTTTCATTCTTCTTGTTACTGCTGTTTGGATCAGAAACTTGAGAGTTTGATTAATGTTTGAGGAACGTAAGATCAATAGATTTTGATGAGTAGGTATTTAGAGCCTCGAGCTAGCAGGAAGCGATTCTGTTTGTGCTTAGAGATCTCGTATGGTTATTTGAATACTTATGGATTGATTATAGTACATTGTTCGAACTTTGATGCGTAGATGAGTGGAATGTTTGTAGATGCTTTCGTTTGATTTTTGCACGATGCGAATCAGGAGAATGATGGAAGGTGGAGGTTTGATTGAGATCAGAGATTTTGGAAGCGATTGTGCCCTAATTTTGCTTTTCGAGTGTTGTTTTGGGGATCGCGTATGGTCATTGAAATGCTTTGGTTTCTGTTTTAAGTTTTAATAGAACTGTAAAAATACTATGATGAGCTGAATGGTGGATGCGACTTGCGAGGTTCTTTAGTAATCTGCATCTGCTAGCCTGTGATTTGTCATTTGAGAACTGAAAGAAGAAACAAAATCATGTAGATTCAACCGTCTCCTCCCTGTCTATCTCTTACATTTGAATAGGATGACTCATCAGATGTACATACTGTTTAGGAAGTTGTCAGTATGTAGTTAGTTGCCTCACAAAACAGAGTTGTAGCATTACATCAGCTTAAATATGCGAACATGGTCATGAAGCCAAAAGAAGTTCTTGTTGTATGTGTAACTGGTGAGGTTAAGTTTTTGGTTTTCTGTTTCCTTCCTAGTTTAAATTATTTGTTCATATGTAAAACTAATATGGGCCGTCCTAACGTCCTTGCTGTATACATCTCTCTTATTCTAGTTGAATTATGCATTATGTGCATCTAGGGTGCAATAATAGGTCTTATGATTGATTTGTTTTTCTTGTTTATTAAACATCCCTACAAACCTGGATAGTAGTTGTGATCTAATATGTCAAATGTACCCATTTAGTGCTAGCAGTTTCCCTTGTTTATCAATTGCAGGTCGTAGTGATATTGACAACATCTCTGATCTCTATTTTCATTTTTGTGGGTTGTAAAGTATATTAAATAAAGTATTTAGAAAGTGTATTAAGTTGTTTTGGAATATGCTGCAACTTGGCAAATGATTATCCTATGATATGTCATTCATGACCCATAAGGATACTTTGTACGTTTTCTGTAATGAATTCATTATACATCCTTGATTTTCATTATTGAGGTAACTTCTGTTCTGTTATCTTACGAATCATCAAGATATGTTAATTTCATGTGACAATTTGCCATCCCATCTTCCCAATAGTTAAATGACTCAAATACTACAATAAGATATGCACTTATACTTGACCAATAAGACGGTGCAGTTAATTGCAAAGTATGAGTTGGAACCAATGAGGATGCACTAGAATGACATTTTTTTCTTCATGCAGATGCTCATAATCTGTATTGTGTCCAAGTGAAAACAATATTATATCTTGATTTGATTTGACTCAAAATGGCCTCTGGTGGAGTAGCTCCTGCAGCAACTGGAGAAGTTATTGGCAAACTACCAAAGGAAATCAGTG
Organism: Flaveria sonorensis; assembly: GCA_025506505.1. Lineage (NCBI taxonomy): Eukaryota > Viridiplantae > Streptophyta > Magnoliopsida > Asterales > Asteraceae > Flaveria > Flaveria sonorensis. Next base: position 65,464,628 of record CM046432.1, read on the forward strand.
ACATGAAAATTAGAGATGACAAGGTGGAAAAGGTTGTTCTTTATTGAGTTGACTAGTTTTGGCAAGCTATCATATGCCATTCAGATGGATCTGTACTGCTATTCTCACATGATTTTCATTCTGTTTTAGGAAATGGAGGCAACAATGGTGGATGGAAATGGTACTGAAACTGGACACATAATTGTTACTACAATTGGAGGTAGAAATGGTCAACCAAAGCAGGTATCTTTCAATCTCTTTTCCAGTTTTTCAGCACATGGAAGCTTGCCTAGATATGTTTTGCTTTCATAGTATATGTATCGTTAGATTGCTTGATTTAGTAAGCCTCATTTTTAAGATCTGACGAATGATAGAGAAGTAGCAGTTTATAGTTTATTAGAAAATGACACGTATCTGAAGTCAGTGTTTATTTCTGTTCTGGATTCTCGAAGTGGTATCAGCAAGTGATATCGAAAGTTTTCCGGGAATTATGTTTAAATTATAATTAACAAGTTAAGGCACACGAGGAGTGTACTCTTATGATGCCTATTTTGTCCAAGATATTCATTTAGTGATGCAGTATTGTAAAAAGTTTATGTATCTTAACTTTATCTTTTGTAATTGGTACTTCAGACAATAAGCTATATGGCTGAGCGTGTTGTTGGGCAGGGTTCTTTTGGAATTGTATTTCAGGTAAGACATTACGCATATGTTTCTTTAAAAAAGCCAATGTTACACTCCATAAATCTAATTATTTTCTCACTTTTGCAGGCAAAATGCTTGGAGACTGGAGAAGCTGTGGCAATTAAAAAAGTTTTGCAGGATAAACGATATAAGAACCGTGAATTACAAACAATGCGACTTCTTGATCATCCCAACATTGTTTCACTGAAACACTGCTTCTTTTCAACCACAGACAAGGATGAGCTTTATCTCAATTTGGTTCTTGAATATGTGCCAGAAACTGCTTATCGTGTAACAAGACACTACAGCAAGGCAAACCAGAGGATGCCTATGATATATGTCAAACTATACACATATCAGGTTTGTTATTTGCATGCATATGTCTGGTATTGATTCCATTTTATATTATGAATCTGGCTCGTGTATTTTTCTTACATGTGCATCCCTCAAATGTCAAAACCTTTTCCGTATATACCAGTGTATATACTTAATGTTTGTAATAGAGGTCGCAAAATGGGTGGGTCGGACTGTCAAGCGGGTTGGGTAACGAGTCAAACATTATCTTTTTTGGTTCTGGCAGAAATGGATTAGATCCAGTTGACCCAAAACTCTTGTTCTAGTATTTGAACTTTGATTATTTTCTCATAGTTTTTCATTAGTGGCAAAATAGGCAGGTAAGAATGTCAAGAGTAATATGTCAAAATGGGTCACCTTTTGGTTCGGTTAGAGAGGGGTTAGATTGGGTTTACTGGAAACACTTGTGTTCTTATTTTTTGACTTTCAATAAACGGTTAGTGTGTGAAGTATGATTTACAAAATTATATTATAATAACAGTAGTATGATTTTTTGGCATAAAATGATATAGGAGGTTTAATGCATTAAAGAATACATTTTGCAAAACTTTTGACTCATTTCCTTTTTTATCTATTTTTATGATCTACTTGTTTGTCTCGTTCGAGGTAAGATAAAAACCTAAGTCAGTAAATGAACTTTTACGTATCACATGTACACTTTGAGTCTGATCATGAGTAAAAGTTGACCTTAAATGTATCTTGTTGAAATAGATCTTCAAACTAATGTCATATATAATCTTGAGTGTTTCAGATATTTAGAGCACTGGCTTATATTCATGCAATAGGTGTTTGCCACCGAGACATTAAGCCACAAAACCTTCTGGTGCGCCTTTCTTCTTCCCTAACGCCAAGTTTCCCATTTTTATTTTATTATTATTTTTTTATTTTTACCGAATGGCCAAATTCCCATACTAAGATTTCCTGTTTTCAGGTCAATCCTCATACTCACCAGCTCAAATTCTGTGACTTTGGAAGTGCAAAAGTTCTGGTAATTTTTTGTTTAATCATATATAGATTTTAACACACACACGCCATCCATCTTGCTTGTTAATTTCTGATATATATTTCTTTTATCGTCTAGCTTTGCTTTCAGTTGATATGGTTTTCTATGTGTAACAGGTCAAAGGGGAGCCAAATATATCCTACATCTGTTCTAGATATTACCGCGCACCTGAACTCATATTTGGTGCAACTGAATACACAACTGCAATTGATATATGGTCAGTTGGTTGTGTCCTAGCAGAATTTCTTCTTGGGCAGGTTCTTTTCAACCCCATTTCTTAGGTTCTATTTGGTTGGCTGGAAAAAAATGATAAATCGATGGAATGAATTAGGTAATGGTGATCGGCATGGTATTGGAATGGATCATTGTATTCCATTACCATGTTTGGTTGACGTGTACGAACAAAACTAGATTTAAGATGGTTTTTATATACTAATATATAGACAAAGTATAATTTTGTCTCTAGTTTAACGTTATTTAATAGAAATTATTAATCTTTTATAAACAAAAGTACAAACAAAGCATAATAGAGCTTATTTAAAGATAACACTTTAACTAAGGTTTAAGAAAACGGTATATTTTATTATTTCTAGTTATTTACAGAAAATAAAGAAGTAATTTAGTGAAAAAAATGAAATTATTGAAAAATATTATTAGTGAAAGTAAAATCAAGTTACATTTTTCATTCCATTCCATGAGGGAGTGAGAAGAAAAACATCCCCTGCTAAAGGAATGAAAATCAGCTAAAGGGAAGAAATCATGTTCCTTCATGAATGGCCCTTTCCAGTTTCCATTCCATCAGACAAAACAAACAACTTTTCTTCATTCCAGTATTTAATCTCTGATTTCACCATACCAAATGCCACCTTATATTGAGCTAATACGTGCTTTATACACTTCGTGGGTTTTTATTTTTTATTTTTATTTTTCTTTGCACCATTCTGCGTTCTTAGCCTATTTTCCCAGGTGAGAGTGGAGTTGACCAACTTGTAGAAATCATCAAGGTAAGTTCTTTGACTTGTTAACTTACAAAAAGCCTGATACATTTAACATCTCTATTATTTTTCAAATTGATTTTTGTGCGGGTTATATGTTTATATGCTACATTATCATTTTAGGTCCTTGGTACTCCAACTCGTGAAGAAATCAAGTGTATGAATCCAAACTACACGGAGTTCAAATTCCCACAAATCAAAGCACACCCATGGCACAAAGTGAGGACCATTATTTTCATTTCTTCTGCTATATTGTGATGAATATTTTATTTGTAAATGAAAATTTTAGGGCTTCAAACAAACCAAACATTCTGTGTGCTGCCCGGCTAGGAATTCGTTTATTTATTAAACGAACTGACATGAACAAGATTTTACATTCGTTCATGTCTGTTCATACAAATGTTATATGCATATCAAATATTTTTAATAATATATTCATACCTAAACGTTAAAAAATTATAAGAAAATGAACATTATTGTGGCTTCAATATTTTTTTAATTGATGTTTTGTAAAATATTTTTCTTATTTTTCCATGTATGTTTGTTCATTTATCTATCAAATTAACTAACACGAATAAACATGTTTCTTAATGAACAAGCACAAACAAGAATATTTGTTCGCTTAAGTGTTTGTGTTAGTTCTTTTGTTCCTTAGACTAACAAACATGAACAAGGAAATCTGTTCGTAAGTGTTCGTGTTTGTTTGTTTGGTTAAACTTAAACAAATGAACACGAACAAGCCCCCTTTCCCTTACAATTTTTTAACTCTCCAAACATATGTCTTCTACATAGATTTTTCACAAGCGGATGCCTCCGGAAGCTGTAGATCTTGTTTCAAGACTCTTACAATATTCTCCTAACCTTCGGTGCACAGCTGTAAGTACATCCCACCCTTTCTAACTTCCATAACTGAAAAATAGAGTAATTTGTTGTCTTTTTAGATCAAACATGAATCTTACTTGTTTTTTTTTATTCCTATCTTTTAACAGTTGGAGGCCTGCATTCATCCCTTCTTTGACGAGCTTCGTGATCCCAACACCCGTCTTCCAAACGGCCGCCCATTGCCGCCCCTCTTCAACTTTAAGTCTCAAGGTTAAACCAAAACTTTTTCCAACATTATTGTTGGTTTTTAGTTACCATTACACACCCGTGATTATAATGAAAGCTATACACATGCAGAATTGAAAGGAGCGTCTCCAGAACTACTGGCTAAGTTGATACCAGAGCATGCTCGGAAGCAATGTCCCTCCCTTGGCCTTTAGGTTGTAACACTGTTGTTTATGTCTGTTGTTGTGGTTACATGTTTAGATCTGAAGTATTTGGGGTATCTTTTCTAGAAGCTTAACTGGTTTGACACTTGCTGATTGTTTAAAACTTTCTGGGTTCGCTTCTACAGGCACTTTGCACCAACATTATGTGGTGGTGCAAAGTAAGATATCTATGCCTGTAGTCTTTCTATGTATTATTGTCTAATATGTGTAACAAGAAGCAGCTATGGTGGTTTTGATTTCAAGAATGAAACATTTCATAATACTAGTTGTAAGCTCTCTGATGTGGGAAGATTGGTGGGTCGGGTCGGGGCAAGATGGCTGCCCTGGTGGTTCCGGTTAGGAGCCATATATTTTTCTTAAATCATATTTTGTGAACTTTACACACCCACCTATCTAATCATACTTCCAAATCTACATCATTTTGAGCATGGGACTCATCATGGAAGGGACACCGTTATGTGCACAAAGATACTATTGGATACAAACCATTTCGTAGAATGAGTCATATTTAGCATGTGTCCCGACAAGGATTGGTTGATCAAAAGTTATTGATTTTACATCATGTTATGTTCATTACTCGTTTGCTTAGGAGGGTCAATACAAAAATATGCATAACTAACATAACCAACTAATTGTAGTTAAGTAGTTGGTTATCAGCTTAATTGTGTACTTAATCTCATATTGTAGCCATAATAAAAATTACAAGGATGTGTTTGTCTATGTTCTGTTTCAAATTCTTCTTTCTATTTGTGAACTCGCTTGATGTTGTAACAGTGGTAGCGGAGGCCTTTCATCCACATCAGAAGCTGGTTATGGAGCGGCAACAACATATAACAAGTAGCATAGATAAAGGAATTCTTTGAGTCGATTCGTTGATTAAATCAAGCAGTAATCAATGAAGACGAGTAACCAAGATTTCAAGAAAACAACGATCAATCGACCGAAAAGATCCTCAAAGTGCTTGAAAAGACTGGGTTGAAGTTGGAAATAGATTTTAGTAGTTAAAATTAAAAATTGTGTGCACATGTGTTATGTATGGCATAGTGTCCTGGGCCGATTTTTTTTTTTTTGTGTGTATTTGTGTGAGTTAATTATATTCATAATCTTCTAAAATGCATGTTAGATAATTAATTAAACTTGAGGCCCCACGGTGTCGTCCTGTTTTTCTTTGTTTTTCTCAGGTGACAAATCAGTTTTTTACGTTTTCCTCAAATTGTCCCCATTTTATAGGGTGTCATCTCATTTTTTTCCCCGTTTTCCTCACCTTTTACCATGTGTGATGTGTGTGGTACATTACCACTACCAATGGATATGGGTGATAGGTGATGCCCGCTAAAAAAATTCACCGTGTCAAGGTTTATTTTGCTCACCGGGTTTTAAGAGAGGGGGGGTGTCCCACTCGGGACTAGGTTTCCCACAAGGCCACACCCTCCCTTGGTATGTACCCTCTAATTAATTAAAGTGTATGTTAGAGAATTCAAATTTAAATTATAAGAGAGAGTTTGACTCCCACAAACTTTCTAGTTCATTCCTGTTATCAAATTAATATCCCTTACTCTCACTCATTGTGTTTTTCGACCTACTAGAGAGAGAGACATGGGAGGGGAGAGAGAGAGAGAGAGAGAGAGAGAGAGAGAGAGAGAGAGAGAGTTGATCAATAAGGAGGTGGTGTAACCGGTGGAGTGTCGTGTTGCTTTCGGTGGTTCAGTAGTGTAACAAGGAGGGGTGGTAGCTATTGAGGGTGGGCAACAATTGTGAACAATGATATACTTAAAAAAAAATTCTATGGGGTACAAATAATTTTAGGGGTCAATTGTCTACTGTTAAATGTTAAAATATTTTTGTTTGGCTTGGGTTGAGCTGGTCACATAATAAAGATTTGGGTCTAGATCAAGCCACATAAAAATAGGCAAAACCATATCAAATATATACTAAAAATTTGTTAATCATCATTAGAAATGCATAATAAAAATACAATATTCCTACAATTTCTCTCTACTCGTGTTTATTTTTTAAAAACATTCTAAACAATTGTTTTTTAATATAATAAATACGATTCCGCTCAAATAGTTATCATCAATCTGAGTACACCATCTAAAGAAAATATTCCAAAGTAGCTTAAAATATTAAAAATTCTTAAGTCAATGTTAAAATTCTATGAAACTCGTTGTTCAAATTTATTATGGGTTGGTTAGATTATATCGTATATATTGTAAAATTTTGAGTAAATTACACGGATAGTCTTTGGGGTTTGCATTTATTGCAAGTTTAGTCCCTACTTTTCAAAAATTACAAATGCGGGCCTGAACTATGCATGATATGCACACCGGCAGTCCCCGACGCTAACTGAGGTTAAGTTTCTATGTTAAGTCAATGTAAAATTACCAATATACCCCTAAATTTAAAATATAATAATTTTTAAATAAAACCTAACTTACCCCCCAATCAAACCTTACCCACCACACCTAACCCCATCTCTCCATCTTCTTCTTCCATCTTCATCTTCTTTTTTCATATTCATCTTTTTCCTCCATCTCATCTTCATCACTATCACCACCACTATATGAGAAATCAAACATCACCACTGGTCAAAGTCTATCTCTCCTTCCCTCTCTCTCTCTCTCTCTCTCTCTGTCTCTCTCTCTCTTCTCTCTCTTCAGATCTAGTGAACTAGGTTGTCATCGTGTTCAATGGTAGCCATAGGTGTTTGTCTGATTGGCGGCAGTGGGTCGAGGGAGTAGGCATCAACAGTGGTGGTGGGTCGCAGGGAGCAGGCAACGACGGTGTTGGTGGGTGGAGGGTGGTATAACGATGGTGGTGTTGGGCTGACAATGCTGCGGCGACGGTGGTGGTGGGTTGACGGTGCTGCGGCGACGGTGGTGGTGGGTTGAGGGTGTTGCGGCGACGGTGTTGGTGGGTTGAGGGTGTTGCAGCGACGGTGGTGGTGGGTTCAGGGTGGGGGCGACTGTGATGGTGGGTTAAGGGTGAAGGTATCGACGATGGTGATGGGTTAAGGTTAAGGGTGACTATGGTGATGGGTTGAGGTTAAGGGCGACTATGGTGGTGGGTTGAGGGAGCAAACGACGATGGTGGTGGTGGGTTGAGGGTGTAGGCGGCAGCGGTGATGGTGGTTTGAGGGTAGCGATGGATGTTGAATGTAGAGAACCATAAAGTGGAGAAGAAAATTAAAAAAAGAGGGGTATTTTGGTCTTTTTTAAAAAACTAACAGAGAAACTTAACCTCAGTTAGTGTCGGGGACTGCCGGTGTGCATTCATACATAGTTCAGGCCCGCATTTGTAATTTTTAAAAAGTATAAACTAAACTTGCAATACGTGTAAACCTCAGGGACTATCCATGTAATTTACTCTAAAACTTAATAAGTTGCACCCCGTAGAGAAGAGCTTTTTTTTTTTTCTTTTTTTTTTTTTTTTTTTTTTTTTTTTTGAACAGCCCGTAGAGAACAGCTAGCATTAAATGAGTCTTAATATAACCTTTAACTCGTGATAAGCTTGTAATCAAGTCACACATGGCGATCGGACAATCTTTGTCTCACATTTAAAACATTTTATTAAATAAAAGGACCAATCAAACACGTTATTACCCTCGAATCCTCTGGATGAATCATTATGGGCCCGTCGTTGTCCCAAAAGGAGATGAAAAAACTCTCTTTTCTTTCTATTTCTTGCACTTTATTAACACAATCCCTTCATTTTATGATTGATTCTTCAACAACACCACCTGTTTGTTTTAATTCCTCTGTAAGTTTTTACTACCTCCACTTCATGATTCCATTTGGGTTTTTGTTTCTTGAAATTTTCAAGCAATCTTGCTGTTATCATTGATCATTTGCTGATTGATCATTTGTTGATTGATGTTTTGTGGGTTAGTGTAGATGCAGTTAAAGTAGTGGATTGTTAGTTCAATTAGTTTGTTGATAATTTGCAGTTAAGATGTAGTTTAGGGGAATTGTGGTTAAAGATTATGCACCTTGAGTTTCAAACAATGGTAGAGGACCACTTGTGTAGCTTCAAATTGTGATAATAACTTTTGATGGTGCTGAGTGTTTGATGAATTCTCATTATTTGGTAATCAGTTTTATTGTGGCTTAGTATTAAGTGAATTATTCAAAACCAATTAGTTGACCCCCAAGTATGATTGTATGAATATGAAGCAGGAGTTGATTACCGAAAAACTAGAAGCCAATTATCACCATTAGAAGTCAATAATTAGATAACCACTTTGTAAACACATATAAGATTTACCAAGACTTTGGAGTCATGTTAGAGTTATCTTTAGTGTCTGCTAGTTTTGCATTTAACAATGTTCCTAGAGATCTTGAATGTTATATGACTTTAAATCTATAAAAGGACCCCAGTGATATTTTATATATAATAAATAAATAAGAAATACTAAATTTGCCTGCTTACTCTCGAGAGGTAGGCTTGTAGGTTTTCGCCAGTGATAGTTAACATAGCCTGCATCACTAATCAAATCAGGCATACTGTTCCTTACTAATATTCCAGATAGAGGTAATTAGTAGTTGTAATAAACTAATAATATAGTTGCTACTTCTCTCTAATATTATATAACCATATAAACAATATGGTACCTCCCTTAAGTACTACATGCTATTAATTATGGAAATACTGAAGTTAACTAATTAACTTTGAAGTCTGAGACTAACAGTATCTTCATATACTTTTGCTAGGATGGAGCATACTTTGACTAGTGATACCACTAGTTTGACTTACTGGTTGACTTGGCAGTTCTTGGTCTGCATGATATGGGTCTTTACTCCCATTATTATAGCATCATATTTGATTTGGAAATATGAAGGTTTTAAAAATATAAAAACATATAAAGAGGTGACTCAGCAAGAAAGGGCTTGGTTGCTTTATGATTATCAAGCATGGATGCCTTCTATAAAGAGAATACATCCTATTTGGTTACTGGTTTTCCGAATCATTTCTTTTTGTTTGCTTCTAGCAGCTGGTGTTGCTGATGTTACCACTCATGGAATGGACTTATTTTTTTATTATACTCAGTAAGCTCTTTTTTCCATCTTTATTGATACTAGAGGTGGCAATTTCGACCCAATTATTCATAAACAGGTCAATTTGGGTTGTGTTTTATTTAAAATGGGTCAAATCAAGAGGTTTTGCTGAAAAAGAGAGAGGGTGAACCGTTTTATGCAATGAACAGATATTATTGTCAAATTGTGGTTTTTGATATCATATTTAGTGTATTAATCAAGTAATTTTTTTCTTTGAAGAATGAAGAAAAAGAATTTACGGGTCAACTCAGTCCGACCTTCTATGTTTTGACATATTACGAAATACCTGTTTTGACCCATTACCCAAACTGCTTTACCAACTCATCTTGCAACCTCTTCCTGATTACTAGTGCAATGAAGTTGCAACTTGTGTATTTGCATGATATGTTGTTGCCATCATGTGCAGGTTGCTTATTTATCAAATAAATATTGCAGGATCATAGTTCCCCACCTATAAGTAATAATTGTTGTGTTAACCATGAGTGCTTGATTTTTGATATAGGTGGACTTTATCTTTGGTTACTTTCTATTTCGCGGTATGTGCCTTTTTGTACCCGACACTTCATTTTCATATGCATTGACAACAACAACAACAACCTGATATGTGCCTTGCATTTTACGAACCCACGTTGCCATGCCCATGTTCGTTGTTCTTTTCTTTTTTAATATTTAGTGAGTAATATTTGTAATGGGTAGTTAGTTTCCCTCCATGATTCCCACGTTTAAGCTTCTATAGTTATTTTGTAGACCTCTTAAAGTCCTAGGATTTCCTTTGAATGGCATGGATGAATTTTATTGAACTCTGATTCTTCTCTGCTTATTCTTGTCGTAACTTACTCTCATCTTTGCTAATACCCAAGAGACCACATCACAACCTATCTAGCAAAAATCCCACTCATGCAGTAGGGTTTGGGGAGGGTGTGATGAGGGCAAACCTTGTCCGGCAAACATACCATTTATATGCATTGACTAGAGATGGATAGATGGCCGGGTCGGGTGGCATGGCTAATGGGCGAATTGGGTAACTTTTAAGTGCATGTCCAAATAGCTCAAGTCAGGCCAATCCATACACGCTTTTTTGAATTTTTATTAATGATCCAAAAGAATATAGTATTACAAAATCAAAGCTTTATAAGAAAGCCCTTCAGAAGGTGGATGACTTTCAACTTGTTTGACATGTTCTTCATAGTTGAATCCTTTAGCTTAACCATTTGACTCATTTAAGATAAAACATACTCAAATTGACCTTGTTACAGACCAAATGGAACAACTCAACCCAAAAGACTAGTTTGATGGGTGAGGGAACCCATTTGGCCTATAAACCCCACATCAATTGCCCATATAACCGATGTGGGACAATTCCCCTACCTTGCAATGGTTTCAGTCCATAACATTCGCCCCTCCTTAAGGAATGACGTCCTCGTTGGTCACGGCCACGTTGGTCACGGCTGGCTCTCTCCAGGCCACCAATCCGTGGGCCACCACTCCGAGGTTGGCTCTGATACCACTGTTACAGACCAAATGGAAGAACTGAACCCAAAAGACTAGTCTGATGGGTGAGGGAACCCATTTGGCCTATAAACCCCACATCAATTGTCCATACAACCAATGTGGGACAAGTCCCATACCTTGCAATGGTTTCATTCCATAACATTCGCCCCTCCTTAAGGACCGACGTCCTCGTTGGTTACGGCCACGTTGGTCACGGCTGGCTCTCTCCAGGCCACCATACGTATCCCAAATCAGGCCACCTTGGGTCAACTCAATTAGTTAGTTACCTTAGTCATTTACCCGAGACAGAGGAGCTAATCGTGGGTTACCAAAAATAAAGGAGCTAATCGTGGGTTATCAGAATTAGAGGAGCTAATTGTGGGGGTAATTGCAACAGTTACTTCCGCTATTTAGGTTTATTTAAGTCTTGTGTTCTAGCTATAGGATTTTGTCTTGGTTATTTGGATTATTTGTTACTTGTAATCGGAGAATTGCCCTTCTCGAATCGGGCCGACTATCTATCTATTTATCTTTTTGTTCCATCAGATTTCTCGAGTTTTATCATTTGGTTCCATTGCCCGGAAACGAATGGCACCTGCAACCCGGAATTTGGCAGATCAACTAGCCACCATTGCAGCAAAATTAGATGCTATTCTTGCATCTTTGAGAGACGATGTTGAAGAAATCAAAGCTCAGGTGATTGGAGATGGTTGTAACAGTGAAGAATCAAACAGTGATTTGAAGAACACGGTGGAGAAGGAACCGCAAGGGTCTGAGCAAGACCCTCTTCAACAACATGGATCTGACATTGATAGCAGGATCACTGCTCGAAACGACGTAACCGCTGATCGGATTGAGGGCGCTGATGAAATGGATGACGGTAGGGGTGCTGAAGAAATTGACAAAATTGATAGCACCAGAATTGAAGCTTGGGGGCAAGCGAGGAAATTAACAGCAAATGGCAGCCATGGTCGAAAGGGGAGACGTGAAATTGGTGCTCTTGTTGAGAGCAGTAAGGCCCGGTACATAAACCCTTTTAGGGTGCGAATTGGGAACAGGGGCTTTATTCGGTGCAATCAAGTCTGTCAAAATGTATCCCTACAACTCCCTGAATTAAAAAGTATCCAGGATCTTTACCCCTTTTTCATTGGTTTGAGTGAGCATAACTGGATTGGTGAACCCAACGTGATTGGGTCAACCCGACTGGACTCAGCTTTCAGTCTAATGGGCCTGGAGCAACCCTGTAGCCAAAAGCATATAGCCAAAATACATTATGAAAACTTGTCTCTCTCGGTTATTAACAGTTGGGAAGCCGACCTGCAACCACAATTCATTTTGGTTCACCAATGGGTTTATGAAGTGGGTCAGCCTACAATTGAATGGCTTATTGCTTGGCATAATAATCCCCTCCTTTCGACTTGAGGACAAGTCGATTTTCCGGGCCGGAAGTATTGATACGTATCCCAAATCAGGCCACCTTGGGTCAACTCAATTAGTTAGTTACCTTAGTCACTTACCCAAGACAGAGGAGCTAATCGTGGGTTACCAAAAATAAAGGAGCTAATCGTGGGTTATCAGAATTAGAGGAGCTAATTGTGGGGGTAATTGCAGCAGTTACTTCTGCTATTTAGGTTTATTTAAGTCTTGTGTTCTAGCTATAGGATTTTGTCTTGGTTGTTTGGATTATTTGTGACTTGTAATCGGAGAATTGCCCTTCTCGAATCGGGCAGACTATCTATCTATTTATCTTTTTGTTCCATCAGATTTCTCGAGTTCTATCAGACCCACTTACAAGTAAATGGGTCAAAATTGCCACTTGTAGCATTGATAAATATTGCAATAGTTCATTTGATTGTTTGTGAAGCATTTGCAAATCAAGAAGCATCGAGTTTGAATTCAACAGAAATTATATGACGCTTGTTTGCAGTTTGGATCACTGCTCTCAGCCTATGGATGTTTCAGGCAACACAAGATATGTGATTTGGGGCCAGATCAAGAATATTATTTGCCTCTCGCCAATGAGAATAATACAACGAGTCAGCAGGCGAAAAAAAGTTTCTTGCTAACTGCTGCATTTTGGGGCTATGTGTTCCAAATTATTTTCCAGGTATTGGGTTCTAAATTATTATTAACTTTTTTCATTTTTGTGCAACATGTATATCATGTGAAACATATTCAGTCTTGAGCTTCTATTTCCTCTTGATATGGCCAAACATTACACAGGCTTTTGTTTGTTACATAAATATCCTAAATTATTTACAAGTTCATTTTTATGATGATTCAGTTGTTTGTTGAACACAGATGACTGCTGGGGCAGTGATGCTGACAGATTCTGTTTATTGGATTGTGATTGCTCCATTCCTTACAATCGTAGGTTATGAAATGGGTTTTGTAAGTACTCACATTTATCTTTGTGACAATTTTCTCATCTTTTGTTGAAATGGGCTGGGAAAGTTAAAGCAGGTAATTTTATACAGATTGAAATTGCTCAGGAAGTCAGGATGATCCTGAAACAATTTTTTTTCCAGAAATTTTTTAATGTTTCTAGAATTAATTAGTTTGTCAAATTTGATTACAAATATTGTTCTGTTTTAACATTAATCTAGTTTTTTTGCATAAAGTGTTTTCGAAGTTATATGCATTAAAAATACACTTTGGAAAACTTCAACCCCATTGACTCATTTTCTTATAAGCCTTTGTATACGCTGTGTTTGACCTGTTAGAGATAAAGCATGGTCTGAATCGACCCATTCATAACTAAATGGGTCAAAATTATCACCTATTAACATATTTGTTTTAGGGGCTTTCATACGGGTTTCATAATTCTCTTTTTCTCTTGTATACCAGTTGACAGTTGTTGTACATTCTCTTAATCTGGTTTTGCTCCTTGGGGACACAGCCTTAAATAACTTGGTAGCTTTCCTTATTTTAAATTCATCATCTTCTGTCTGTTTAATTAATTATAATAATGTTTTTCATTCTGTAAACTTTAAAATGTTTGGAAACCATCTTTCAGTGCTTTCCTTGGTTCCGCATTTCGTACTTTCTTTTGTGGACTGCATTCTACGTGCTCTTTGAGTGGATTCTTCATGCCTTTGTTTCAACTTGGTATGTTTTCTTCACCTTATCTTTATTTGCATTTCAAAATACGTATATGTATTTGTATATGATTTACTTTCAATAACTTCTTTATATTCTAGGTGGCCATACCCGTTTCTTGATTTATCTGTCACATACGCTCCAATATGGTATGTATTTTTAAACATCTAAGCATCAATACCATGTTTAAAGAATGTTTTTTATGATGTATGCCCCATCCTAATTTTCTTTTATATCAAACAAACACGCTTCTGTTTTTGGTTAACGGTTCAAACATATGAAAGTAAATAAAAAAGTAAATATAGTTGGAAGCAGCCTCTATCCCCTGAGATAGGGGTAAGATTTGCCTGAAATCGAGCAATCAATCGAACAATACACGAATCAAAACAGAATACTTCAAAGTTCTTTCTATTCAAGAATGATTCATATGGTGGTACCTACTAATCCCACCAATCCTACACTTTATACTAATCGAATACACACTTCAAACGGTTGTTACAACTTCAACTAACATATTACACTAACTACCCTCACAGTTATAATATGTACAAGACTGATCCTTACAAGTCAACAAAATTGACATTTTGACTCTTATCATTTTGGAATTAATACAACAATCCCCCCCCCCCCCCTTAATTCCAAAATCTCTCAGCCAAATCTTCTACTCCTACCAACCTTCTCATCTCTGCAAATTTCATCCGTGGTAGTGGCTTTGTAAACATGTCACCCTTTTGAAGACTTCCACAAACAAACTCTACTCGAATCTTGTTCTTCTCAATGCAATCTCATTGCTTTCAAGAGGCTTCTTGTCATGTTCAGGACTGTTCTGTTCCTCCTTTCTGCCATCCCATTATGCTGGGGTGTATAGGTAGTGGTTAATTGCTTTTTGATCCCTTTATCATTGCAAAATTGGATGAACTCGGTTGAGGTGAACTCCTCTCCACGATCAAACCTTATGCACTTAATTTTAAGGCCAAATTCATTCTCAACTAGCTTCTTGAATTTCTTGAACTTATCAAATGCTTCATCTTTTGACTTTAGCATATAGACCCACATGTCCCTGGTGCAGTCATCAACCAGCAACATGAAATACTTGTTCCCTGCTTGTGTTTGTGGTGTAATGGGTCCATATAGGTCCATACTGATAAGTTGCAAGGGGAGTTGGGACTTGTACTCAGACTTTGCAGGAAAGATGCTTCTTGTGTGCTTTGTTGCTAGGCATGCTTCACATAGTTTGATAGGTTTGTCATACACTGGCAGACCTCTAACCACTCCTTTGGTTGCCATGACCTTCATGGTGTCAAAGCTTATGTGCCCGACTCTCCCATGCCATTTCCATACATCATCACCCAAGCTTGCTTGAAAGCACATTGGTGATTCTGTTTTTAATTGAATCCTGTGTAGCCTGTATGGAGATCTTTCTACTTTCATTAACAGGTTGCTACTTTTCTCATACATCCATAGGTATTCATCTTTCATTCTTATTTCAAAGCCCCCTTCAGTGACTTGGCCTAAACTCAAAATGTTACTTTTAAGCATGGGAATATAATAGACTTCACTTAGTAATCTTTGTTCCCCATTCTTGCATGCCAGGATGATTGAACCCCCTCCCTCTATTACTACATTTGACCCATCTCCAAACTTTACTTTCCCTCCAACATTCTTATCTAACTTAGAGAATGCAAGGATATTACATGTCATATGATTGGATGCCCCATTGTTTAAATACCAGGTGTTGTCACTCATCGGTTCTTTGGAGTATTTTGAGGGTATTACTTTGGATTCATTGAGGTATACCAATTCTTTCTGGTTTCTTTCAATTGCAACCATCAATAAGGTTGGTTATCATCATAGCTTTGAGTTAAGTTTGCTTCTTCACCTGAGGATTTCTGTGGACATTCAGAGGCATAATGCCCTAATTCATCACATTTGAAGCACTTTATCTTAGATTTGTCTTTAGTTCTCTTTTCACCTTTTGGAGCCAATCTACTTTGTTCATAAGCATGGTTCCTTGGCTTAGCAGACCAACCTCTCCCTCTACTCGATCTTCCCCCATTCTTATCTCTACTTTGACTGCCATTCTGAGTAGGATAGAAGTAGTTGATCACCTTTTTTTTTAGGGGTCTTCAGCCTTCCATTTGTTCTTTCTTCAAAGGCTTTAAGCCTGCCAATTACCTCTGCCGTCCCATAGTATCTAGATATAGAAACTGCTCAATTGATGCGACTATCTGGATGTATTTGTCTGGGACTGAGCTCATCAATTTCTTGACAAGAGCAGCTTCTTGGAACGGTTCTCCCAACTGTGATGCCTTTGTAGTAATTGCACTCAACTTTTCAGCAAAATCATCAATACTTTCTCCTCCTTTCATATTGAGTCTTTCAAACTCATTCCTCAAGGAAGCCATTCTAGCTTTCTTGACCCTATCAATGCCCACAAATCTTGTTTTCATGGCTTCCCAAACTTCTTTAGCCGTTTTGAGATTTGCAACTTGCATAATCGTCTCTTCGGGCATTGCTTGGTACAGATATGCAATTGCCTGGTTATTTTTCTTGGAATTTACTTCAGTTTCGGGGGGAGGTTCAGTCACCTCCCATAGGCCATGAACGTTGAAAATAGCCTTTAGTTCGATCGCTCAAATTGAGTAGTTAGTTGTTGTAAGCGATGGGAATTGAAGAGGTATGGTTGGTTCTTTGATGGTAACAACCTGATTGCTGCTGGTTGAAGAACTAGATTTCTCCGGATTCACCATCTTCGTCTTCTTCCTTCGGTACGGAGTGACAAACTTCTTATCTGAATCCGGTCCTTTGGATTTCAGGCATTCTTCGATTTGATCCTCTGAATCGATTCACCAGGTATTCGCTTCTCCTCAATTCTATCCTTCGAATTGTGTGGTTTTGATTCCGTTCGATTCACCAAGGCTCTGATACCAATTGAAATCGAACAATACACGAATCAAAACATAATACTTCAAAGTTCTTTCTATTCAAGAATGATTCATATAGTGGTACCTACTAATCCCACCAATCCTACACTTTATACTAATCGAATACACACTTCAAACGGTTGTTACAACTTCAACTAACATATTACACTAACTACCCTCACAGTTTTAATATGTACAAGACTAATCCTTACAAGTCAACAAAATTGACATTTTGACTCTTAACATTTTGGAATTAATACAACATTGCCTACATTCCAGCCTCCCCAAACCGCATTGGTAGCTTTGTTAGAGACGAGATGTACTGGGTTTGGTTATGGTTATGGTTATGGTTATGGTAGTTGATGAGTTAAATGGGTTGAACTGGTTAAAGGGCGTTCAAAGTATATTCAAGTGTTAACATCTTAATTTGCATGATCAAAAGTAGGGGGATCATTATATAGTAACAGATTTTGTTGGCATGCTTATACGTTGGTTGTTTAAGAAATTTCTAAACGATAAAGACAAAGGTGTTTGTTGGGTGAGGCCCGGGTTGCCATGAAGTAACACTTTAGAGCAGAAAGTGATTGACACGTCAACAAGACCCGGCCTGTTTCTACCCGCTTTAAAATAATCCATTTTAACTCAAGCATGTCTTGACATATTACTCAACTTGTCCATGCTCTTTTCTAAAAGTTATGTTGATAGATTAAATCCAAAACCAATTGAGTAAATATCTAGAATTCACTGTTATATACACTGCACTTTATATCGATTATGAGGAAGAATGATAAGAACATAAAGTGATATGCATTCCATCTAAAAGATACAGAGATGGGGTATTTATACCCATACATTGCATAGGTTAGTTATTGGTGGTTAGTTTTGGCGCTAATAACTGTCCTTTAACTACTTGACTTGTATTTACCCATATCGACCCATACACATGCACACATTAATTATCCAGACTACATAACGCATAAATATATATTTATACTAAGTATTTACATTCACAGGTTATTAAATGTGGTTTCATTATCTATATCTATAAAATGTTATGCAGGTACTTGATTGTTGCACTATTGCATATTCCATGCTACGGCTTCTTTTTGTTCGTTGTGAAACTTAAGTATTATATCTTGGCGCGATGGTTTCCTCAGTCGCATCAATCGTTGAGATGACATTGTTTTATAGATAATTCTGCTGTTGTATTTCTTTGAATCATACAAAAGAAAGCATTTGCTTCTATCCTCGAGGAGATGCATGCAAGTTGTGCTCTTTTCGGGTCCAAATGGCTGTAATCCTACAAGTTCACACGCGTTCACCTCATGTAGAGCTTTCATAAGTGTAAATCCAAATTTGTTATATCTGGTTATAAATATGTTGGACATGCTAGACATTTTTACAATTATAACGTTGAAATCCTTATGATTTTTTAAATAATTTATATGAAATTGACCGTACATATATTATATAGATATTCTCACTCTTAAATATATGAAAAAAATGCGTGAGAAGGTTCCTAAATTTAAAAAAAACTAGTATGTATTCATCCACGCGTGTTACGTGTGTGATGGATCAGGCTCAGAAAACACTCTCAGTTGCGGCTGCTAACCATAAATGGCAACTATGCCAAAACAACCGATACCATCGTTGGTTATCATCACAGCTGGGTATTGTACAACATGTAATAACAAAACAAACAACCCAGGTGAATACAGGTTTATCACTACCGACCTGAAATACAAGTAGAATCACAAACATCACAACAATAGCATTATGACATCAACATGGTCAAGGTAAACAACACTGAAACAATGATGCAAGCAACAGAAGGATCAACACAAATTAGCTCAGTCTAGTTGCGGTTCTTAATCGCCATTGACAAATCAGTTTTATCAATGGCAAAATCAGGGCAACAACCCGCTCAACCAACGGATGCATCAGGTCAAATGAGCTCGGGTAAGTCTCAGATGAGCCAGAGTCATCATAGTCGACATCTTTCCTAACAACAGGCAAAACCCAAAACATCAAAACCTAAGATGAACATCACGCCAAAAGACTCAGATGAGCAAATCCTCATTATCATCGACATAACGAAGCATCAAACAACAAAGCCTTAAATGAGGTAATCCTTATCATCATCAACATAACAAAGTCTCAGGTGCATCGGGTAAGAACATTCATTCAGAAAAACCCAGAAGAGGCTGGATCTGAAAACCCTAATGCCTCAATCGGCTAGAAAAAGAGGGAATTAGAGAGAAACAGATGAGGACAAGCCACCACGACTGTCAAACCATCACCACCAACACCCTTACTGACATGAAAACGGCCGCCTGCTCTACCTCAACCGCAAACGGGAGGCCAAGCGGCGGCTGACCCCAAGGAGGCGGCCACCATGACGGTGGCTGACGGGAATCGACCATCACAACGCTCATCCCTATCTGACCAAACACCTACCAAATAGAGATCGGTCGGAGGCCGCACGGCGCCTGCTCTACCTCAACGTACATGTTCAATTCAATATCAGATAAAAGGTAATTGTAAAAAAATCACTAAATTAATATCATTTTTTTATAATTGTTCAATTTGCACCAACTTGAAAATAAGAGAAAATTGTGGTTCCTAAAATTTTAAAATTGTAAAGTTAGTTTAATTTCTTGGGTTTGGGTTGCGGTTTGATCACCACGTTAAGTGTCATCAATTTCGAGGGTTAAATGAAGGTATTTGTGTCATTATATATTTTTTATTTACTTTTTAATTTGTAATATTTAAAGACCACGATTCATTTTGTAATTGAGACTAGGGTTCTCGATCTGTCTGGTAGGGTTCTCAAATGAGAACTCTTTGAAAAGTCGATATGATCAAAGTTATAATCAAAACTAGCTACATATCTTGATTAAGAACCTCATCATTGTCATCAAGACTAATATCCTCATCACCACCTTCTTTCCATTTTAAAAGATAACCTGATTTTTAGGAACCTAACATCTATTTTGTCTATAGTCGATTAAGAATTGCCTAGGGTGTCATAGGACGCTTGGCCTATTAGCACTTGATGCGTGTTCTTATGAAATTGGCACGGGTTGAATCATATAAAGTGTGCAATAGGTAACTTTTAAGAGTAAATTTTAAAAGGTAAAAACTAATATTTGAAAAAATAGATCTTCCTCGAACATTTAAAAGCGTTAATTTCAGTTCAAGAGTTACCTATAGAGGTAAATATGACTGAAGTTGAATCTTTTGAGATAAAATGATTTTTTAATATTTTGAAGGAGAATGTTTATTTTTGTTAAGCACAAGGGAGTTAAACCGAATTTAACTAAACAAATAGAGATTTTTACATATTTTCTCATTTCCTAATACCATCAATGACATATTTTCAAGTTAAAAAATCAAATTACATACTTTTCATATCTAAACATACATATTGCATATTTATTCATTTTCACTACAATTAATTAATTAAATGATTATTGTACCCAAAATATATTAAGAGATTTACATGTTTTTGAAACTGTAATTATTTAAAACTAGTAAGAAGAACCACGCTTTGAGGCGGGTTACAGTAACAAACACTTGTCTAACCGAACATGAAGCCATTGTCTTCTCCGTTTAATTAAGGTTTCAATTTTAAAAACATTATAATGCAAACTCTTTCTCCATGCTCCCTCATTACTCGTCATAATCAATGTTTATTAAAATCGGACAGGAGAATGAAGCAAACGCGTAATTGGTCAACCGGTTAGAAAAGATTGAAAACTCAAATAAGTTATGAAAAGTAGTTAGATTGTGTTTTTGAAAATAAAATTGTACTAATTATAAAATGTTTTAAAGGATGACACAAAGCCTATTGAAATTCAAATATATACATAATTTTAAAAATAATTTTATAAGTTAAAAAACTGATAGAATAGATTGTAAGATATTTTTTAATGAGAATTAATTTAATAGATGTCAAGATATGTCATTATTGTTGCTTTTCAATATTTCTAATTAAAAGGTCTATAACTCTACTGATTGTAAAAATAAGCAAAGCATCTTTTCCATTTTCAAAGCAATTTCTTTATTTTATTATTTGCCTTCATCTTCAAAGATGATGCCCATTATTGCCCAAAAAGCCATCGGTGAGTTATTTCAACACATGTAGGGTGTCAAGGCACAAAACCCAAATATCTCAAACCCGTATTTAACTTTTCAAGATAAATTTATCTATACCCAGATCGTATAGTTTGCAAATGAGTTCCAAATCCAGACGCATCGTTGACGGAAATCAAAATTGATTTTCAAAGGAAGCACGTGATTTTGTCAATGCCTTAAAAAAATGATGAAAAAGAGAAATGTCCAAATTAATCTTCTGATGAAGAAAGGCAAGATTTGATACTTAGAAGTGAAGCGGATAAAAAATCAAAGCATATGGGCAACCTTGATGATGATCGAGACCTTCATAATCACCTATATGTTTCTTACCACCTACGACCACCACGAAAACCCAAAATTCTGACGACTCTCTCTCTTTTGCTCTCTGACAAAATTCCACGTTAGCGTTGAAGTTTTCGAAAGATTCAAACAACTTCATTTAGAGACGGTGGACCTTAAAATATAAGTAGTTAGAGCATACACAATCCATCCCTCATCTACATATTTAAAATTACATTAAATATCATTATTTTTTTCTCTCTTTTTTTTAAATTAAATAATATTTTTTCATTCAATTATCATTACTTTTTCTCTCTTATTCACTCACAACCATTTTAAAAATATTAACACACTTCAAAATGTTATTATATAAATAATAAAAATTATGAGTTAATTACATGAAAGGTCCCTATGGTTAGACCTGTTTTTACTTTCGGTCCCCAGGTTTGAAAAACAATAAGGTCGGTCCACAAGTTTGATAAAACATAACACAAAAGGTCCCTATCATGGATGCGATGTTAACTTTTCTGTTAATTTTTTTTAAATGACCAGATTGCCCCTGATTATAAATACCACTACCACCAACTCTAACCTTATTTCGTTTTTTTCCGACAGCCTACCTCAACCAACCTTTTTCCAGCAGCCTACCCCAACCATATCTTCGTTTTCCCGGCAACTCATACTTCCACAGAACCACCACTACCCGGCCACACCAGCACAACCTCACCCACCGGTCGTCTCCAGCATCACAACCTAACCTCCGCCTCCACCCTAAGTTTGTTCACATCCCCTCCTGATCATCTCCCTAAATTGATAACTGTTGTAGTGGTTGGGTTTCTTATTCACCCTTGGTTGACTCGACGAGCAAAACAGAGGTGGTTCCGATTTCGTGTACCAGTGGTAATGTCGTTGGAGGGTGGTCGCCTGAAGCAATTACATGCCTGGTGGTTGGGGTGGTGTTGCCGGAAGGTTAGACGGGAAGACAATGGAGCTGGTGGGAGGCGGTGTCGGCTTTGCCGAGGTTGGCGGTGGTGATGGTTCATCACCATTCATCATCACGCTTGGAGAAAGAGAAAGGTGGAGAGAGAGAGATGAATTGTTGATGAAGAAGGGAGGTGGTGGTGGTGTTGATGGAGGATGGTGGTAGTGGTGTTGCCAAAGGAGATGAAGAGAACAGGAAGATAAGTAGGTTGGGGGAGGTGAGGGAAGGTGAGGAAGATAATAGTTAGGGGTATTTTGGTCATTTTACAGGCACTTAACGGAAAAAGATAACGACCATCCGTGATGGGGACTTTTGGTGTTACGTTTTGTCAAACCTGTGGACCGAGCTTGTAGTTTTTCAAACCCGGGGACCAAAAATGAAAACAGGCCTAGCCACAGGGACCTTTCATGTAATTAACTCAAAAATTATTGTTGGTATCTAGAGATGTAACTTTGATTTTCGGTATTTTTCTTGTGTATGAATATGTAATTTTATTGTTTTTATTTATACAAAAAATCTGAACTTGAGAAAATACGTAATTAATGGTCTAAGGAAATGAAATATGTGAAAATCTCTTAGTAAAAATAAGAGTAAACTAGAATTAAGCTCCTCGCGTTGCCCGTGTTGCGGGGGGTGTTAAACCATGCAAAATAACACTAATGCCACACACCATTAATGACCATCAACACTGAAATTACAGTGTGTTAATACGAAAAAATAATACCAAAGCGTAAAACATTTAAAATATAACTAAATCGATTTAAGACTCACGCGTTGCGACAAACCTGTTAAAGGGGGAAAATAGACATAAAAATGATAAATCACACATGCATGTTGTGTTGTGTTTACTCACAAAATTTAGAACGAAACGTAAAGCGAAATGTAAAATTGGTGAATCACACATGCATGTTTGTGTCGTATTAACTTGCAAAACCTAGAATGAATGTTAGACGAAAATTTGTAAAATATAAAAAGTATAGGGGACCAAAGTTAAAAGTATAAAATTTTGTGAAATTAAATTGCAAAATATGAAAAATTTTGGGTTTAACGTAAAATTAATAAAAAATTGAAAGGTTACTTTGCAAAATATGAAACATTTGGGTTAAAAGTGAAAAGTCAAACTTTTTTTAAAAAACTCCTATGCATAAGATACAACACCATTATACATAGATAAGCTGGTAATTAGGATAATATAAATAGTCATTAAATAAGTTAATTTTAATAAAATAAATAAACATCATACTTATAAGAGTTAAATGCGGTTTTCATCTCTGAGATTTCATATAAATTACCATTTGAGTCCAAAAGTTTAAAATTTTGTCATTTGCATCCAAATGTTTCACAAAAATTATCATTTGAATCTATTTAACTACTTACAATTAACACCGTTAACTTTTTCCGTTAAGTTTCTTATATTAGGGGTATTTTTGTCAAAACAATTACAAAATAAAAAATCAACTCTACGTGAGGGGTTTTATGAGTCCAGTGTCGTTTGGTAATAACCATTGTGATTTGAATCCACCTATTAAATAAAATATAATATAAGACTCATTTCTAACTTTATAAAATATACACCATAAAAAAATATATAAATAAATCATTACAAAATAAAACTTTTCACGTGGATTGGTTTTTTTATATATTTTTTGGTGGTGTATATTTTATAAAGTTATAAATGAGTTGTTTTTAGGTGATTATGATTATATTTTATTTTATCTAGTAGACGAACTTTAATCCCAATGGTGATTACCAAACATGACTGAACTTATGAACCCCTCACGTAAAGTTAAGTTTTTATTTGTAGTTATTTCGAAAAAAAAATACCCCAATATAGAAAATGGATTCAAATGACAATTTTTGGGAAATATTTGGATTCAAATGGCAAAATTTAAACTTTTGGACTCAAATTGCAATTTCTATGAAACCTCAGGGATAAAAACCGCATTAAACTCTACTTATAATAAATGATTACTAATAATGCCACATTTTACATCAATTATGATATACTTCTTTGGGGTTTGTTATTGGTACACTCAATTTATTTTCATTGTTTCTATCTTTCTCTATACATATATATACTAGTGGTTTGACCCGCGCGATGCGACTAGTGTCATCGAGTCTTACTTGAAGAGCGTAATCTAACCCGCTCTGGCTTAAATATTAATTATATTTGGTTGTTATTATTATTGTTGTTATTATTACTATTATTATTATAACTATGAAATATTTAGTAATTATATACTTATGTATATAAATACGATAATACTTAATTTTAATAATATATAGTTATAAATATATAAATAGTAAATGTAAATTTAAATATTATTTTAAAAGTATTATTAATAAGATAATACTTAATTTTATGAATTAAATCATGTATTAATTAGAAGAAGAATACTTAATGAGAGCAATTTAGTTAATATTGCATAACACACTTGTATATATTATACTTAAAAAGTTGTCTTAGGTGTTTTATACTTTTGAGTGAGATTATAATTATATTCTCCTCAAATGCTTTATATAATAGTATATATAGTATATATATAGTATATATATATATACACATATATGAAGAGAGATGGAGAGAAGATCGCATCTCAATAACAAAAATTAATGTTCATATAAACCAACCCATTTCTTATCTTTTAGATTCTATTTTTTAAACTAACTTAATCACCATCAAAATTTCAGATTTTTAAACCCCTCGTATCAATTATCTGAAACCTTATTTAACCCCCTAAACTCTATATTAATCATTTCACTTTTTTTTTACGTTATAGAATTTTGAATTAAAAACAATAAGTTTAAATAATATTTGTATTTACATTTTTAAATTATGTAATTTTTTAAATCCACGTAACACACATATAGGTTAGTACCCCTAGTGTTATATATATGAAATAGCTTTAGTAAACCCGTGTATTACAAGGGTTGAATAAATAAAATATTAATACAATAAAATTAATAATTATAAAATGATATTTTAAGGTATGATATGACTGAAATTACATATGAGAAATGACTATAAATAATAAAACAATGATATCGACTTTTTAAAATTTTATTTTTAGATTTTTTTCACAAAAATAAACATTTAGTGTTGAATTTCCAGATTTTTCCTAAATATCTCTTCTATCAAAAGTTGACTTTTAGTCAAATAAACCTAGACTAACACTAAGAAAAAATACTTATTTAGGCGGGAAATGAAAAGAATAAAGACTTAAGAGAAATTTAAAATTTAGTATGTATATGACTTAAAATAGTATAATCTAATCAATATATGATAACTGAAATAAACAAATTTTTAACATTAGCTACATCTAATTAGTAGTTTTCTCTATTAATATTTATACGTCTAAATAGTGTATAATATGGAATAAAATAAACTTATAAGTAAGAACTTTAAGTAATAAATAAATTAAATTGAACATGAAAAACAATATTTTAAATTCATAAACATCCGAAAATTTATTTGTATACAACATTTGATGTTTTGTTGGTGATTTTTTCATCATTATCTAATATTCATAGTTTTAATCTCTATCTACTTTTAACTCAAGATAATGCAACATAGAGCTGGCCATGATCCTTGTTTAAAAACAAACCAACTTTAGATAGTGATTGTCCTTGACTCTTGTTTATTGTCATTGCAAAACACACTCCTAATATGAACTGTCTTCTTTGAAATTTAAAAGAAATCCTTTTGTCCGAAGGTGTTAAAGTCAACCGTGGAATAAAAGTGTGATTTTCAATATTACTTCCAGATATATCAAAACAATTTGCACACATATCAAACGAATTCCAATCAAACATAATAATAATATGGCAGTATACATAAAAAAAATAAAGAATTTTAAAAAGTAAAACCATGTACTACCTTTTCACAAATGGATTGTTGAAGTAGATCACCTTCAAATCAAAAAAATGAAAGTAAAATAATATTAATCCAAAAACACAATTGTAGACAATGATAGGTTAAATCATAATCGTAGAGGATAAAAACTCAAATATAACAAAAAACAAATACATTTTGTTGAAGAAAACTTGATGAATCCGAAGCCAAAATGAAAACTTGATGAAACCGAAGGCGATATCATTAGACTTTATAAATACAAATCGCGAGGTCGTAAAGCTGGGATGGTTGAGAAATATTTTAAAATCGGGTATGATTTCATTCCCAAAAAAGATACCCATGAATTCCTTCAAATTGGAGAGGAGTCGATGAAAAAATCTCGTAACTTTTGTCAAGATTCGAATATAAACCGAGTATTTTATGAAAACACGCAATCAAGGAATCGATTTCAGAGATGAAGAAAATAGTAAATGATTTCTACAGTTTTTGTTGATAAATTATTTGAAAAAAGAAGAAATATCGAGTATGATTTAATTTCCAAAAAAAGACATACTCTAATTTAGAGTTAAATTTTCAGATTTTTCCTAAATATATCTTGTATCAGAAGTTGACTTTTAGTCAAATGAACCTAGACTAACACTAAGAAAAAATACATATTTAGGCGGGAAATGAAAAAAGTAAAGGCTTAAGAGAATTGTAAAATTTAGTATGTATATGACTTAAAATAGTATAATCTAATCAATATATGATAACTAAAATAAACAAATTTTTAACATTAGTTACATCTAATATTAGTAGTTTTCTCTATTAATATTTATACGTTTAAATAGTGTATAATATGGAATAAAATAAACTTATAAGTAAGAACTTTAGGTAATAAATAAATTAAATTGAACATGAAAAACAATATTTCAAATTCATAAACATCCAAAAATTTATTTGTATAAAACATTTGATGTTTTGTTGGTGATTTTTTTATCATTATCTAATATTCATAGTTTTAATCTCTATCTACTTTTAACTCAAGATAATGCAACATAGAGCTGGTCATGATCCTTGTTTAAAAACAAACCAACTTTAGATAGTGATTGTCCTTGACTCTTGTTTATTGTCATTGCAAAACACACTCCTAATAGGAACTGTCTTCTTTGAAATTTAAAAGAAATCATTTTGTCCGAAGGTGTTAAAGTCAACCGTGGAATAAAAGTGCGATTTTCAATATTACTTCCAGATACATCAAAATAATTTGCACACATATCAAACGAATTCCAATCAAACATAATATAATATGGCAGTACATATAAAAAAATAAAGAATTTTAAAAAGTAAAAGCATGTACAACCTTTTCACAGATGGATTGTTGAAGTAGATCACCTTCAAATCAAAAAAATAAAAGTAAAATAATATTAATCCAAGAACACAATTGTAGACAATCATAATCGCAGAGGATAAAAACTCAAATATAACAAAAAACAAATACATTTTGTTGAATAAAACTTGATGAATCCGAAGCCAAAATGAAAACTTGATGAAACCGAAGGCGATATCATTAGACTTTATAAATACAAATCGCGAGGTCGTAAAGCTGAGATGGTTCAGAAATATTTTAAAATCGGGTATGATTTCATTCCCAAAAAAGATACCCATGAATTCCTTCAAATTGGAGAGGAGTCGATGAAAAAATCTCGTAACTTTTGTCAAGATTCGAATATAAACCGAGTATTTCATGAAAACACGCAATCAAGGAATCGATTTCAGAGATGAAGAAAATCGTAACTGATTTCTACAATTTTTGTTGATGAATTATTTGAAAAACGAAGAAATATCGAGTATGATTTTATTTTCAAAAAAAGACGTGCTCTAATTTAGGGTTAAATTTCTAGATTTTTCCTAAATATCTTTTGTGTCAGAAGTTGAATTTTAGTCAAATGAACCTAGACTAACACTAAGAAAAAATACATATTTAGGCGGGAAATAAAAAAATTAAAGGCTTAAGAGAATTGTAAAATTTAGTATGTATATGACTTAAAATAGTATAATCTAATCAATATATGATAACTGAAATAAACAAATTTTTAACATTAGCTACATATAATATTAGTAGGTTTTCTCTATTAATATTTATACGTCTAAATAGTGTATAATATAGAATAAAATAAACCTGTAAGTAAGAACTTTAAGTAATAAATAAATTAAATTGAACATAAAAAACAATATTTCAAATTCATAAACATCCAAAAATTTATTTGTATATAACATTTGATGTTTTGTTGGTGATTTTTTCATCATTATTTAATATTTATAGTTTTAATCTCTATCTACTTTTAACTCAAGATAATGCAACATAGAGCTGGTCATGATCCTTATTTAAAAACAAACCAACTTTAGATAGTGATTGTCCTTAACTCTTGTTTATTGTCATTGCAAAACACACTCCTAATAGGAACTGTCTTCTTTAAAATTTAAAAGAAATCCTTTTATCCGAAGGTGTTAAAGTCAACCGTGGAATAAAAGTGCGATTTTCAATATTACTTCCATATACATCAAAACAATTTGCACACATATCAAACGAATTCCAATAAAACATAATAATAATATGGTAGTACACATAAAAAAAATAAAAATTTTAAAAAGTAAAAGCATGTACTACCTTTTCACAAATGGATTGTTGAAGTAGATCACCTTCAAATCAAAAAAATGTGTAACACCCCAAATTTTTGTTTAAAAGAAAACAAAAAGAAAGTATTTAGAAAAAAGGATAATGGGCACAAGTTGAAGGGAGCAAAGTGCAAAAGGTGAACAAACTTATTTTTTTAATATATATGTGGGTAAGGCCACCCGAAGTTCTTGGTGTTTGATGCTTGTTTTCGGGATTTTAGTGCTGAAACCGTGGGGGAGCTTCAGAGGCGAAGTGTTTTGCTCAAAGGTTGCTTCAGGTGAGTTTCTAGACCCCTCTTTTACAGATTTTAAAGTGTTTGGGGCTATTATGCATACCGGGTAAAGGGTTTTCAAAGATAACCGTATGCTTATGCTTGTTGTTGTTCGACCGTACCTGCTGTGGTTTAGTGATTAGAATTGTTGTTAGGATGTTTAGATGCCCTTAGTATGCTAGATCTGTGCTTGGGTAGTGTTAGAATGTCTTTAGGATGTTTTTGGCAGTTTAGACACATTTCAGAATGCTCCCATGCGCCTGACTGATACATGACTAAGTGTTCTCATGCGCCCAGGTGGTGCGCCCAAATAGTAGCCATACGCCCAGATAGTGTCCAGGCGGCTAAGTATTGGGGATGCGCCTACATAGTGCCCATACGCCCAGAGTGCCCATGCGCCTGTGTAGGTGGTGCACCTGTATAGTGATTCAGGCGCCCAGAATTGTTTCTGTGGCTAAGTGTTGGAACGCCTGAACAGGGCTCATGCTCCCAAATAGTTCCCATGCGCCCAGACTGTTTACACTTAGAATTTTCATGCTGATGCGCCTAGAATGTTATGTTGTGCCTAGTTTTGGACTTAGGGTTTTCTTAGGGGCTTTAAGAGGTGATGTTTGAGATAGGTCCCGTTGGGTTGTGTTGGCGTGTGCTTGATGCATGCTTGGTGTTGTGTTATGGTTTTTATGTGTGTGTGTGTGGTGTGTTGTCTTTCTTCGTTAAACGGTTTTCTAAACGTATGTATTATGTTATATTATACGTTATGTATGTTGTTATGACTTTACGTGGTGTGACGTATGATTGAACGTAAAGTATTATGTAACGAAGTGAAAGATAATAATAATGAAAAGTGAAACGTAATAAAAGTCTTGCAAGCAAGACTGAGGTGAGTGACTGTGTTGTCGCAAAGACTCGTAAGCCAAGGTTGAGGTGAGTGACTGTGTTGTCACAACAGACTTGTATGCCAAGGCTGAGGTGAGTGACTGTGTGTCACAACAGACTCGTAAGGGGTTTAATCCATGAGATTGACCCGAAAGATGTCGTGATGCTCGCCCCGGTATTGTGTCGGTCTTCGGACATGAGTTGGGGATTTGTTTACAGACCCCGGCACAGTACCAGTCTTCGGAAGTAGCTTGGAGTCGGTGGTCGGGGTTGCAAACAGAGACGGGGTCCTTGTCGCGTACCCCGGTACCGTGTCGGTCTTCGGACATGAGTCGGGGGTTTGTTTACAGGCCCCGGCACAGTATCGGTCTTCGTACATGAGTCGGGGGTATTGCATGAGACATGATCCAGATTGAAGTGAAAGATAATGATGAATGTACGAAATGTACGAAATGAACAGTGATGAAGATAATAATAATATTATCAATGTGTACGTATGATGTGTGATCGCATACGATTACGAAGGTTATGTTTTAACGAAAGTAAAATATTTTATTTATAAAACTTGAACTCACTCAGCGTCGCTAACTTTTTGTATGCATGATAGTTGGCAGATATTTTGTTGATGCTGGGGAGTTGCAGGCATGGATGCATATGCTACTGGGGACGTTTTGAGTCTGGCATCCACATTTTGATATGATGATGTAATCTGATATGTTAACGATTTATGTAATGTAATGATATGTTTTTAATTATTAATGAAAGTTTTTAAATTCCGCTGCAAAAGTAATGTTTGTTTTAAATATTTTATGCTATGACGGTCGAGCTGTAAGCGTCCCGGGAGCGGGGCCATACAAAATGAAAGTAAAATAATATTAATCCAAAAACACAATTGTAGACAATGATAGGTTAAATCATAATCGCAGAGGATAAAAACTCAAATATAACAAAAAACAAATACATTTTGTTGAAGAAAACTTGATGAATCCGAAGCCAAAATGAAAACTTGATGAAACCGAAGGCGGTATCATTAGACTTTATAAATACAAATCACGAGGTCGTAAAGCTGGGATGGTTGAGAAATATTTTAAAATCGGGTATGATTTCATTCTCAAAAAAGATACCCATGAATTCCTTCAAATTGGAGAGGAGTCGATGAAAAAATCTCGTAACTTTTGTCAAGATTCGAATATAAACCGAGTATTTCATGAAAACACGCAATCAAGGAATCGATTTCAGAGATGAAGAAAATCGTAAATGATTTCTACAATTTTTGTTGATGAATTATTTGAAAAACGAAGAAATATCGAGTATGATTTTATTTTCAAAAAAAGACGTGCTCTAATTTAGGGTTAAATTTCTAGATTTTTCCTAAATATCTTTTGTATCAGAAGTTGAATTTTAGTCAAATGAACCTAGACTAACACTAAGAAAAAATACATATTTAGGCGGGAAATAAAAAAATTAAAGGCTTAAGAGAATTGTAAAATTTAGTATGTATATGACTTAAAATAGTATAATCTAATCAATATATGATAACTGTAATAAACAAATTTTTAACATTAGCTACATCTAATATTAGTAGGTTTTCTCTATTAATATTTATACGTCTAAATAATGTATAATATAGAATAAAATAAACTTATAAGTAAGAACTTTAAGTAATAAATAAATTAAATTGAACATGAAAAATAATATTTCAAATTCATAAACATCCGAAAATTTATTTGTATACAACATTTGATGTTTTGTTGGTGATTTTTTTTTATCATTATCTAATATTCATAATTTTAATCTCTATCTACTTTTAACTCAAGATAATGCAACATAGAGCTGGCCATGATCCTTGTTTAAAAACAAACCAACTTTAGATAGTGATTGTCCTTGACTCTTGTTTATTGTCATTGCAAAACACACTCCTAATATGAACTGTCTTCTTTGAAATTTAAAAGAAATCCTTTTGTCCGAAGGTGTTAAAGTCAACCGTGGAATAAAAGTGTGATTTTCAATATTACTTCCAGATATATCAAAACAATTTGCACACATATCAAACGAATTCCAATCAAACATAATAATAATATGGCAGTATACATAAAAAAAATAAAGAATTTTAAAAAGTAAAAGCATGTACTACCTTTTCACAAATGGATTGTTGAAGTAGATCACCTTCAAATCAAAAAAATAAAAGTAAAATAATATTAATCCAAAAACACAATTGTAGACAATGATAGGTTAAATAATAATCGTAGAGGATAAAAACTCAAATATAACAAAAAACAAATACATTTTGTTGAAGAAAACTTGATGAATCCGAAGCCAAAATGAAAACTTGATGAAACCGAAGGCGATATCATTAGACTTTATAAATACAAATCGCGAGGTCGTAAAGCTGGGATGGTTGAGAAATATTTTAAAATCGGATATGATTTTATTCCCAAAAAAGATACCCATGAATTCCTTCAAATTGGAGAGGAGTCGTTGAAAAAATCTCGTAACTTTTGTCAAAATTCGAATATAAACCGAGTATTTAATGAAAACACGCAATCAAGGAATCGATTTCAGAGATGAAGAAAATCGTAAATGATTTCTACAGTTTTTGTTGATGAATTATTTGAAAAAAGAAGAAATATCGAGTATGATTTAATTTCCAAAAAAAGACGTGCTCTAATTTAGGGTTAAATTTTCAGATTTTCTCTAAATATCTTTTGTATCAAAAGTTGACTTTTAGTCAAATAAACCTAGACTAACACTAAGAACAAATACATATTTAAATGGAAAATAAAAAAAATAAAAATTTAAAAGAATATCACGTGACATTAAAATTATTGGTTTATTAATAAGTATAGATGAAGATTAAGATTTTGGAAAATGAGATATACCTAATTTATTTTTCGATTTAAAGACGATACGTAATCAGTGATATTAGTAAGAAAAATATGTAAATTGTTCTAAAAAGATTATAAAAAAGGTCTGATATTTCCATTATTTATTGCTCATCGTCTTCTCAGCAGCAGCAGCAGCAGCGAACCCTCCTCTGTCGGCGCAAATTTCAACAAGTTATCGATTTGAATTTTGAAGCTCAATTTCATAACCTTTACACATACACACCAACAGGTAGCCAGCCACATACTTCATCTTTATTCTTTCTCTCATTTGATGCATAAATACATGCATACTTATATGTTTTACTCCAACACCCTTTTCTCAACTACTTTACTGGGCTTATTTCTCTTTGCTCACTGTGATTTCTGTAAAAAGTTTCACATTCTTTATTTGTTGCATGCACCAGCGTTGTTTTGTTTTGTTACATGAATATGATTATGCCTCTGTTTGTTAGCATTAGACTGAAATCGCTTGTATGATTTGTTCTTTGTAGATGGATTGTGGCATTTGGTATTATCGTGAACCGGATTGTATGTCAGTATTGAATTTGCGTTTTCCTAACGCATCCAATTTGGGACTTGTTGATGCTTAGCTTTATATTGCATAGTAATCAGAACCCAATTTGCAGATTTGCAGCAGTTAAATGTTTGATAACGGTGGAAGTATAAATTAGATTAGGGGTTTCAGGATTTATCGGCAGTTATACGGACATTTAGTTCTGCATATGTTTCATAAGATCAAAATGGTTGTTAACTTAGGTTTTATTCACTTTGCACATGCTTTATGTTTGTTTCCATTTGTTTTGATTCAGTATGAATGGAGTTATAATGGGATCACTTCAACAGCCTGTATGGATTAAGGAGTCTAATTTCCTCTCAAAAGGACCTGGTGTGAGTGGGTTTCTTCGGCAGGCGAATCTTGGATCATTTAAGCCATGTAGATCTTTAAAGATAGAAGGTAGCTTGGCTACTGGAAGGTCATCCACCCCTTCTGTGCTGGTCACAATTCCTGAAGGAGGTAATTTTACAGAATATAGATCTTGGATACTGATTTTAGTATCGTAACTTTGCTATTTTGACAGTTCATGTTATTATTGATAGCAAATGTGTAAGTTTGCTAGATTATGTTTCTACAATTTCAATTATATTGGTGTGATGTGTAAGGAGAACATCTGTTCACTATTGATGGTAGATATTGACATTCACAAAAAAGTAATAAATTGTTACCTTTTATTTTGTTTACTTCCATAGGTAGTGATGGCAGCTTTGTAGACCAAGAACTGAGTAATGTTGATCCTGAAGTTAGTGAAATAATATACAACGAGAAGCAACGCCAGTTTAGAAGTTTAGAGCTTATTGCGTCGGAGAATTTCACATCCCGGGCTGTTATGGAAGCAGTTGGTTCATGCCTTACTAACAAATATTCTGAAGGACTTCCTGGCAAAAGGTGAAAATTGTCGTAAATTATTAATAATGTTTATCCGATACTCTTGTTGACTTGCTATACCTTTTGCAGATATTATGGTGGAAATGAGCACATTGATGAACTGGAAACACTTTGTCAAAAGAGAGCATTGGCAGCATTTCACCTGGATGAAAATAAGTGGGGTGTGAATGTGCAACCATTATCTGGTTCACCTGCTAATTTTGAGGTTTATACAGCTATTCTTAAGCCCCATGACCGCATAATGGTGAGTTGTATGTTAGGTCCTGTCTTGAGCAATTCAAATTGTCTATGTTAGATTGCATAAATTTATGTATTTTATTTTTATTTTTATTTTATATTCAGGGACTTTACTTGCCTCATGGAGGACACTTGTCTCATGGATTCATGACTCCCAAACGAAGGGTTTCAGGAACATCCATATATTTTGAATCTATGCCTTATCGTCTTGATGAATCTACAGGTGCTATGGTTTATCTTTGTTTTACTTAATGGTGGCAGAATAAGCTGGTCGTGCTGTCTGGGTAATGGGTCAAAATGGGGCCAGATTAAAACATGCTGGTCAACTCAGAACACCTTTTTTTCGAAATATTATATGAATCTGTTAGTAATCTAGTTTTGACTAAAATGGTTTTGGAGGGTTTGGGCATTAAAACTAGACTTTGGGCGACTTTTGACCCTGTTTTCTTTGTAACTAACTTTTTTATTTGACCCATTAGAGGTAAAACCAATGTATAAGTAAAGGGTTCATATTTGCTAACTCTAGTATTACTACAGAAGGGCGGTAGATAGTTTGATAATGTATATACACAAGGGTTCATATTTGCTACCTTTAGTATCACTACAGAAGGGCGGCAGATATTTTGATAATGTATGTAAACTTGTCTGATAAAATATTTACACGTCACGTCTATCAGGTCTCGTTGATTATGACATGCTTGAGAAAACTGCTACATTATTTAGACCAAAACTTATAATAGCCGGTGCTAGTGCTTATCCCCGTGATTTTGACTATCCTCGTATGAGAAAGGTATAGCTTCTCAATTCCCAAAATTGACCAAAAAATCTTTTAACATTTTTTCTATGCTTAACTCACTAACTGCTTTATGAGAGCTGACTGTTACAGATTGCTGATGCTGCTGGTGCTTTTCTGATGATGGATATGGCTCATATTAGTGGACTTGTGGCTGCTTCTGTGGTTGGCAATCCTTTTGAATACTGTGATATTGTGACAACTACCACACACAAGGTATTACGTGAGTTGATTAAAGACACTGGTTTTATATATAGAAGACTGCTATGCATTAATATTTCTTTTTTTTTTCTAAAGTCTCATCATTAAACAATATATCATGTAGCACTAGATGTGGCAGTTTTAATCAATTAATAGTTAAAAGATTAAACTAATAAGGATACAGATGAAAAGTCATTCAAAATGTATTCGAATGCATAAGCTTCCAAATCCACTATATTAAAGAAGCTCTTATTGTAAGAACAATGTTTTTCGCAATCATATGTAACACATAAATTACTCGTGGATTTTAAAAAACATGGATTAGTGTTTGTGGGTCGCTCGGCTGACCCGGCTCATTTTGGCTGCAGAAAAGCATCTGTTTTGACCCGATTGCATACTGACCAACCCATTACCCAACCCATTTGACGTGCCTATTTTGTCACATCTATGTAGCATATTACTAATTGTCCTATTAAAACTAAATCTACAATTTGTCTTCTCTCCACAGTCTCTCAGAGGACCTAGAGGCGGCATGATATTCTTCAAAAAAGATCCTGTTTTGGGGATCGAGTTAGAATCTGCCATTAATAATGCAGTTTTCCCAGGTTTACAGGTTGGTTCAAAATTACTTTTTTTTTTTTTTTTTTTGTGATCATGGCTACAGGCAGAGTGGTCTTTTGTTAGCCTTATCCTTACGTTATTTACGAAAATTCAATTCACAGGGTGGTCCACATAACCATACAATAGGAGGACTTGCAGTTTGCTTGAAGCATGCTCAGTCCCCAGAATTCAAAGCTTACCAGAACCAGGTTTATTGCTTTACATTTTGTTAGGATCCAAAGATACGATCTTTTGACTTCTTTTGACCGGTTTAACATTCTTGCAGGTTGTTTCTAATTGTCGAGCTCTTGCTAAACGATTGTTGGAGCTAGGATACACATTGGTTTCTGGAGGGAGTGACAACCACTTGGTCCTTGTGGATCTCAGGCCATTGGTAATTTTTGCACATATAACTTATAATGAGTACTTGGGTAGATTTGGATCGTCTTTTATCTAAAATTTGTGAAATAATGAGTACTTGGGCACATATAACTTATAATGAGTACTTGGGTAGATTTGGATCGTCTTTTATCTCAAATTTGTGAAATAATTTGAATAAAAAAATGGATATAAAAGAAATGGGTTTAAAGTGGCCTTTAAGTCTATTTTTAATGCATACGGCTAAAGTGTTTTATTCAAAGATGTAGATTGCCGTACTAATGGTGTTTTGAAATTACAATTAGCACATTAATTAATTATAAAATATCAAGAAAGGACATAAAACTGTTTGCGTGTCAACCTGTCCTGTTTTGGCCCAGTACTAATATATGACCCGTTTTGGTCAGGTAACGAGCTTGGGTTGAAATGGATCATTTAAATGTTGTACTTATTTTTTCAGATTGTTAGGCTGTCACTCTGTGCCAATATTCAATTAGTTTATGTGTTATTACTACAATTTACTTATTACTTAAATTCTGGTGCTACTGGTTAAAAGTGGACCAATAGTGGTTCACCAAGTGAAACATTCACCGTCTCGCTATTCATGGAGCCTTTTTTCTCTCTTTAAATGCAGGGTCTTGATGGTGCTAGGGTTGAGAAAATTCTTGATATGGCTTCAATAACCTTAAACAAGAATTCAGTACCAGGTACGAATTTGGGTCTTTGATTTCAACTAGATAAACCTTATACATTCACGCTTCCTTTACTCATACCTTCTTGATATAAATGTGACAGGCGACAAAAGTGCGCTTGTGCCAGGTGGAATACGTATCGGCTCACCAGCCATGACAACTCGTGGATTCACCGAAAAGGAATTCATTCAGATTGCTGAATTTATTCACGAAGGGGTGCAGCTAACTCGTGAGGTCAAACAAGCAGTCTCTGGGTCAAAGCTCCAAGATTTTATGAAGTTTATAGCTTCTTCAGATTTCAGCTTCACAGATAAAGTTTCTGATCTGAGAAAAAGAGTCGAGGCGTTGACGACCCAGTTTCCAATCCCTGGTTTGTGAAAAGCAGACTGAAATACTTGCATGTTTATGGTATAACTGATGTGTGGAGTCATCAGTAGTTTTTGGATATTGGGTTTTAAGAATCTTGAGATGTTTTGATAAAAGATTTTGCAACTTCAATGATCTTGAGATCCTGAAGTTTTAACCTCAAAGAGGCTCATGTCATGCATCAAGTTTCAAAACATGGGTGAGGTGGGTTGTGTAACATGTTATGAGAATGGGATAGGCTTCAAACTCTTATTATCAGTGCTTTATAATCTTATAAATTATTATGCGTTGTGGAATTCTATTAGCTTTTGTCTTGTTTAACCTTTCTTAGGTACAAACATTAACTTTAATGAACGTTTTTATAGGTAAACGGGTCGAAACTATAACCGCCACAGTTAGTATGGTCCATGCAGGTTGAATATTTGTTCAAACTGAAGCAAGTTGATGAAGTTTTTGTGATTTAATGGTCCTGTCCGGTTTGAAACCTGGACTGGACTCTTTAACTGCTGTTACTCATATTTTTTTTAATTTATGGAGTGTGTAGTTATATATATGTATATATTTATAGTAATGAATTACCTTTTATCATTTTAAAATCATAAATACAAATTAATGATTTTGAAAAAAATAAAAAAGTTTGTTTGAAAACTATACTTTAAAACTGAAATGTCAAACCAACCCGGTAAATCCGGCTAGTTTGACCCATCCAATCCAATCAGTTTGAATTTCTTATTTACTGAAACTATAGTTAGCGATTCAACCAAAATTTTTTATCAATAACCTCATCAAAATCTACATGAAATTGATTATGAACACCGTTAGTTATCTTATTCCTCCTATTGGTTACAATTGCATAATATAAAACATCTTCAAAACTGTATCATCTTATGTTTTATACATGTAACATTTAGTTTTCAACTATTTTATGTAATTAGTTAGGAATTTTACGTGTTTAAAGTTATTTTAAAGGCAAAGTTTTTCCAAAACCTAACCGATGTTCTTGAATGTGCACTTAAAGGAAAGGCTTTCTAT
Organism: Flaveria sonorensis; assembly: GCA_025506505.1. Classification (NCBI taxonomy): domain Eukaryota; kingdom Viridiplantae; phylum Streptophyta; class Magnoliopsida; order Asterales; family Asteraceae; genus Flaveria; species Flaveria sonorensis. The sequence continues at coordinate 65,503,167 of CM046432.1, forward strand.
TTCCTTTTAAGTACGAGAGTAAATCAGTAAAATGCTAAATTAATCGTTAGTATATATAATGTGTTTAACATGTGATGTTATGAACAGTATAGTTTTCATTTTATTAATTTACAAAAAACTGGTTGTGCTTTAAAGTTTGGTTATGAAGATTTTTTGTTTTTTGTTTTTGTTTCTTTTAAATAGTTACTAGTCCTCTTATCTTTAATTAAATGTGCAATATTATTTTAAACTTTGTTTTAATAAAATTTATTGTTTAAAGATTGGTCACAAAACTTTTTTTCTTGATTTTTTAACCACTTTTATCATACGTTTTGACGTAAAATTTAACCGAAGCACAAATGCACAGGTCATTAAATCTACATCATGGTTTCGGTTTTTTTTTTTGTATAAAATGACGTGTTTCTTCCTTCTCATTTTATAAAATTCTGAATGTATGATTGTGACGTTCTTTTTCCATCTACGCCTCGACATAAATTTATCCTAAACCAAACGAACGTTACAGAAACCGAAAATGTTATTTTTAAAATAATGATGGAGTTTGTAATAACAAAATAAATAAATAATTATTTTTTTTCCTAAACAATAAGAAGATCACCAAATAAACACAAGGTCCAGCATGAAACTGGACAAAATAAAACCAGTTAATGAAATGAACTTGATTAATGAGATGAACTTGATGTAATAATCACCTGAAATAACATGAGTTGACGTGGATGGGTGGTTCTACACTTCACTTCTACTTAGTTCTTGATGGTTTATACACCTCCAATTTCAAGCTTGAATCATCCATTCTACTGCTCTCCCATCTTCCATTCATACGACACCAACACACTCATTTTGATGATTTTCAGAACCTCAATACTTGACTTTACATTATATCTGTAACACCCGGCCTCGTACCACTAATATTGTCTGCTTTACCCACGAGTAGCTCACGGATTTACTTTTGGTTGTCTGGGTGAAAACTTCTCAGGGGGTCACTCATACTTGAATTGTTACGACCTGAGCACGTTTAACTATGGAGTTCACTTATTATCTACAGCCAATACGCTCAAAAAGGCGTTGGTGATATTAGAGACCAGAAATTCCTTATGAACTAGGAATCTCTCCTATTCACCGCTGATATGAGATTTATGTAGGGTGTCACAATCACCCTCCCTTTGGACTCATCGTCCTCGATGAGCCCGAGAACTCACAATCCCCGGTGAGGTTTGTCCCACCATCCCGAACGGCACAGGAGTGGCTCTGATACCATTCTGTAACACCCGGCCTCTCATACCACTAATATTGTCCGTTTCGCCCACAAGAAGCTTACGGATTTGCTTTTGGTTGTCCAGGTGAAAACTTCCTAGGGATGTCAATCATCCTTGGATTGCTACCATCTAAGCACGCTTAACTATGAAGTTCTTCTTTCATCCACAACCAATATGCTCAAAACGCGTTGGTGATATTAAGGACCAAATATTCCTTATGAACCAGTAATCTTTCCTGTCCACAACTAATGTATGACTTATCTAAAATGTCACAATATCAGCAACTCATTAGTCATTAATTGACTTTTGATACATACAACTAGTCCGTTTTATTTCTCACAACACCATGTGAAAAGAAACTTTCATTTATCTCATTCAAAACTCCAAACTTTATTATATTTCTTTTAACATTAACTATTTGATAGTTAACCAACTAACCAAACCCCTTATAAATGTTATACTTTCAAATTTGAATAGTCTATGAAGTGTTACTTATTAGTCTCTTAACCACACCAAATTATTATGTTCGCATGACACCCCGTCAAATAGCCAGACGATTTATTAATCATTCATTATTCGATATTGTTTTGTCAAATATATAGTATGCCGGTTTACGTTTACACTTTCTTAATTACACAAATAACTAATATTAGTATTATTGGACTCACCAATCGACCTGCAACTTCCTCGTCAAAAACGTCACAGGACGCAATCAGCTCAGGCAGTCAAGGCGCGGGGCTTGAAGTACTATCTTTATCCTGCAATCACATTATACTTATATCTTAACCCGACATTCCCCATTGTCAGGGGCGGGAACTATGGCATAAGGTACCGGGTCAAGTGACCCCATTGATTTTTGAACCCGTAGTGTAACATATAATACCGATTTTTTTAAAGAACCCATAGATTTTCAGAAGGTCAACCCATTAGTATTTTTAGGTTCACGATACATCTTAAAAATGCAGCTGGTTCGCTGGTAAATCGCTCGCGAGTGTCAAGTAGAGATCGCGAGTTCTATCTCTGCGGCTTTTTTTATACATTTTATTTAGTAAAATTACTAAATTACCCTTACCCTTGAAACATAAAATAAAACCCTAGGCCCAACTACATTTCCCCTTTCCCACCATAGACACTCGACCAAACCCCCTGCCCCTGCCCTTCTTTGTCGCCTGCTCATCTGAAGCTGCTCGCCCGCGACGTGCTCCATCGTCGCTGCTCTATTGTTGCTGCTCATGCCTCCGGCTGACCGGCAGCCTGCGACCTCCCCACCATGGACACTTGTGACTTTTTGAGGTTTTGGTGTTTTCAAGTTGTGACTTTTTGAGGTTTTGGTGTTTTCTAAGAATCTAAATTGAATCTTGCATTCTTGAAAGGTTAGTTTTCTAAATTGCAAATTCAAAGTTCAAACCATTAAGTGTTTTCATTGCTAAGCTTGACTTTTTTATTTTGTTAGTTAATTTGTTTGTTGATATTGGTATTTAGAAATCTAGAATATAGTTAATTTGTTTGTTTCATTTGAATATTTAGAAATCTAGAATCTATAATTTGTTTGTTAATTTGCGTATTTAGTAATCTAGAATTTATATTTTGTTCGTTGATTTGGGTATTTAAAAATCTAGAAAAAAAAAGATAGTTTTTCTTCAATGAAGCATTTGAAGACGGATTTGCATAATCGTATGAGTGATGAATATATGAATGACTCGTTATTTGTTACATTGAAAAATAGTTTTTTGTAAAGTTGTTGATTGAAGACGTAACGTAACGGTTTCAAAAAATGAAGATGTGTAGAGAACAAATATAAAAAAGTTTTATTTGATTTTTTTGGTATTATATTCTTGTTAACATTTTCAATGCAATTTAATTACATTTTGACCCGACCCGATCGGACAATCCGAAATTTTTTATATTATTTCATTACAAAGTGAATCACTAAAAAACAGTGACCCCATAAAAAAATATTTCTGGTTCCGTCACTGGCCATTATTATCATGAGCTGACCACCCCAAAATTTTATGTAGTGTGGATCGTACTTGAATCTCCTTTGAAAAACCCAAGTTACCTCGCTCTAGGCCACTTTTAGGTTCCAAAATCACACTAACACTTATACTAATAGTTACAAGGGAATTTAGCCATTTAGGTTGTTACAAAATCATAAATTTTTTTTTTAATGAAAAATTTAAATAAATCATTTTTTCTAGTTATTTATTTTAACTTTATTTTGGCAATCAAACAGCAGAAGCCAATATGCCCCCTTTGTTTCCCGTTAAACCCTAAACCCTCACATCAGTAAACCCCTGGAAGCTTCTTCACCATCGCCATGGCTTCACTGGCGATTACCAGAAGAAACCACCTCCTCTCATCTCTATTCCGATGCCGGAGCTTGTGTTCTCACCGTACAATCACCGCCGCCCGCCGCAGCTTCGCCACCTCAACCTCCACTTCACCGGCGGATACCGAAACTCCCCTTTCCAGAACCAAAGTCCTTGAAACATTCAAAGAAGAATTCGAAATCGGATCACGCATTATCACGTTAGAAACAGGGAAGATCGCTCGGTTCGCCAATGGTGCGGTTACATTGAGCATGGATGATACCACTGTTCTCTCCACAGTTTGTTCAGCTAAAGGGGACGTTGTTCGAGACTTTTTGCCTCTTACTGTACGTATGTCTTGCAATTTGAATTGTGTATGAAGAATTTGCTTATTCTATGTGCTACAGTATGATTGTTATGCTGGTAGTGTTAGTGAACGGTTTACTTGAGTCATACGCGGATCAGTGTGACAAATTTTAAGCTGGAAGCATGTGTTGATAGTTTTGATCTTTTACCTTTTTATTGTTATGAGTCTTCCATTTGATGATGTTCATGGTTTCAGGTTGACTATCAAGAGAAACAGTTTGCTCAAGGTGTGATTCCAGGGACATATATGAGAAGGGAGGGTGCCCCCAAAGAAAGAGAACTTTTATGTGGACGGCTCATTGATAGGCCTATTCGGCCACTTTTTCCAGCTGGATTTTACCACGAGGTCCAGGTATGTGTGATGACATACAAGCTTGTGAGCTGTTTCCTTTCAGTTCTTTCCATATTTGTAGCTTTTGTTTCTTTTTCAGTTCCTACTATGTTTGTGGCTTTGGGTTGTAGTTTGTTTTCACAGTTGGTGTTTTTCAATAGGTGATGGCTAGTGTGCTTTCTTCAGATGGGAAACAAGATCCAGATGTAATGGCAGCTAACGCCACTTCTGCTGCTCTTATGCTATCAGATATACCATGGGATGGTCCCATTGGAATGATACGTGTGGGAAGGATTGATGGGCATCTTGTTGTAAATCCAAGTATGGATGAGGTAGTAATCTTTCTTTTCTCCCTCTCTCTTTCTAACACACCCAATCACCCACCCGCATTTACCCCTGCTTTTCCACTTTCTGTTTGGTGTGATTTGTATTGGTTAAATTCCAAGAATTATGCATCAGAGGGAGAATTTACAGAGTAACTAACCAATTCTAGTATATGATTCTAGAATTTATAGGTAAAGATTTTCATCTTTTGCGGCCATTTTGAATATCGGTACAGGGTCGAAGTAAGAGTTCATTGGCATGAAAGTAAAAGGCCATATGGACCATCTTTTTCTTTCTTTCTTTCCATCTATCTATCTATCTATCCGTATACGATATATGTATATATTGTTGGCTATTTGGATCTATATAGTTCAATCGAAAAACTAGTGCAAGGTATATATTAGTGCCATTCAACTATCATAACTAGTACGTAGATATGATTGTGCAATAGTTTAAAATGAAAGAGATCTGTCATTGATGCTATTTGAGCCCTCAGGATGAGTCTAAAAGTCTAATCCTTTTTCCGAAGGTCATTTCTTTTACTCTATCTTGCAACCACTACATTTAAGACATTGAGTGGGCTCAAGTTTTGTCTCTTTATGATATGCAATTTTATATTTTGATCAAATTTATGTAGGCTTAGGACCATGAACTGTAATTCTTATCCTTACCCTTTACTTACACAATATGCTAATATGCTATTATCTCATTTGTTAATGGTGGATTGACACAGCTTAATCTAAGTGATCTCAACCTTGTATATGCCTGCACAAGAGATAAAACTATGATGATGGATGTCAAAGCACATGAGATTTCTGAAAAAGACCTCGAAGCTGCATTTAGGTTTGCTCATCCTCAGGTAAGTCTAAAAGTTTGACGTTAGTTTCATGAAAACCCACAAGCATTTGTTGGAATCTAAATGAGTCAGCTTTAATCGTTCAGGCAGTTAAATTCATTGAGCCTCAGCTGAAACTGGCTGCCAAAGCAGGGAAACAAAAGAAGGAATATAAACTGTCACTGGTGTCAGAAAGAACAATGGATAAGATCCGAAATCTGACTGAGGCAAATATTGAAGCTATTTTCACTGATCCTTCCTATGGAAAGGTATGGTTTTGAAATAAAGTTTGTGTTCCTTTATCACATGTATTCATTATACAGATTGCTGATAAACCCAACCTAAATTAATGGCGAGAACAGCTCATTTAGAGCGAATAACCAATAGATGAAAGCTCTATGGTGATTTGTATTCAAGTCAAATAAAATTTAAGATGTCATTACATCACGTAGGTTTCTATGTGGATTTCTGGTTATAGCTACATAGTACATACAAGACAACATCAACAAAAGACACCAATTACAACATGACAATTGTCACACATTGCTCCCCCCTATTTGAATTGGAAGAAAATATTAATCCTGACTAACTGACTCGTATCAGTTGCAATCTTATACCGAAGCCTGGCTGACGCCTGATGTTGGTTTAGTTTCTGGAGAAATTGATGTAGTTTGCAATGTAGATTTACAACATGACAGATATCACACATTGCTTCCACTTATCGAAATGGAAGAAGATATTAACATTGAGTAACAACTCTTATCAATAGCAACCTTATACCCAAGCCTGGCTGATTTGGGTTTAGTTTCTGGAGAAAATTGATGTATTCTGCCATGTAAATTTAGAAATGCCTGAGTATTCTCTGCAAGCATGTATTACACAAACTTACAATTTTTTCTATTTTATTACATGCAGTTTGAACGTGGAGAAGCCTTGGATAAAATTGGACAAGATGTGAAAGGTATACTAGAGGAAGAAGGTGATGAAGAAAGCTTAAAAGTTTTATCGAAAACGGTTGATACAGTGAGAAAACAGGTGCAATTGATATTATTTAAAAAAAGAATATAGCATCCTACTTTTATTTTTGGAATTCAGTATTTTATTGGGAGGAAATCGTGGTTTCACCTAAAGGGTTTTAGTATATTAAATATAATTAAATTATACCAGGTTGTTCGCAGAAGGATAATTACTGAAGGGTTTAGGCTAGATGGAAGGCGTCTTGATGAGGTTAGGCCTCTGTACTGTGAAGCAGGTAACTTGCCTGGATTGCATGGATCAGCCCTCTTTTCACGTGGAGATACTCAGGTTTTTATTATTAATAATTAAAAGATAACATTGTATGGTCATTGACTTTATAAGATTATAATATAATGATTTTATTCAGGTTTTATGTACTGTTACCCTTGGGGCACCTGGAGATGCTCAACGTTTGGATTCTATTGTGGGCCCTCCAACTAAACGATTTATGCTGCATTATAGTTTTCCTCCTTATTGTATTAATGAAGTTGGGAAAAGAACTGGCTTGAACCGCCGTGAAGTGGGACATGGTGAGTAGAGCTTTTCATTATTTATATATTTTATAAGCTTATTTCTTCATTAATTATTATGAAAATGGCTCTTTATGTATTCTAAAACTGCTATGATTAAGTTGATCTTGGTTGTCATGCAATGGAATGATTATTACCTAAAGATTTAATTTTTTTTTTCCGAAAAAAGTTTTGCCTGGTGCTGCCTGTATGTAGTGACAAGAATGCAGGCTATTACTTCTTGTCCTTTAATATTTTTGAGGTAGATTTATTATAATTGCATCTTTGTAGGCACTCTTGCTGAGAAAGCTCTTCTTGCTGTATTACCTCCTGAACTTGATTTTCCATATACCGTGCGTATTAATTCTGAAGTTATGGGCTCTGATGGATCAACGTCAATGGCAACTGTCTGTGGAGGTATTTGACCAGCTATAATAGTCAATTTCTTGTATCCACTTCTTGTAAAATGTCATTTTGTTTTGTAGTACATAATTGGATTTTTTTTATTTAGGGAGTATGGCTTTAATGGACGCTGGCATCCCTTTACGAGATCATGTTGCTGGTGTGTCAGTGGGCCTCGTTACTGAGGTTGACTCGTCGACTGGCACTGTTGACCAATATCGTATACTAACTGATATTTTGGTAAGCACTTATGATACCTTTTATCATTGACGGAATATTATCTACTGCTATTCTTTCTTTATATATAATATTTAAGCTGAAAAGCACGTGATTTGAATTAAAAGATAATTCAAATGCTATGTGTGAATGGCTTTTTTATTCGTGGCATCTTCATGGAAATATTTTGTTCATGTTTAGGGTCTAGAAGATCATCTCGGGGATATGGATTTTAAAATAGCAGGAACACGAAATGGAATCACAGCAATTCAGTTGGACATAAAGCCGGCTGGAATTCCTCTTGACATTATTTGTGAGTCACTAGAACCTGCATATAAAGGTCGGCTCCACATACTTGAACATATGGAACGAGAAATAAATGCAGCACGAACTCAGGATGGAAGAAATTCTCCTCGATTAGGTAGATTTCTCAAGTTAGTTCTTAATTATTAAAAATAGTCATGTCAACTGATAGTGTTGTCTTCCAGTTACTTTAAAATACAGCAACGATGATCTTCGGCGCTTGATTGGACCATTGGGTGCCTTGAAGATGAAAATTGAAGAAGAGACAGGTTTGTGTTAGCTTGACAATGCTTAATAATTATATTTTAGTGCAAATAATTACATACAGTTACTTAGAGTATACATGATATTACTAGTTGCTTAGTTGTCTTGTTTTCTTGTTTCTTTTGCGTAGATTCACAATAACTTTCTGTAACAATTGCATTTATGTTTTTTCCAGGTGCTCGGATGTCTGTGAGTGATGGAACACTAACTATTGTTGCTAAGAATCAATCCGTAATGGAAAGAGTGCTAGAAAAGGTACTTTATATTCTTTTATCTTTTTGTGCATAAGATGGCAGAGTTTTTGTATATTTTATTCCAATAATTCCTTCAGAATATATGTATTCATTGAGAGTTGGGTTTTAGGGTTAAGAAGGGGAGATGTGTAGGAGGAATATGCCTCACAAGGTGCTTAGTAAAGGTTTATTTTCCTCTAAGATTCAAAACAGTAATAAAAAAAAAGTTTGGAAAAAATCTGAAATGAGATTAAATTAGGACCTGGTTTATGTAAAAATTCATTATATTTATATCACGTAGGCCACACATTGCCACTATCATAATGAAATGTTTGTTGATACTCCAGCAATGCCATACATATCTAATACTTGTTGCACAAGAAGCTAATTGACTTAGCCAGTATCTTATATGCTCCTGAATAAAGACAAAGCAGAAGAGTTTTGTGGATCAAAATCAGTGCCGTCAATTATCTTGTAATGCTCACTAAAGGGCACAATGGCACATAAGTAATATTGACATGAAAATTAACCAGAAAAAAGTGTTGCACTTGTGGGAGAACCCATTTTAGAATTTTTGTGCACTATTTAGTTTCTGCCTGTTTATTAACTGTTGTAATTTAAACATAAGCGTATCGTCCTGATCCATATTTTGTTTCTACCATCAATCCCCAGGTTGATTTAATAATTGGGCGAGCAATTGAAGTAGGAGGTGTTTACAAAGGCATTGTAACATCAATAAAAGAATATGGTGCCTTTGTGGAGTTCAATGGTGGCCAACATGGCCTCTTACACGTCTCTGAGCTGTCCCATGAACCAGTTAGTTATATCTTCTCTTTTGGGGTGTTTTTATTTCTGATTTCACAATGACTTGGTGCCAACATGGCATACTTTGTGTCCCCAATCTTTTGCCATAGATATTGGATGTGACGAAGGTGAACTGGTTGTGCTGACCCTGAACACATTTTCTTTGAAAGCTTAGTTTTTATATAATAGTTACCATCTCAAATATGATTTGCATTTTTCATTAGTTATCTGACCTTTTGAATAATATACTTATGAGCTTTTATGCACTAAATTACACTTTGTTAGTTTCTAGTTTCTTTCAAGCAAATTATTGTTGGCTTGATGTTTTAAGCCTTAGATTCACCAATTTTCCATTTTAATCCTTTGCAATGTTTTTACATAAACCCAAAGTTTAAAGTAAATAGATAGTGAAAAAGAAGGTTTAAGGGTTAAAAGGAAAAGTGGTGAAATGTTGAATTTTATAAACATTATTAACCTTTTTTTAAATTTAATGCTATCTTTTCTTATATGGATCTATTGATGATTTTACCTGTGAATGGAGATCGTTGACTTTTTTGATGAATACTTTCAGGTATCCAGAATATCAGATGTGGTTTCAGTTGGGCAACAACTTTCTTTAATGTGTATTGGGCAGGATCTCCGTGGTAACATAAAACTCTCTCTAAAGGCTACTTTACCTCAAAAAACCAAAAAGTCTGATGTGGTTGAAGGATCTATAAACCTATCAAAACAAAAACCTGATAGTTGCACACCTGGCAAAGATTCACCAGCTCAGCAAAAAAACCCAAGTTCTTCTGTCAAAGATTTAACTCAAGACGCAGACACGAGTACCAAGTTAAACTCGTCTTATTCCTCAATGTCACCTATTGTAATTCGCAGTGCTGTAGAGTGTGATGAGGAAGAAAAAGCAGCCGGTTTGAGCTCTAGTTTAAAAAACAACAGCAACCCGAAACCACAACGGGCTTTAAAAACAAAATCTTCCCAAAAGTCTATAACTCCAAAACCTTTAATCAATTCCTCTGATTCTAAGTTGGTTTCACGTAAAAAGGCCCAAATGGCAAAACCGTTTCTCCTAACAGAAAAAAGAGCATACGATGATGACAATGATACAAGCTCAGAGTCAGATGAAGGCCAAAACGAGGATAAACGTAAATTTGCAACCCTGAATTATTTAGAAGATCATGATTCTAAAGTTACGGGTTCTGTTGATGCAAAAAAGCTTAAACTTGGAGCGAAAGTAACTGCAAAGATACTCCAAGTTCGTGCCCGCGGGTTAGTTCTAGATTTAGGTGGTGGAATAAAAGGAATGTACCGGTTTGAGGTATGTGTCATCACCATCTTATGAGTTGTTTTGACTTTAAACTATTGTATTTGTAGATAAAAATTATATAACTCAAGTTATAACCTTAGAAGCGTAAAAATTTGATTTTGCAGGGTGGCGGCAAGGAGTTTGAAGTAGGAAATGAGGTACAAGCACAATGTACAAGCTTTACCAGCAAGGGCATTCCTGTAATGGCTATCATACAAGATGATTAGTGACTGTATGCTATCAATAACTCGAGTTTTGGTATATTATTCCATGAGGTTGGCTGGTTCATTTCTTTGAGGTGGCCCGAGGATTTGGGATTGATCATAAAGGTCCGCTGATGTCATGGTTACGGGCCTGCAAAGTTTTGCCAAAGCAATAGATTATACATTTTTGTTTGTTTATTAGAGTTATGTTCTTTATTTTGGGCTTGTTTACTGCTCTGTATGAATCAAGGCGAAAGAAGGTTTGGGAAGAAAGAATGCCCGCAAGACAGGCTCCTGATCGAAAAATCGACAGGTAGTTTGTGGTGTCACCTAGTGGACTATGGATTTATGCAGGTAGATAATGGAGACCTAATTATTTGTATGTTGCTCATAATTCATATTAGCATCTTTATCTTGAAAGCAATGTTACTTTCACTTACAAAATTTGTAGCAATTGGTTAGGTTAAGTTGTTAACTATTTACTGACTTGTCTTTCATTTGAATAAACGATTACTTTAGTACGGAATTTAATTTCCTTTTTGTTGAATGGTGTTTGTGTTCATACTAGAATAATATCATACTTATTGTCATGAATTTATATTAAAAATGGGTATGTATAAATTAAACAAGTCTAGGCAAATGGCTACAAAAACTAGTTATCCTCAGAGAGGACCAACATGTGATACTTCAATTGTTCTAAAACACCATATATCTCATTCAAATCATTGTGACTTCCATCTTGAGAATAAAACATATGCAACTCATTCCTCACTTCAATCCAACTACATCCTCCACTCTTCTTCAACCCTCTTTCCTTCATCAGTTTTCTAGTTTTCATAACTTCAGGCCATTTTCCGGCCGATGCATAAACATTCGACAACAAAACATACCCGCCCGACTTCTTTTCTGCTAGTTCCTGAATCATTGCAGCCGTTCTTTCTGCTATTTCGTCTTCACCATATGTCTTACACCCACTCAAAAGAGCAGCCCATGCGTTGACTTCTGGTTCACACGGCATTGACTTGATCACATCTTCTGCTTCACTCACCCGCCCTGATCGCGATAACATGTCAATCACACATGTGTAGTGTCTCTCGTTCGGCTTTATTTTGTAAACAGTCTCCATTACATTGAAGTAATGAAGACCCTTGTCAATAAGTCCGCAATGAGAACAAGCAAACAAGATTGCTAAAAGAATGAGCTCGTTTGGTTTTATACAAGTCGTTCTCTCCATTTCTTGAAATAACTCGAGGCTTTCTTCTGCAAAACCGTTCTCAGCTAGCCCTTGAATCATGGCGGTCCAAGAAACGTCGTTTTTTTCGGTCATTTTGTTAAAAACCCGTTTAGAGTTATCAATATCGCCTGATTTTGCATACATGTCGACAAGTGAAGTGCCTACAAAGACATCGTGTTGAAACCCAAGCTTGAATGTCTTTCCATGGATATCTTTTCCCTTTTCTAACGAGGTTACGTTTGCACAAGCACATAAAACACTCGAAAAAGTAGATATATCCGGTGTTTGCCCTGAAAGTAGCATATCGTTAAAAACTTCAAAAACCTTATCATACTGCTCATTCTCTAAGTAACCTGAAACCATTGAATTCCACGAGCCTATACTTTTCATGTGTATTTGATCAAATAACTTCTTAGCTTCTTCTTGTTGCCCATTTGCGCTATACGCGCTAATCATCGTGTTCCAACAAACTACATTCTTATTCTGGACTGTGTCAAACACTAGACGTCCATTGTTAGTGTAGCCACATGAACCGTATAAGTTGATAAGCGAGCTGCTAATGAACACATCATTTGCCAATCCTATTTTCATGACATGGGCATGAATGGTTTTACCTGCCTGCAATGACCTAAGGTTTGCTAATGCATTAACTGTGCTAGAAAGACAAGATGAGTTTGGGCTAATCCCGCTTTCAATCATTTGTCGAAAAAGTTTAATAGCATCTTTCGAGTAACCTTTTTGGGCATACCTAGAGATCATCGCACTCCAAGAAACCTCGTTTCTTTCAGGCATTTCATCAAACACCTTCCGTGCTTCTTCCAAATCTCCCATCTCAACATACATATCCAGAATAGCGGTCCAAGAGATCACATCTCGTTTCGCCATTCGTTCAAAAACTCTCCTTGCCATCTCCATCTTCTTCAACCTCAAACTAAATGTGATCAAAGAGTTACAAACCGAAACATCATCTTCAAACCCAAGTTTGACAACCAAGGTTAAAACACTCATTCCCAACACAAAGTCACCTATTTCACCACAAGCTCTCACAACCGAAACAAACGTAACATTATTTGGCCTCACCCCACAACTCAACATCTCCAAGAACAGCTCAATCGCCTTCGAATGCATCCCATTCGACAACAACCCACTAATCGCAGCAGTCCACGATATCACATTCTGAAACGGGTTCCTTCGAAACAACCACATGGACTCATCCACCCTCCCACACTTCAAATACCCCGAAATTAACGCAGTCCAAGAAACCTCATTTCGTTCAGGCATTTCATCGAACACGTTGCGGGCATCATCTACATTCCCCCATTCAACATTAGCAGATATCAAACAGTTGTGAACAATCATGTCGAATTCGTCATAATCTTTAAGCAATTGATCAACTTCTGCTGATCTTCTGAAATCTAAATACATGATGAGCAATTTGACTGCTACGTATCTGTGTGAGGAAACCCCTAATTTGTACAAATGGGCATGAAAAACTTGGCCTTCGGTAATCAAACGATGTTTGGTGCAGTGTTTAAGAACTGAAACGCTTGCTTCCATGAAACCAATGAAGCTTTTTACAGGCTTGTTGATGACCTGAAGACTTTTGAAAATGCTCCCCATTTTTTTTGTTTCTGAAAGGGTTCCGGTGGTCTTCTCCGGCATCAATAGTCACCGGAGTAAATTAGAGGCTCCATTGTTGATGTTACAACTCTAAGCAGAGGGTGAGTCACACAAAAACATTTCAAGTAACAGGAAACTTAATGGTTTGGGTTTAACTCAAAGGTTGAATTTTCAATTAAGGTTTTGAATGGTTCCGTTTGAAACTATTAAATTGTTCAAACTGGTATGAAGTTTGGTTTTATGGTTAATTATTATTTACTTTCTGAATTTTGATAAAAATAAATATTTTTTTTAAAGATTAAAAACAATTTCAAAAGTTTAATAAAATGTTTCAATTTTAATCAAACAGTTTATCATATGTGAATCTAAAATAATAAAATTTTTGATCTGAATTGAAACAAATGATTAAATTTCTGGACTGAAATTGATGTTTTTAAACTTTTGAAAAAAAATAATTACTTTTCTCAAATCTTATGAAGCAAATATGAAGTTAACTCTTTTTAAAAATTTTCAATCGGTTGGCCTAGAATTTCTTATCATACTCAACAGTTTGATTTACGATGTATACTAAAAACAGGTTGGAGAAAATCACGCCCAACCGTAGAATTTTGGATGCACAACTTTTTTGTATTTTACTTTGAGTTAGGGTGTTTTGTGGTTTATCAGTTTGGTTTATTTGGTTATGAATTGGGTCTATCCATTAACCGAATTGGAAACATACCGAATCAAATTCAACCGATTAAACCGAATCCACAATCGGATATGATTGAATTTTGATAACTTAACCGAATAAGCAAGGTTTAATGGAAATGATAAACAAACGAAACCCAAATTCACGATTCGGATATGATTAAGAACCGAACAAAAAATCAAATTCACAGTACGATTTTTTTTCTGGTTACGAATACGATTTAGTTTTCCGTATAAACACCCCTAGTTTGGGCTTTAATTATTTTAAGTTGTAATATATACGCGAGTCGAATTTGCTTAAGACAATACAAGGAGCAAGTCTTTTAAGTATTAAGTATTAGAATATTATAGCTTATATATTTTGATCATATTTAACGTTTTATTATAAATTTCCCCAATAATTTCATTTTGTAAAACCAAACCGAAGTAATAAATCATACCGTGAACAACTCTAACCTTGAAACTGGTCGCCAATGGTTTGCCCTTGGTTTTGACATAAAAACATCAAAACCGTAGTGTGGCGGAAGAGTTGAATAAGTCATGCACAAGGAATATTCCTTCATGCATATGCACGTGGGTATTAGTTTACGTTTGAATAAGGGGTCTAACGAGTTGTTTGTTAGTAGCTCCGAGTCAGTAGGGTTGTTGAGTTATTTACGTACTTTCTTCTCTATTTAAAACAGTTGCTTTCCTTTCATTTGATGTACTCTTGAAAACCATTTCAGATTATTATTCAAAGTATCTCTTCTGCATATTCTAAGCCTTGTTTGTTTATCCTTATTATCATGATTCTTAGTTCTAAATACCAAAATTATTGGTATCAGAGCTAAGTAATTACGATCCTTACCTGAGTCCCATTCCAAATTCACACCTCTCCCTGATGGCGGATTCATCCAACCCATCTAATCCAACAGCTGCTGTTATTCATGTTTTCAAAGGTGATGGTTACGAACATTGGAGTCTCTGCATGAAATCATTATGCGTTCTCGTGACTTATGGGATGTTGTTTACGTGGGTATCACTGCTGTCTGCAATGGTACTCAAGATACTAGAGACGTAAAGAAGAAGGATGCTCAAGCGATGACCCTAATCCAGTAAGGAGTACACGGTAGCCTATTTTCTCGTATTGCTGCCGCAGACTCAGCTAAAGAGACATGGGAAATATTGCAAGTTGAGTTTCAAGGAGACTCTCAGGTTCAATCTGTGAAACTGCAGGGTCTCCGAAGAACTTTCGAAAACCTTGCAATGAAAGATGATGAAGCAGTCGGGGATTACTTTTCAATAGTCATGAATAATGTGGGGTAGCAAAGATCTTTTGGTGAAGAGATCTCTGATCAAAAAATTGTGGAGGAAAACTCTTCGGAGCTTGTCTTCGAAGTTCGACTATGCTATTCCCTCGATTGAAGTTGTCTTTGATCTAGCCACCGTCACACCTGTAAAACTTATTGGCTTATTACAGTCTCAAGAAGAACGACTTAACAGTCGCATCCGGCTGGAAAAGAATGGCAAGGCTGCTGAACGACAAGATGAACAAGCCTTACAAGTTTTTCACGATCAAAATAAGCCTGCTCGTGGGAGAGGTTGAGGACGGTCCACCTTCAGAGGACGTGGTCGTGGTAGAGGTACCCTGAACAGAAGTAAAGCTCCTTAATGCTTTACTTGCAAGAAATATGGCCATGTCAAGAAGGATTGTTGGTATGATGATAAAGTCCAGGTGAATGTTGCTGAGAATGAAGATGCTGATGAACAACCAGATCAGGAGGATCAACACTTACTTTTGGCAATGGTTGATGAACCATTGATGCTCATGGCACATACTCCCCAATCGGGTAATTCTCCTCATTTTTGGTTTATTGATTCAGGGTGCTCTAACCACATGACAGGAATCAAAGACCTTTTCACCTCCTTGGATGAAACTTTCAAGATGGAGGTGCGATTGGGAGACAAGAAACAATTGGCAGTTCATGGCAAAGGGACGGTCCGGATTCAAACAGGTGGACACTAATTCAAACTCTTGGATGATGTCTATTATGCTCCAAACCTCGAGTACAACCTTCTCAGTGTGGGCCAACTTATGAGGAAAGGATACTCAATTCATTTTAATGAAGGGAGGTGCATTGTAATGAACAAGGCAACAAGACAAAAACTTATGGAGATCCGGGTTTCTAGTAACAATATGTTTGTACTAGACTCCACCAGTTTGGCTCTTGTTCATTCTACTCAAATGAACAAACAAGATGAAGAAGTCTTCAAATGGCACTGTCGGTTTGGTCATCTGCATTTTGATGGACTCAAGCAGCTTCATGATAAAGAAATGGTGATTGGGCTCCCCTCAATTCATACAAATGTTTCTTGTGATGCTTGCATCCTTGCCAAACAGTCTCGACTTCCTTTCAAGTCCACCTCATGGTATGCCACAACCAAACTGGAGTTGATTCACACCGACTTACGTGGGCTAATTCAAGTTCCAAGTTTAGGGAACAGCCTATACTACTTGCTCTTTATAGATGATTTGACACGTATGAGTTAGGTCTATTTTCTTGCTAACAAGTTTGATGCTCTCGAGAAATTCAAAAAGTTTAAAGTAATGGTTGAAAAAGAATCAGGAAAATCAATCAAGGTCCTCCGATCGGATAGAGGAGGTGAATTCTGTTCAAAAGAGTTCAATGATGTCTGTGATCGGGAAGGAATCAAAAGGGAACTTACGGTTCCTTACACTCTACAGCATAATGGAGCGGTTGAAAGGAAGAACATAACTATCATGAACTTGGCAAGAAGTATGTTGCGCGATCGTGAGCTACCTAATTTTCTTTGGGCTGAAGCGGTTGCTACGGCTGTATATACCAGCAATCGTGCACCTACGAAAGCCTTGATCAACCAAACCCCTTAGAAGCCTGGTCAGGTACGAAACCATCCATTTCTCATATGAAAATTTTCGGTTGTGTTGCCTATAGTCTCATTCCCTCACAACTCAGAAAGAAACTGGATAATAAATCAGGGAAATGTATCTTTATTGGCTACTTTATACACAGTAAAGGGTACCGTCTATATAATCCAGTTACAAAAACTTTTAGCACAAAATGGGATGTTTTTTTAAAAGACAACAAATAGGACTGGAGTACAAAGAGTACAAATGATGATCAAGACAAGTCCATTGCTTTTATCGATCCCTTCATAGTTGATCCAGACAATTCATCCTCTAGTACTATGAATAATAGTGCTAGTAGCCTACCATCAAGCCTAGAGTCAACACCTACTAACCCATCTAGTATACCTACTTCCAACCAACCTGACAACTAAACGTTTCCATCGGCTAACCTATTGTGCCCACTTACTACTTCCCAAACTTTTACACCACCTCATTTTTCCACAAATATACCTGGCCCATCTACTAAACAAACTTCCAAACCACCATCCTGGCTACAAGATTATCACACCGGTGAAGGATTATCCGATGATGATGGGAATCATACTTCCTGTCAGTTTGCTTTAAACATAGTTGATCCTATCAACTATACCGACACAGCCAAACACAAAGAATGGCGAGAGGCAATGATGACTGAAATACAAGCTATTGAAAGAAATCACATGTGGAAGTTAGTTCATGCACCACCTGGTACAAATGTAATGGGGGTTAAGTGGTTATTCAAAACCAAACTTGGTCCAAATGGTGAGATATCAAAGCATAAAGCGAGACTCGTGGAAAAAGGCTATTCACAATAACAAGGTGTCGACTTTCAGGAGACTTTTGCACCGGTTGTATGATTTGAGACCATACAGCTTATCCTTGCAGTAGCTTCTCAGCGAGGATGGTCTATCCATCAGTTAGATGTTAAATCCGCCTTTCTTAACGACGATTTAACGGAAGAAATATATGTTGCACAACCAAAAGGGTTCATAGTCCATGGAAAAGCTGATATAGTGTATAAACTTAAGAAAGCTCTTTATGGGCTAAAGCAGGCTCCACGAGTCTGGTAGTCTAAAACTGATGGCTGGTTCTCAGAGAATGGGTATAAACGAAGTCACAATGAGCCCACACTATATGTTAAAAACAATACCTCAGGTGACTTTATTTATGTGTGCCTATATGTTAATGATATAATCTGTACTTCTTCGTGTGATAACTGATCAGGGAATTTAAGGAAGGCATGAAATTAGCCTTTGAAATGACTGACATGGGCTTACTGAAATATTTTCTTGGGCTTGGGAAATAATACAAACTGAAGCAGGGATTCATCTAAGTCAAGGGAAGTATGCAAAGACCATCCTGTCTCGGTTCAATGTAAGGAACAACAAGGAAGAAACAACACCAATGAATCCTAATGAAAAGCTACAGATTGATGATGGTGCTGACAAGACAAATGAAGAAGTATATCGCAGTCTGGTTGGTGGCCTTATCTACTTAACACACTCCAGACCTGATCTTGCTTATGCAATGGGTCTAATCTCACGATTCATGCAAAAGCCACCAAAGATTCATATGGGGGCGGCCAAAAGGGTTCTGAGATATGTAAGCTGCACTATGACGCATGGAATATGGTACAAAAGGACTCTAGACATAGAGCTGAATGGGCATAACGATAGTGACTGGGCCAGTTGTGCAGATGATAGGAAAAGTCTCTCAGCGTATGTGTTCTCACTAGGCAGTGGTGCGGTATCTTGGAGCTCGAAGAAGCAACACACGGTTGCATTATCTAGTACTGAGGCAGAATATATTTCTGGCACTGGTGCAACTTGCCAGGCTATTTGGTTACGACAGGTGTTGGAGGATCTTGGTTTTCCTCAAACCAAACCAACAACTATCTTCTGTGACAATAAGTCTACTATAAATCTGTCTAAGAATCCTATCATGCACAGTCGATCAAAGCATATTGAACTTAAGTATCATTTTGTTCGTGAAATGGTCATGCAAAAGGTTGTGAACTTGGAATACAGGAACACTCATCATCAACTTGCAGATGTGTTGACAAAGTCCTTATCCAGAGAAAATTACGTGTATTTTCGGCACAAGCTTGGAGTAATGGAGTTTGAATCAAGGGAGGATGTTGAAGAATGATTCAAACGGTATTCATGCGGAAGAGTTGAATAAGTCATGCACAAGGAATATTTTCTCATGCATATGCACGTGGGTATTAGTTTAGGTTTGAATAAGGGGTCTAACGGGTTGTTTGTTAGTAGCTCCGAATCAGTAGGGTTGTTGAGTTATTTACGTACTTTATTCTCTATTTAAAGCAGTTGCTTTCCTTTCATTTGATGTACTCTCGAAAACCATTTTAGATTATTATTCAAAGTATCTCTTCTGCATATTCAAAGCTTTGTTTGTTTATCCTTATTATTGTGATTCTTAGTTCTAAATACCAACAAAAACCACTAATGTAAATACGTAAAAGTTAAAAATCAATGTGTAGTTAAGAGCAATTTTTCATAGACATAGCAAAGCGCGGCAAATAAGGTATAGATAATGAACATAATTGATTAAAAATCATTCGTCTTTTAGTAGCATTAAGAAATGAATATTAAGTTTTTATCAGTATATGCAATGAATTTATTAGCATTGAAAATGACAAAAATTAATTCCACGTCAGCCAAAAAGTGCACTAAAAATATCTAAAACCAAAATATCTAGATGTTGAATATTCTAATTTCTAAATACTAGTTCACTACACTTGGAAGCCATAAAAACCATACATCTTCTCCTAAAAACAACAGATATAACGGATAAATGGCAGCTTTTGCAGTTTTCCGGCTGCCGGAGGTGTTTAACCACCGTGCCGGATTTGATCATCCAAAACAGTCCCTCTCAAGGTACCATTATCACTTTCAATTCATCAATATCATATGTAACTTGATCGCGCTTTGCGAATTTGCAGACGGATGGCGAAAACTAGTGCCAGTACATGCTGTATGCGAAATCCTGCTCAGAAACGACGAACGGGTCAGAATTATTACGAGTTGCTAGGGGTTTCTGTGTACTCCGATCCTCAGGAAATAAAAGAATCCTATAGAAAGTTACAAAAGAAGTACCACCCGGATATCGCGGGTCAAGAGGTCTAAATCTCCTTCTTTACATGCAATATACAACAGACGGGTCGGGTTGGGTTGGGTCAGACATGTTCATGTCAAAACAGCAAGTTTTGAAAGTTTTATTACGTATCAACTTTTTCGTCCAAAAAGTAAATTTTTTATATAGTATAACTTTTTACATGAAAATGATTTGCATGACGTTATGGATTAGAAGTACACTTTAAACGACTTTCTATCAAGATAGCTTGTTTTCACTTTAAGTTTTCTTTACTGATTTGACCCTTAGAGATAGAAGTAAGGGTGTCAATGAGTCGAGTCGAGTAGTCTATGAGTTACTCAAGATCGGCTCGCTAATAGCTCAAAGCAAACCGAGTTTTAACAAGTCTGAGCTTGAACCTGAGGTTAACTCAAAGTGCTTGACTAGACTCGCAAGCCTAAAGGAGACTATTATGTATATAATTATAATATAAATAGCTAAATCATATATATTATTTTATAGATATGAATAATTATATATGCATATAAAATAATTAATAGATGATAGATGAGCCAAGCCCAAACCCTAGCCGTGCTTTGAGCTTGAAAAATTACTCACGAGCCAAGATTTAGCTTTACGTATAGAACTCTAAACGAGTTAAGCATATACATGGGCTCTTTAACGGGTCGGATTATTTTCAGGGCCATGAGCACACGATTCTGCTGAACAAGGCGTATAATGTGCTAATAAAAGATGATTTAAGGAAAGATTATGATGCTTCTATTGGCCATGTACGAGTCAGGCTTGGAGCAGATGAACTGAGCATGGGTTACAGCTCGTGGAACGGCCCGTTTCGACCCCAAGCACTCTTTGTTGATGAGAATGCTTGCATAGGTAAAGATTCCCTCTTAATAGATTCAGATCATAGTTAGTGTTTAGTAGCATCAAACTCAACATCTTGAATATTAAATGTAAGCTAGTTTTGTTTAAAATACAAGGTACAGTTCACTAATCCTGTTTAATCTTACATTTTCATAAATAAATACGATATTAAAAATATTAGCCTGTTTGACCCGTTATGTTCATCTAGATGACTCGTTAGGCTGCTGGTTGTACCTATTTGTGTAATTGTTACAGGCTGCAGAGAGTGTGTGCACAATGCCAGCAAAACATTCGTCATGGACGAGGCTACTGGATGTGCCCGAGTAGGTGTTCAATACGGAGACGATGACACCAGCATCGAGGTATCGAAACAACTAATCATACATAAAACATGTTTATAAATATAATATGTTTCTGATTATCTCATTATCTAGAGGTCAAAAAATTAGTTTTAGAGTTGGTTACATTGGTCCTTGTGTTTAGGGCAGATTACAGGTTTTCTTCTAATTCATAGTTTTTATGGATTTGGTTTCTGATGACACTCTAGTTGCTTTTATAGATGGTCTATTGATTTAACAACGTTAATTTGGTCGGTTAACTTCAAGCAAAAGCATAACTTTGTAAGATAGTAAAAAGAAAAGACATGCTTGTAACAGGTGGCGGTTGAATCATGCCCATTGGACTGTATCCATTGGGTCGAAAGAGAAGAGTTAGCCTTGTTGGAGTACCTTAACACACCCCGACCCAAACAAGGTTATGGCGTGTTTGGACAAGGATGGGAACGACCTGCAAACGTATTCATGGCAGCCAAAACCTTCCAGAAGCATCTAAGGCAGCAACAAGCAGAATCCCTGCGGAAAAATGGTAAATAATTCGTGTAAAACACAACTTAGTAAAATGCTGAACTGTCTTTTATGAAAGATGCAAAAACTTGCAGTAAGACATGATGTTGAACAAGAAACTGAAGCACAAGCGCTGGCTCGAGAAAGCGCGAGCTTGAAACTGAAGATGGAGAGATTTGCAGGGTTTTGGGAATGGATGAAGAAAGTTTAATTGAAGTAAAAAGAAAGTTTCATTGAATTATAAAATGTATAAACACTTATACTGTCATTAGTATACAATAATCAACAATTTTCATCTTCTGTTTGCACAAGATATCCCAGATATTTGTATATGTACTTTTGTCATGAAGTGGATTTGAATCCTTCAAATTGGTTCGTGCTTGATATTTCCTTCAGAAGCTGGATGGTCGAAGGTCAATTCATGCTTGAAATTTCCTTCAAAGCCGTCTTTTGGATTTCTGAACCCTCGACAATTGATCACAGTTTGAAGCAAAATAATTTTTGCTTGTATCATGCTTGCTTCTTGCCAGTATATCTACAAAGACGCATATCAACTACATATGAAGGTATGTATAATTATGGACTGATTTCAGGGAGAACAAATGACTAACCTGTATGATATTATTAACTTGGCGGTCCAAAAAATAACTAGATCTTGTTGTCAAACAGTTAAGTATGAAGCCAGGCGTAGAATGAATGTAAATCGAAAAGCGATTTTTCATACGCTCCCTGAAAAAATAAGGAAAATTTTAAATGTAAGAACATATTTGAGTTACAGCGACTATATCAAGAGTACACTCGTATACTTAGCTAAATCTCAATGATAACACAGTAAAAATCCAACTGATCTCCTACATGATCTACATCCATGCTAGCTAATGTCAAACAACGTAAGAAACATTCATAAAAATGTCGATTTGACACGACTCACAAGTTGTCTGAATCTAAGGGCAAAGTGATTAGATGCCCTCTGTTCACAAAGTACAGATGCCCCTTTGTTCATGGAAGTTAATTTGGGACATATTGATATCCATGATAAAACATTCATTATAATTCAGTATACATGACTACAGGTATTGTTTATGATTTCAGATCATTATCTGCAAAACTCAGACATTCTAATTTCGAACAAAAGGAGTAAACGAGTGACTTATTGAGCATGCAATTTTCAAACTGAAACTAGAGTCACAGTATTACACGAACGAATCAATGAACTCAACCAAGATAGATAATTACCTCAAAAAATCCACACCAAACAAGGTCCAACAGAAGCCGATTTCGCGCTAGATATAAGAATGCAATTGTAGGTTTCTGAATGAACAGAGGGAATACTGAAGAAGCACCAATTCAACTGTACCGTGTCTCCACTAACACAAACTTACTGCTAGTAAGAAGCATTAGATTGATTAGGAAGCTGAGCAAATGTCCAGTGTTGGGGCTACAACCTCCAACCATCATCTTCTCAAAAATAGCATAAGCATGACCAGGATTTCCCGAAAGGCTATAACCTCTTATCAAAGCATTATATGTGAACACGTTCGGCTCCAAACCCATAACTTGTAATTCTGAATACATCCTCCCTGCTTCCTCTATCCTTCCAGCAACCCCAAATATAAGTATCATAGCATTATATGTGTACAAATTTGGAGGAATCCCTCGACCCTGCATCTCATTAAAAAGCCCCAAAGCATCCTCCACTCTCCTCGCCGTTCCAAGCCCATTGATCATGAGGTTGTACGAAACTACATCAGGGTCAAGGCCCACCTCCTTCATTTGGTTAAAATAGTACATAGCATCGTCTACCCTCCCTGCTAAGCACAAGCAATCTACAAGAATCGTGTAGGACTTCAAATCCGGTCTTATTCCTTCTTTCACCATCTTATTGAATAATTCACAAGCGGTTTCAATATCACCCGCTTTTCCATACCCGTTCATCAAGATGTTATAGATCGCACAATTGGGTTTGCATCCATACTCCACCATTTCATCAAAAAAGTCCTTTGCTTCATCTAATTTCCCGTTCTTTAGAAGACCATCAATTAGAGGTCCACATGTGCAAGGGGTAGGAGAAAACCCCTCACTTATAAGATCATAATATAAATCCATCGCCTTTTTTAAACTATTTGACTTCACAAGACCACTAAGCAGTATATTTTGAGTTATTGTGTTCGGCTTACAACCCCTGCAAAGCATCTCGTCATACAAGTCAAAAAGCTCATCGACTTTCCCAGACTTAGCAAGATCATTTAACAGCAAATTATAAGTGAAAACATCCGGAGCACACCTTGAATTCTTCATTTCTTTAAATAAATCCCAAGTCTTCTCATGAAAACCACCAACAAGAAGACCCTCAATCATTGGATAGTAGGCGTCGAGTGTCAGTTGTATCCCATAATCTTTTGTTACCTTAAGGAACAATGAATGGGCTTCAAGGGTTTTCTTCTGCTTACACAAAGCATTGATAAGAGGAATCACACCTGAATCATTAACACAAGTTCCATTAGAAAATAATCCTTCAACAAATAGTATTGAATTCTCTAAGGAAGCTTCACTTGTGACTCCTTCCATCAGATCTTTCCAAAATATCTTGTTCGGTTTAGGTCTGACACGAATAAATCCTTCAGTCATTTTCAGAGCATCATCCACCTTTCCATATTTCACGATGCTCGGGATTATTGTGCATAAAGTTACACAGTCAGGATTGAACGTTTTCTTCATTTGATGGAAGAACCAGAATGCATCAAGAACCCTGTTTTCCTTCGTTAAACCGAAAATGATTGTATTGTAAGTAAAAACATCAGGCCTGCAGTCCTTGTAAGTCATTTCATTCAGAAACTTCAAAGCCAAATCAACTCCATCATTTTTGCAAATACAATCAAGAAGCGTATTGAAAGTAATCGTGTTTGGAGGCGGCCCACACGCACCCATGCTTTCATATAACTTTATTGCTTCATGAACCCGGCCTTCTTTCCTCAAACCAGCCAACAATGTGTTATAAGTCACAACCGTAGGCGAAAGATTCATTTCCTTCATTCTGTTAAACATATCCCAAGCCTCATCCACCCGGTCCGCCTTATAAAGTGTATCTATAAACGAATTAATCACAATCACATCCGGATCACATCCTGTTTCCACCATCTCAGAAAGCATCTTCATTGCTTCATCAATTTTCCCTGCTTTACTAAAACACTTCATCATCATATTATAAGTAATTGAATCTGGAGCAATCCCGCTCTTTTTGAGGTCATAAAACATCTTTTTAGCCTCCCCGATTCTACCATGTTCAGCAAGACTGTACAATGATGCATTGCAGGCAACAACATTAGGTACAACTCCTCGAACCTTCATCTTCTCAAACGTTTCAAGAGCTTTATCAGGCTCCCCTAGTTTCCCATAATAGTCGATAAAAAGTATGTATGTGTAACCTGTAGGTTCAACATTCAAAGAACCAAGACTATCAAACAACTCCAATGCCTCATCTAATCGATCAGCTCGTAACAGCCCACGGATTAAGGTATTATACGTTTGAAGATTTGGAGAAATCCCTTTACTTTTCATCAAGTTTAAGGTAACAAACGCATCATCAATCTTTCCAACTTTGCATAATGCATCGATATAAATAGTGAAAGTCACAACATCCTCTACATAACCATCCACCTCCATTTCCATCCAAAATGATTGAACCGCATCTAAGTCTCCACAATCACCGAACTTATCCATTAAAGTAATGTATGTCACACGGTCCGGTTTATGACTACTAGATTTCATTTTCACAAACATTTCTTTAGCCCTCTCGAGTTTTCCTGCACTGCAAAGGGCGTCGATTAGTACAGTGTAGGTGACAACATCCGGCCCACAACCTTCCCTATCCATTCTCTCAAAAACTTCAAACGCTTCATCTATTTTTCCCGCTCTACCAAGAGCCCTAATGCATATAGTAAAAGTGTACACATTTGGTTTTAGTCCTAAACCTTCCATATCCCTCAACAACCCCATAACATTGCGTGTATCCCTACGTTTCCCCAATGCCACCATAAGTGCAGAGTAAGTCTTGAGACTTGGTTTAATCCCTTCTGATAACATTCTGTTATAAACTACCAAAGCCTCTTTACAAAACCCTGATTTCAAAAGCAAATCAATGAGCCCGTTGTACGAATACGCGTTCAACACAAACCCTGACTTCCTCATTACAGTAAGTGCAAATGGAGCTTGTCTAATCCCACCTTTGACACCAAGCCCTTTGAAAATAATCATGTAAGTACCCAAATTCCTATAAATAATCTGCCTTTGCATCACATCAAATACAACAACCATATCCTCTATTCTGCAGTTCACCCTCAACAATTCAAGCATATAATTACAAGATTCAGTATTATGAACAAGATTAGGAAGCTCAGAGGCTGATTTAAAGAAAGATAAAGCTTCAATTGGGTCTGAAATCGACTTAAGAACCCTAGTAATCTCCTCACTGGACATATTGTTATAAGGGTTTTCAGCATTCGGTGAACTTTTACTTACATGCCCACAAACAATTACCGATTTCTCCCCCACATGGGGAACTAAGATTCTTGGAGTATTTTAATGGTAAATTGTAAGTTGTTGAGCTATCAGTAGAAGTATAGGTAGTGTGAATATGGTTGATAGAGTAAAGTGTTGAGGAACAGAGTGTAATTACAGCCATGTGCGTAAAAATTGAAGAATCAAGAGGTAGGAGACGACTTACGGACGAACAAGAATTGGGGGATGACAATCGATTAAAGATCTTATCCCCTTCTGCTACTGCGGGAATCGACCAGTGTTTATAAAATCTGAATTTTACGAAACTAAAAGACACAATGACGCCATTGTGTTATTATGAAAGACACAATGACGCCATTGTGTCATAATTAAAGACACAATGACGTCATTGTGTCATAAAAGACACAATGAAAAATTTTTTATTTTTTTTTTCTAACAGAGGACGACGAGAGGAACAGAGACTCCGAAGTACTTTTTTGAAATTCGATTTAGATTATGAGATATAATTTTTTTTGTGACTTTTTTAGCCTATTGTGTCTTCTCACACTTTGTAGCAACAATACATTTTGTAGAATAACCTCACCCATAATAGTATTCTCAACATATGGAGAAACGGTTTCAACAAAATCGGGGTAATGTGGTAGGCTACTACTCAATATCATGAAGATCATTGGAGAACGATTGATTATGGCTTGGAAATTTGTGATGTGTTCCCCGATACGAGTGCACGTATAGGTGATTAGTCAATCATCTAAGAAGTCGAAAACAACATCATCAACCGATATGAATGAAAGCCTGAGTGCTTCCGATGGTCCATGCCACATTAGTCTAAATGATAACTCACCACTTGTTGAGAACTACAATACTCGATTGGAGGGAAAAAGAGAAATAAAAAGCAATAACATCAACTTCAATGTCCATGACATAAACAAACATATAAATAACTTGGAGTGTCGGTTGACCCGGGTTAATGCATATGAAAACTAAAAGATAGAGCTAAAGAGAATAAGAAGAAGATGGAGAATTTCAAAGTTCTCGCGCCCAACATCAATCGTTTGGTTGTAATGATCACCACTCACTTTCATTCAATCTTTCATTTTTTTGTTTTTTTATTAACAAAACATTTAACAAATAGTTTAATTTTGTATAAAAACTATTAATATTCAACCTTTTTAAAAATATACCATTTTGTTTTTTTTATGTTGTCACAATAATATAAATTTTATTGAAAAGCGACTCGTTTCAAATAAAATCAAGTTGTGGGAGAGAGATCTCAAATTTAGGGGATATTCACCGTGCTTGCTCCATTTGTGTGGTACCACAGACAATGTGGAGGTGTTATCCTACACTCTTTCTCCACACCAAAATCATCGTAGTGTGTGAGGCAATCATTTCGTATGTTCTTACAAATTTATACCTAAAACCACAAACTTTATTTCTGGTTGCTTTTAGACATTAATTGTCTTATAGACAGTGGGAACTACGGGGTTGGAGGGGTCCCTTGACCCTCTAGTTGACCAAACTTTGTATTAGTAGACATATAGAGATCGGTCGTTTTGTTGTATGTAAATCATTAAAAAATCTACAGTAAAACAGTTGAAGTGAAGGGAAAAAAAAATACTTGATCGGAAGTTTCTCTTTCGACGCTGAAACTATACTTTCTTATATCAAAACTATATCATTTTACATAAATACATACAAACTATTTTTCGTTACTTTACTATTCATGTAATAAGTTTGTTCTCTCCAAGACGTTAAGCTAATAACTTTTTTCACAAAAGATTTATACACTGTTTAGAATTTTTTTAAAAGACCATCATGTGGTGCTTTTTATTTTAATCTAATTAAAATTACATTATGATAATGAGGCGGCCCTAGTTGTGGAAACGAACTCAGGTCAAAAATAGGTCATGTTTAGTTGTGGTAGAATAGACTCAGATTAAGCAATGATAAGGTTGTTTTCATGTGACTTGGATGTCACGGGTTTGATTTATGGAAACAACTTTTGTATATATGTAAGGTAAATCCGCTTATAATCAAGTTCAAGATCGCCTAACACCGTCTTGGACCAGCCACTGGAGGAGTCTGTAGCACCAGATTTACCTTTAATTTTACACGTACATACTATACACATATATTGTCACCATTATCACATCACATCACAAACAATGAATTTCAATACACATATTCATTTAGTCACACTCATCACAACTACATGATACTTTCATGTTGACTTCGGAGTCATAAAGGAAATGATAAGCTGGCATAAGAAGTCTTAGCGGGTGAATGAAGATGTACAAGGCAAGATAAGGTACAAGCATTACTGTTTTAGGGATTATTGAGATGCATTGACGAGAAGGTTCACGTAGGATTGAGGGAGAGATAAATAGAGGCGGAATGAAAAGTGGAAAATCTAGTGCCTTAGGCAAATAACAATGCCTATAAGAAGATGTATAAGTAACCAGAAACTAAGGTGTGTGAGCATGACATATTCAAGATTTACAAAGCTAGTGAGCATAAGAGATGTATCTAATAGTCATAGAGTTTATGGAAGCCGAGGATGTGCACGTTTTGATAAAGGTGCATGACATCAAATCAAGATGGCAAACATATTTCCATAACTTTTTCAGTTGTAGTATATATCCAAACAAGATGAACATACCCGTGTTAAGGCGTGGGAGTGTTTAGGGGAGGGGGAGTTATGTGGTTAATAAATTTGTTTAACATTATATTCAAGACCAGAAAATTGCCAGATCAACGGAAGTGTAATGTCTTAGTTTCTCTCTACAAAAATAAATGAGACATGCTATCTTCTACAATGAAACTATGAAAAATGGTAAGTAAAACTAGAATTAGACGGGAAAACCCATGTTACAATCAATCAATTTGGTTTTATCTCACAACGGTCTAATACAGAGGCAATTCATGGAGAAGAAACAAGACTTGCATGTGATGTTCATAGACCTTGAAAAGACATATGACGCCAAATCATGTCAAGTGATTTTGAATAGTCTTGAAAGAAGAAGGGTACGTGAAATATGCATACATGTAATTAGGGATGTGTGTGAAGGGGCTAAAATAAGCGTTAATATGATGGCTAGGGATACAAACTACTTTCAGGTGGATGTGGTCTTCACCAAGGATCCGCGTTGGGCCAGTTCTTTTTGTAATAACTTTAGATAAGTTGTCCAAATGGATCAGGAAATTATCCTTTGATGCATGCTTTTGACGATGAGATTGTGTTAATAATGGAGAGTAAACTGAGCATGGCTAAGAAAATACAAGAGTAACAAGGAGCCTTAGAACGCAGATGTCTAAAAATAAGTCACTCTAAAATTGACCACCTCTACTGTAACTTCAGTCGGGCAAACAACAAAAAGAAAACCCAAATCAATACTAAAGTCATGTGGTCCACAGACAACCAAATTCAAGTATTTATGCTAGTTCATCCAGAGTGAGGAGGCATAAATAATGATGTAGCACATCGAGTATCGACATGTTGGTGCGAGTGGAGAGCATCCATGAGACAGTTATATGGCCAGTGGTTCCTAACAAATTTAAAGGGAAACTCATATAGGATTGTGATTCTAGTGGCTATGTTAAAAAGACACAAGCATGAAAGGTGAAGGTAGCAGAGATATGGATATGTAGACTCACAACGATGGATAGAATAAAGAGTGGAGTTTTTTAGAAAAAAAATGAAGGTAACATGTATAACAGATAAGATGAGAAGAGGAGATTGAGATAATCTGGGCACGTGAAGAAAAAGACAGATGAGAAGAGGAGATTGAGATAATCTGGGCACGTGAATAAAAAGACAAATGACAACTCAAGTTAAAACCATAAACGCCCTACACAAGAAGGGAAGAGGAGTAGATGAACTAACTTGAGATAAGCATATTAGATCAGATTTGCTAGACGTTGTACCTTTCTAAGAATGTGATGGGGATACAAGCTCTTTATGATGTCAGATTAAGCTTATGGCTTTTATGAATATAAAATGATTTGTCTCAAAAGCCGTAGCTTGTTTCCATCTTTTTGTTCATCTTAACTTTGCCTTGAATTAATCTCATTCAAAAGAGATAAAATCATAATAAATCACCAACTCTTAGGATTTAGTAGAGGTGACAAATCGTGTCTTTTGCCATGGGTTTGAAATTGGTTTTTGGTTGAACCGGAGCTTATACGGCTCAACTACGGTAAAAACCGGTTTTTATTGAAACTAGAAGAGTGCCCGCGTAATGCGGCGGGGTGATATATTACATCCGACACGTGTTTCTAATTTTTGTTATTCTTGTAGTAATTTTACAAAAGTCTATTATATTTTTTTAAGCTAAAATCTAAAAAACCAAATAAATGAGTTTTGAATGACGACTTCTACATTTACCCGTTAACTTATTATACCTCACAAAATATAGATCGGTTTAGCAAAAAATTTACATCAAATGTTTAAAAAATACACAGGTTGTAATTGTAGTCTTAAAAAGTTTTAAACATGATACATTAAATATATAACTGAAATCATAAAACAAATTAAGATTTTTTGGTTTATGGGTTGATAATGTAAAATTTTATGTAAGTACAGTAAGTGTAAGGTTATTATGTAACTAACTATAAGGGGTAATGTGTAAATAATGTTAAAAATACTATTTTACCCTTAAAAGTTGTTGTATTTTATGCATTGAGTAAAATTTTGTTTTTAATTTTATGGTATCTTAAAATGCCCATCTCATATGCTTTATGTATAGTATAGATTTTTACGGCATCGGTTAGTATAAAAGTTTAAAGATGTTTTTTATTCACTATTACCTCATAATATAAACTTCATTTAATAGAAAGAAAATAACTTCACTTATTAGTAATTCAAATTTGTTATATATTTACGTAAGTGTTAGTATAAATATTTAAATTTGTTTTTTTATTCAATATTACCTCCTAATTTTAACTTCATTTAATAGAAAGAAAATAAATTCACTTTAGTAATTCAAATTTGTTAAATTTTTACAACAGCAGTTAGTATAAGGTTTAAAGATGTTTTTCATTCACTATTACCTCATAATTTAACTTCATTTAATAGAAAAAAATAACTTCACTTATTAGTAATTCAAATTTGTTAAAATTTTACGTAAGTGTTAGTATAAAGGTTTAAAGTTGGTTTTTTATTCACTATTACCTCATAATTTAAACTTCATTTAATAAAAAGAAAATAACTTTACTTATTAGTAACCAAATGCTTATATGTTCCATCTAATAATTGGTTACTAAATGTCTAAAATGATGGATAAGGTTGAATTATTGGTTCTTAAATTCCTAAAATAATGCAAATTTAAAATATCAAATAGTTCAAATTTGTTAAACTTTTATGTAGTGTTAGTAAGTGTAGGATTATTATGTAACTAATTGTAAGGGGGTAATCCGTACATAATGATATAATTATTATTTTACCCTTAAAAATGGTTATACCTTATGCATTAAGTAAAGTATGTGTTCTTAATGTTAGGGTATCTTAAAATACCCCTCCTAAATGCTTTATATATAGTATAGATGATTTTGGGCAATGTTTACAGAACCGGATCAAAAGATGAGCCGGTCATCGTACTGGTCGACTAGTCGAACCAAATGATTTTATAATTATACATAATTATATGTATAATATTATATAGTTAATATATAATACATTATAAGTATGTTATATGTGTATTTTATAGTAATATAAAACTCAACAATAATATTATGTCCACTACTCCAATTTATCGTTCGACTCATCCGTTACATTAACATCCAACAAATTTTGAAAAAATAAAAAATATCAAAAATCCAGTCTGACCCGGTTCCCGGTCCGACCACCGAACCGATCCGAAAAGGCCCGTTCTTTATAAAACGAGTTGGGGTAGATCAGATTAGTGGTCCTGCCAAATCCCAGTCTGATCTAAGTTAAAGAATACTGGTTTTGAGTTTGGAAATGTGAATTTTAATTAAAATCAATGTTTCAGAACCGGACTTGACAGTTGCCTTATTGGTCCGCTGGTCGGACCGGTTCAACCGGTTGGATCGGATATAAGAACTGGATAAAATTATAATTATTTTAATAAATATATATAGAAAAACATTACAAAATATATATACAAAACAGATTCAACTGGTCCGACCACCGGTTGGACCGACATCAAAACGGTTTTAAACACCGAACCGGATTAGAGTCTGGTTTCCGGTCCAACCGGGAGGTCCGATTTCCAAAACAATGGTTATTTTAAAATTGGGTGTGGGTTTGGAAATGTTTTTAAGAGGAAAATGATCGCTTCAATTCGGAAGCGGTTCAAGTTTGAAACCGAGTTTCATAATGTTCGGTTTGGGTTTCAAACTTGAACAAACTGCCTCTATTCCGGAACCATTAATATTTATAAAACATACAAATCACATCTATTACGTTACATTCTAACGATACCAAATGCTACAAACAAACCAACCAACCTTAAATACCACTTGTAAACTCACACCACATGGTCAACATTATTATTCCGCACTCCCATCACCACCTTTGCCCCCTTCTATCCCACCAACCTGACCATGAACCCCACCAGATTGACCCTTGTCCTGACCCATTTCACGAGCCGTGTGTTGAATCATCTGACCCACATCCTGCTGTATCGCTCCTTAACATACTCCACCGACACCGTTGACCGCCTAATTACCATGTTGACCAAATACCACAACGAGCTCAGCCCCGTTATCCTGCACGGGCGATTGTGAGGACAGCGGGAACAACTACGGGGCTGAATATTATCAACAGCGGGGTGGTGACAGCGAGTGCGATTATCAGGTGTGTGATGACGTGGATAGTGAGGCCTTTGCATGAACTACAGGTTCCACTTTTGTCTACTACAGTGTTTGGTAATCTTGTGTTTTTATCAAGTAACAAAAGTAAAAAACTTTTATAGATTCGATTTAATTTTACCGGTGTTTCGCGATGAGACGATTTTGAATAATAAAAGTCAGAAGAAGTACATTGATCATAATCTATTTAAGAAATATGCATGGCACTGCGTATAAAAGCTAAGGAAAATATGTATAAAATGAATTATAAAGTTAAAATTAAAGAAAAATAAAAGAAGCTTATGCCTTATGATATAAAAAATGGATTATTGTTTTGGGCCAAAGGCCCATTGTATGATTGAGAAGGTTTTTCTTCCATTAAAATAAACTTAAGAGCCCAGTTTTCATTCTATGAGCACAACCAATGACCAATTATTAATTTGAACTAATTAACTTGTGTTAGTATACGCACCAATAATGGTCCGGGTGAAACCGGCCCATCCCACTTGAGGACTCAACGATGGTTCGAGGAAACATACTCTCACATCGAGACCAACGATGGTTCCAATGATACGTACAAATGTTACCATCGGTAACTAAACATTAAATATAAACAGACTAATCCAGAGCGTATGAAAGATGACGATGTCACATTTTACATGTACTTGCTACCATGCATTTGCTGACCACGTGCCATATCCTGCCATCAAAGTTAGAGCAATGCATGTACTAAATTGCTATATATGTGTTTGCCATTAATGTTTCAACTTAAGACATGTAAGGTTTGTCCTCAAGTATTTACTCTCACTTCATGGCTTATTCTCATTACTATATGAGACACTAACTCTTAAGTTGACGACATGGCATATTCTTGTGACAAGGTGAACGACTACTTTTGTTGTGGTAATATTATTTCAATTGCTTGATTTTAAGTATTATACTTGTTACCATGTATGTAATGGTTCTCGACATTTCTATAAGTAATAGAACATTTTAAGTTGAGTGAATTATCGTTTTTCTTTGTGTGTTTCATTTGGATACATTTGTAATTTTCATCCAAATATATATAATTTTTTTTTTGTGTTTGGCTCCCCAAATTTTTAAAAAGTTGACAAAATTACACTTTAAAATACAAAACCAAAACCCCCAATTACGTAATCTTAATCGACTGAAATTGAATCATGATATACAGGAAATGACAACTAGAGGCGGTGGCTCCCTTATACAATTCCTTCACAACAGGTTCCCAACTGCCACTAGAAACTAGCTTAGGCCTCCTCCTCCACCGATAAAACCAACTATGTCGTGATTCAGTCGATAATGAAAAGTTCGAAGATGAAAAGATGAATGTTTATTGTAGGTTTTGTGGATGAAACTATAATACGTGAATGGAATTTTAACAACAATACGTAAGCATAAAT
>CM046432.1:65542865-65629713 GCA_025506505.1 Flaveria sonorensis
GTGGTAGGTCTTGAAATATTTAATGGTTAGTTTACTAGAAAAGATATAAAGAACAATGTTACTTTGTTATATATATAGTGTTTCTTTCAAAGTAGGTCACTTTGATGATTAACCCATCATTAACGCATGTTTGTTGTCCAGTTATGACTTGATCCTAGTGCTACCCCCTCATCAGAGACAATGATGCATCTATTAATTAAATGGGAAGATGCTCCTAAAGCTGCAAAATTTATCCCATTGCATTATATATATATATAAGTTCTCAATTGTCATACTCTTCTTTTTGTTGTTTTTTAATGTTCTTTTTTAGTGCAAATGGCACCAATCCTCAACCCTAAAAAGTGTGACTAGCTACCCATGTGCAAATACAAAGATCGATTATAGCTGATTTGTCTGGGAACACTTGAAGTTTTATTATTTAAATGCGAGTAAAGCTGAGTCATTAGAGGAAATGCTATAGTTATTAAAGCATAGAAAGAGAGTAAAGATGCAATAGATAATAACGAAAAACTTAGAGAATAATAAAAGTTCCTTGAGATATTATTTATTATTATCAACTCACTACAAAGAATCAGTGTCACCGCTAATGCATGTTATACAATAAAATATCAGTCTTTACATCAAGCTGTTAATAAATGGTTAGATTTGTTTCCAGCGCACGCGAACGAATTACTGGACCCTAGCAGCAACAAGTCATCACTATTGTCACAATGTAGTGACAATAAATTTTATCTACCTAACAAACCCTAATAAATATATTTTTTGTAAAATTATAACTAATATGTTCTATCTATTATATATCACTAACAAGCTCTTTCAAGTTAGTTCATCTACTCCTCTTCCCCTCTTTGTGTAAGGTGTTTATGGTTTTAACTTGAGTTGTCATTTGTCTTTTTCTTCACGTGCCCAGACCATCTTAATCTCCTCTTCTCATCTTCTCCGTGATACATGTTATCTTCATTTTTTTTCAAAAAACTTCACTCTTTATTCTATCCATCCTTTTGAGTCTACACATCCATATCTCTGCTATCTTCGTCTTTCACGCTTTATGTCTTTTTAACATAGCCACTAGAATCACAATCCTATAAGATTTTCCCTTTAAATCTGTTAGGAACCTCAGGCCATATAACTGTCTCGTGGATGCTCTCCACTTGCACCAACATGCCGATACTCGATGTGCTACATCATTATTTGTGCCCCGTTACTTTGGATGAACTAGCATAAATACTTGAATTTGGTTGTTTGTGGACCACGTGACTTTAGTATTGATTTGGGTTTTCTTTTTGTTGTTTGCCCTACTGAAGTTACAATAGAGGTGCTCGGTTCTAGAGTGACTTATTTTTAAACATCTGTGTTCTAAGGCTCCTTGTTACTCTTGTAGTTTCTTAGCCATGCTCAATTTACTCTCCACTATTAACACAATGTCATCGTCAAAAAGCATGCATCAAAGGATAGTTTCCTGATCCACTTGGACAACTTATCTAAACTTATTACAAAAAGAACTGGCCCAACGCGGATCCTTGATGAATACCACATCCACCTGAAAGTAGTTTGTATCCCTCTCCGTCATACTAACGCTTATTTTAGCCCCTTCACACACATCCCTAATTACATGTATGCATATTTCACGTACCCTTCTTCTTTCAAAACTATTCAAAATCACTTGACATGATACGGTGTCATATGTCTTTTCAAGGTCTTTGAACATCACATGCAAGTCTCGCTTCTTCTCCATGAATTGCCACTGTATTAGACTGTTGTGAGATAAAACCAAATTGATTGATTGTAACATGGGTTTTCCCGTCTAATTCTAGTTTTACTTACCATTTTTCATAGTTTCATTGTAGAAGATTGCATCTCTCATAGATCTTATATCTCTATTTTGATCTTTTGATTATTCATCTTCATTCTTTATCTCTATTCAGTTCTAACTATTACTATCATGTTTAAATTCAAGATTGTTGGCAGATTTAAATTTGTTCCGGTACTTAAAGTTCATGTTAGGTGTCTGATGTGAGAACTTTTTTCACTTTTTGAAATTTAGAATCGACTTTAATTTAAATGTGTTTCTATTTTTAAAATTATTGATTGAGCTTCTGACTTGTAGATAAAAATAAATAAATAAATAAATTTAATCAATATAATTGTACAATGTGTCCCCAAGCCTAGATGATAAAGAAAAGAATAGAAAGAAAATCGTCATAAGTCATAAACGGAAAAGGGTCCACGACCAATCAATATCCACTAGAAAGGGATTGAAAACTTTTTTATGTATTATGTAGTATTATTGATCAAACATTTATAAAAATGTATAAAAGTGGGGGCTACTTAGGGTAAGTTTAATGATAAGAAGTGAGTTTCAAAATCATAATTTTGTGAGTTCTAACTTTGTCCAAGACAAATTTAGCCTAGAAAATTCTAGGTGTAATTGTTCAAAAAAATTATATTTATAAAAGTATAATAAAAATAATTACGAATAAACTTAATCTGATTATAACTTCCAATTATAATAATTGTAGTTATAAAATGTACATTCATAACAAGTCTAACTATATATTTTATCTAAGTATAACTAATATATATTCTATTAATTTGATATATATGACCAACAAAAGAAACCCTAGTTTAAAACACGACAGCATGTATTGTTAGAGGATAACGTGATTGTTTTAGAGGAAAAAGAACATATTTTTAAATACTATTCCAACCAAATTTATATTAAACCACTGAAAGTCCTACTTAACTGACTTTTGATGGAAGAAAATAACATATCGACTTGTAGATTTACATCAAAATAGGATAATATGGTTGTTTTAGTTGGTAGCCAATATTGGTAAGAATCAAAAGCTTTTTGGATACCACTTAAGTTTAAACTGATTAGAAATAATTTAAAAGACCTCAAAATAAAATATTGTTTAAGAAAAAAACAGAATAATATAAGATGTAAGAATTTATCTTCCTACTCTAATAAAAGAGTAACTTGGGATGACAAATGGTAATACCACAACTATCCTCACTAAAATTTTTCGTCTCTTTCTTATTAAATAATTACCTTAATTACTAATAATATTATTTAACAGTTTTTAAAATTTAATAAATTAAGAAATAGATCTATCTATTAATGTTATTTCTAAATAAACAATTTTTTTATAAAATAATAAATTTTTCTAAAGCATAAAACTTTTTTAAGAATACAAAATATTTTAAAATTGGTATTTTTAAAAAATCAATTTTTAAGAACAAAAATAATTAAATTTGGGGGAGATAATAAGGAAATTTTTAAATATGTCATATTTGTTCAACCGGTATAATACACGAATTGCTAAAACTAGTTACATATATTAGGGAAACTTGGACTTTGGCCCACTATGGGCATATAACCCTTTGCCGTGCATCATGTATCCTATTATATTATGTGCGATTACTAGAAAAGTATTTCCTATGAATATTATTAATTTTACACATTTCCTACTTAAATTGACATGGAAAATTCTGGTAGTGTAAATTGTTTAAGGGTGACGTTTATTATTGAGTTTGTTGAACACATATATTTGATACTTTAATATCTCATAAACATTTAGTATGCTCACAAAAGCCCTTGATAATATTATAGGTTACAAGTGGCTACTCAATCATTCAAATTATACAAAAAACCAAAGTAATTAAGAGAATCCAACTAGGGATTTTAAGGTACAACGTAAGATAGTATTAACTAAGACAAATCACAAAAGGGTCTTTAATATATATATGATCACATACAATATCACCTACCATGATCTTGTCTTATCTTTTCTTCTCTTAATTATAATTACCATAATTAGTAGGCAACACATGAGGATTTTGTAGAGAATTCCCTGAACTTTGCAGCATCATCAATGTATTTTGGTCGCTTGAAAACCGAATAAGATCTGCATTAGTTGCATCTAGTTCCTTTTGTAGTCGAAGAACTTGTCTTTGAAGTACAGAAATTGCACCAACACAGCCATAAACGGGGTCTTTTAGGCGTGCCTCGGCCTCATAGGCTAGAGAGTTGACAGCATCTTCTCTTTGATGAGGTGGGATTTCATTAAGGAGTTTGCTAACGTTGCTTGCCCCGAATATTTTGTGGACGTTTGCGAATTTTATTGGATCTTCGGGTGGGAAATATGGTGAGAATGCACATCCTTGGATGCATTTTCTTCTTAAGAACTTGCAGGCTGCACAGGGAGCATTAGGATGGATGGAAGAAGCCATATGTTTGTGTGCTGTGAGTCTACATATTGAGAAATTAAGTTAATCATATTTCCCTAATCTAATATTAGATCAAATCAAGAATCATTCAAGTATATTAGAGAAATTAAGCTAAGGCACTACTTAAATATCAAAGCCAGTCTATATCAAGAACAAAATACAAGCTATACACACCCCACTAACATGCTAGCTATTCGCACACGTACCCGTCTGTTTAATGGCTAAAACAGCCGTTTAAATTGAATAGAACGCACAAGAGAAAACGTCCAAAAAGGTGCTGCATAATCACTTAACTAGAGTAGCCGATACAAAAACACATGTTCAAATGTTAGAATGATTGACGAGACATATGAGGTTTCAGTGGTGTAGATATAGTAGGACTCTTTCTAAAATTAAGTAGAATTAAAATGGTCTTTAAAGATTGACGTGAAAGTAAACTCATACATCAAAATCCGATGAGACACATATCACTAATTATGTCAGCAAACTGTTTCTAATTAGCATGCAGATTGTATATATCATGATCATGGCAAGACCAGATGGAACTATAAACAGAAAACCCATCTCACCTTCAATTCAGTCTTAGAAATTTAAACATAGAATCTTCTCCCAAGTCGAAAACCAACTTTGAATTCTCGGACTTTCTAGCTTCAAGCTCAAACCTTTTGTGTTGTGTTTGGGTTCAAATGTTTACCTAGAAAGTCTTAGATCCGTTCGACTAAAGATCAGCTTAAACTGGACTAAAGTTTTTTTAGTTTTTAAGGGTTATTCCAGTTTTCATTGCTAGAACTACTTCAAGATTTTATAGTAACGTGATGAAAGATCAAATTACAAACATCAGTCCTCACCTTAATTATTATTTACTAAAAGTTTGTGATAATTCTCTATGTATATGGATCCTCCCAAATTTTGTCCCTTCTATACTCATGAAAAGCTGCAATAACAGATTCCTTTGTAAGTGTGTGTGAATACACACACAGAAAGATTTTCAAAGACATACTCATCACCCAACCAGATTCAAAGACACTAAAGTCACAAAGAAGAAAGTTGTCATACACCATTTTAGATCAAAGTCAACATGAAAGAAAAAAACTATAGAATCTATGAAAACCTACTAACGCTAGATCTACAAGCATGAACAAGCAAAACCAAAAGTAAATCAAGAACCTCATGAAGCAAAATCAAGAAGGAAGACTACTTTTGTTTTAAATTGATCTTTGCATGATACTTGACTGATGTTTTAGGGTTTGGTTGGTTGATTTTCTTGAAGTATAGATGTGTTTAACAAAGAAAGTAAATAAGGGTTTCTTGTATAAAGAACAACAGAATTATAGCTAAAGATCATGGTACCTTTGTTGCCCAAGCTAGTGTATCAGTAGTGTAAGATCTCATAAACTATTTGAGTTGATTACCTGATGGATATATACTTTGAAATCCAAAGGGTAGCTACAATTATATCTAATTATAAATTGCAGCCATTGATGACTTTTAAGCTAGATAGTTTCTTTGGATCAGGAGCAAAAGTAAACCCTAGATAAACATTTAAAGAGGATCAACAAGAAGGCAGAAGCACAATTATATGCACCAGAAAAAAGAAGTTTAGGTAAAGTTTTAGAAAATGAGGGAGAGAGAGTAGGATTATGTAGATGTGAAGGAATTTGGGACAAGCAAATCACATTCGAGTAAGTTGCAAGGGTTTATTATATTTAACAAAATTAAAATGATTACTGATTAATTTGTGGAAAATAGAAAGAAAATACTTCCTCTGCGTAACAAATGTTTTTTTTCACATTGTCACGGTAATTAAGCTTATACGATTATTAGGGTGCGAGGGGTGCCCACATCATACACACCATACCACATCACATACCCATCAATCACATGTTATCATCTCACACCACACCATTTGGAGGGGGTGCTCCCACCGTGTTTTTTTTTGGAGGGGGGGGGGGGGGGCGTGAGGGAGCCTAACGACTCTTTGCAACGTTCAAAATGGGGAAGAAGCACCAAGCGTGGGGATGCCGTGAAACAGCCAAATGGCATGGGGGACCGACAGCGGTGTTGCCGTGCGGCGCTAGGCCTTGCTGTGGGCTCACGACGTTGGTGCCCCCACCCTTAGTTATTAGATTTTTGTTTTTAAACATACTAGACCAATAGTGATCTATTAGGATTTCTTTGATACAAGTTTTGTTTTTTAATTGTTTTCATGATTATTTTTTATATAATACTAGAAACTTGTTCGTAGGATGGTGGGGGTACAAACCGAGCCCCTTGATACTCATTACGTACTCACGGGAACACCGTCACAACCAATACAGGTAGTTCCCTTCGGTTATACTACGAGTACTAGAAGCCGAAGATGAAGCCATTGCATGCCACCATTTTTTACCATTCAATGGTCATCTAACCGTTACAAATTAATAAACACGTATATTTCTTCTACTCGACACAATAAAACGCAATCTAAAGCATCATTCATTTTCTTATCATCTAGCTCTGATTATTTGATGATACGGACCCCTCTACTTTAAATTTTTGTATTTTATTTTTAATTATAAAAATTATGTTTTTAGTTTGATAGTATAATAAAAAATAGCTTAGGTAATTTTGAAAAAGGATGAGTGTCACCTCTATGGATACTTTTGAGAAAAAGTAAGCTTGCCCACATTATTTCTTTAAGCAGTTTTGGGTAGTTTTTAGAAACACACCCACCACCCTTAGGTTACTCTCACCTAACTTTAAGTATCTTCTATTTTTAATAGCAAATCTCAATAATGCATTTGTTTTTATGTTTTTTTTTCTTGTATCTTACTTTTTACCTTGGTATTTCTTAACTAACTAGTTTTTTTCCCGTGCTACGTGACGGAAATTTGATCGTCTTACCCTCTAGTTACGCGGCATGAGTTTGGTTGTTATCTTCTCGGTTCCTCGAAAACTATAAAACGAATATCAAAACTGGTTTCCGTCAATGATGTTTTTACCTCATAATCGGTTTAGTTCGTCACGATGATAATGCTTACAAATATTTTAACTAAAATTGCTAAAAATAATGGATTTATAAAATAATATAAAACCAATTTTTGTTCAATATTTTATAAAAACAGAGGATCAAAAAATAACATTTCAACAAAAAAAAAATCTTTATGGTAAAAAATTAAAACCCTCAAAAAGCACTGTAGTGTAATGTAAATATACATATAACAAGTTATGACTGTGTTTTTAATATAAAGGAAATAAACGTAATAAACTACAATATCATAATCTTTTTATACCTTTATATACTTATAAAATTCTATATTATTAATAGAATTTAAAATATATTTCATAATATTACATAGAAACATAACAAAATGCAAAAGAAATGGTTATAATTTAAAGTTGTAAACTAAAATAACAAATTATATAGCTAAAGCCATAATATATCATCAACTAACTTGCACAAAAAGAAACACTTTTTCCATCAAGAACACATTTAACATCTTTTCAGCATGAAGTTATGATAAACAAGACGTATACAGTAATACGCTTGAAATGAGGAAATAGGTAAAATTTATGTTATGTACATGGGTGAACAAATTTAACAGGATTTTATAACTTATAAGTAAGAAGTCAAGTTTTATACAATTCATTGATTAAATCTAGATAATCTAGAAGCCGTGTGTATCATTTTCAGATTGAAACTATATATTCAATGGTTCACTTGAATTTTTCAATCGAATAATACTCATACTTAATCTTCACGTATGAATCATTATCATGAACCATTGAGTGACCAACCAAGATGAATTTGCATTTAAGAGAAAGGAGTAGAAACTGCTT
The DNA here is from genome assembly GCA_025506505.1 of Flaveria sonorensis. Classification (NCBI taxonomy): domain Eukaryota; kingdom Viridiplantae; phylum Streptophyta; class Magnoliopsida; order Asterales; family Asteraceae; genus Flaveria; species Flaveria sonorensis. The sequence continues at coordinate 65,550,915 of CM046432.1, forward strand.
GATGGTAGTCATCAATTTTTTTTCAATTCAAAATCTGAATTCCGCATGTTTAATTTTAGGAATATAACTTTTGCCTACTTATAGTTACTTAACTTAAATTTACATACAATCCTCATATATACATACATACGTACATACATACATATGACGAATTGTCCAAATGTAAATCCAGATAAATCGAGAAAAATTTATGTAAACCCTCTAGGGCTTGATTTATTTCCAAACCAACAGAAATTGTAAAAACTTTACGCAAACTTATGAAAACTAGTCAAGATGAAGTCAAATCATTATTATTATTGTACGAATAATACTATTACACATAAACAACATTATGTTCTTTTTATAAATATATGTGCAAATTCACGTACGTTAAAAAACTAACACATGTGTAAGTTTAAAAAATGCACTTCAATTTAAGCATATATATAAAAGAACATAATATTATATATGTGTAATAATGTTACTACTACAATACAAATAGTGATGATCTTGCTTGCTTTTCGTAAGTTTACGTAAAGTTTTCGTAATTCCTATTGGTTTGTAATTTAATTTAACTCTACTATGTATGCATGTTGTATCCTTTATTTATATATATATATATATATATATATATATATATATATATATATATTGTTACATGGTAAACAATTATGTTAGAATAAACTTTTTACTCATGTGTAGCACTAGTATATAATATTGAAAAAATGAAAAATATTAAATGATTCGAGATCAAGCTTAGGTAAGCTTGGACTCAACTCAGTCATTTTACACTCTAAAATAAGTATTCAATATATTTTAAAAATTAAAACTATAAGAAAAGTAATTAACTAAACTAAACAAATGAAAATAAAAATATAATAAAATAAAAATATATTTTTAAATTAATATTTTTATAGAAAATAAATTGATTAACTAATTAATTAATTTTGAAATAACTTACAAAATAAAATGATGAAAAGAATAAAAAAGAAAAAGATATGCAAAAGGAAGAAAAAATCAAACAAATAGAAAAAGAAATCAATTATGAAAACTATAGTTTTCACCCTTTAGAGGGTATAATTGTTATTTTCCAAAAAGTAACTGAATTTTTTAATGGCAGTTAGCCTAAAGAACGGAATTTGTTACAAATATATTAGTTTATAGATGTTTAGCGTGATTTATGATTATAAATGATGAAACTTGTAAATACCTATAATGTAAAGAATGTTTTTTTTATAATTTTGTCTTTAAAGTATTGATAATATTGTTTTTTATCTCTCACAACTACAAAACATGGCATGGTAATTGGTAACTGCAACCAATTTTGGGTTGCAAAACAATCGCCAATGGCCATTTGCATCTGAAAAGTCAGTCACAGATATTTTCATAACTAATCTTTTTTTTGCAACCAAAATTATAATGGAGTTTGCTAGCGGACTAGCCGTTGCATTATTCCGACTAGTTTGTCATTGTTGTTTTTGAGTCTGGTTGGTGGCAACCCATTTTTACGACCATATAATGAACGGCACTGTAGTGACCGGATTGTAACTAGCACTTTTAACAATCGCATTGCTAGTCATCTATCTCTAAACAAAAACCATTTACTCTAGTAAATTATCAGACACTCTAGACGTTCAACGACGATAATTTAACATAAACAACTATAATTCGCTATAGGTAGGCCCAACTGATAATAAGTTATTATCATTGGTCTTAATTCATAAAAAAAAATTCGATTCTTGACTGAGACTTTTTATTTAATTTAATTGTGATTTCTTTTTTTCATTTCTTGTGACCGGATTTTAAATATGTTCCTTTTCTTTTTACCACATATTTGCAACAAGTAATTGGAAATTTCTTTTTTTCGACCATGGCTGTTTCATCCTGAGTGACCTCCGTTTAATAAAAAATAAAAGTTGATCGAAATCATATAATATGAGGATGATGATGATGTATTATTCGCTTCTATTTTATTCAACATTTGTTGCGGTCCCTACACCGCCCAACCAATTATTCTCTTGTAATCTCATCAATCATAATCGATCAAAGATCTCAATAATATCATGATAAGATTGTCATTACAATACAATGAACCGTATAAAATGTTTAAAAAATACGTAAATGTCGTATGTATAGTATATCTGAACAACTTTTGATCTTTTTTATGACATATTTAATTGGCAGCGGGGAAATGGCTGACCCAGAATTTTTTTCATAGGGGTCAGAAATTTTAGATATTGGTTCTCTATTGTTAAATATTATTTATTCGTATGGTCCGTTCGATTCGGGTCGGATCATACAATAATAAGATAAAAAGCCAAATTAAAGCAAATAATCTTGACCTACCAACATGTTTCAGTTCTCAAACTAATATTAACATTTATCAATATGGGTGTAAACGAGTCAAGTCGGCTCGTGACTTACTCGGTTTCAACTTATCAAAGCTTGGATCGAGCCGAGCTTAAACTATCTCGAGCTTATATTATGCTTCATTTAATAATTGAGTTCGATACGAAGCTTCACATATCAAGCCCGCTCGCGAGCTTAAATGAGTTTTTATTATATAATTTTTACTTCATCTATTTGATATATATTTATAAAAATAATTGCTATTATATAAAAAATTATGATAAAATATTTACAAATTTTCAAATTAAAAAACTCTAGTGTTATAATTAAAGCTCTACACAAGCCAATCTCAAACCTTAGAATTAAAATCCTACATGAGCTAAGCTCGAGCACGAAGTCGGCTTCTTTTAAGACAAAACGAGCCCAACAAGAGCCACGACAAGCTTAGGCTCGGCTCAACTTGGCTTTTCTACTTCATATTTAACATTCATACGACATAGCATTCAAATAAATATACATCTAAACAAATAATAAACTAATGAATGAAAAATCATTTTGAATATTTTATTAGGGTTAAAACTTCGTATAGTATTAACTAGTAAATTGTGTTTGGTTAAATGAGTTTAATAATACATGATTAAATGAGTTACGAACTTAATAGCTAATTGTTTATAATAGATTTGAATTATTGAAAATATTTTTTAATGGACTTAATTAATTATCCAACCTAACTGTAGTATATTTGTTAATTATTGTATGGGTTTGATTGTAAAATTATTGACTCGGTCTTAAAATTTATTGGGGGTCGGTGTCAACATTTATTTTGGTTCGGTCTTAACATTTCAAGGGGGTCGCCGTCAAAATTTCATGGGGGTAGGTCGGAATTTGATCATATATATACCATTAGAAATAGAATTTTCATAGGGTGCGGGCAACCCCTTTTTTAAACAAGAGGTCCGCCTATGCACCGGGGGTGTACGTTAAATGGTTCGTGTTTGTGAGTTGAGATGCTAAACCCAAAAATTTAACACGAACACAACACTGCATTAGACACATGGAGCTAAGTAACATGGCTGGCTTAATATTTTTTGGAGGCTAAAGCGTAACAAAATTTTGAGGCCCTCGTTTATATATTATTCTTAAAATCCTGGCCCTCAAACCAACAACATAAACAAAATTGTTTATAGTTTGACAACAGACAACTTATTGTAGAAAATAACTTAATTAACTAAAACAAAATCAACGGCAACATATTGATATGAGCAAGGCTCGTATAAAATGATTCTTTAATTTTTGTATATTAATAATTTATAATTATAAACTTACAACATATTATATATATATATATATATATATATATATATATATGCTTGTGTGTGTGAAATAATTATGTTTAAACTATAAACTTGATTCTCGTTTAAGTTATGTAAAAGAAGTTTTACAAATATATAAAAATAAAAGCGTCAACATACGAACCCACTTGGTCGATGCGAACGTGACTCATTTATTTCAATGTGTTTGCAGCTTGACATGTAATTGACCCTAAACAGTTAAGTAAACTAAACACGTAAATTTCATTTTAGATTTACGTTGTGTCAAAAATAACACCACTGAATTAATTAACATTGTAAAAATCTGTTAGCAATGATACTTTAAAATCTTTTATATGTAATTATGTTTGTTAAAATGTTTATATGTAATAAGCACCAATGTACCATCAATCGATGCATAATAGCCCCAAACACATAAAAACCCAAACCGAGTACACCAACACCAAATGTGGTTGAAAACATATTCAAAATAGCTAGAAATTTTGTCAAAAGTGACCAGCAGTAGAGTAGGCTAAGTTTGAATCAGTATTCTTCAAATTGTCAAAACAATCAAATATGAATCAAAAGAATTTTATCAAAACCCTAGTACACTTCCATAAAACGTCAAACTCATTTGTGGTGCAATCGAAACACTAATGAGAGCATATTAATAATGTGTTAAGAATCAAAGTAAATTTTGGGAAATTTGACGTAACTTTTGCCCTCGATTATCAAGCAAGAGAGGGAGAGAGAGATGATATGCCACTGAAGCAAATGTACAGATACAATGATGAAGATTATCGGTCAATCTGGTTCGATTTCGATTTGTGGTGAAGCCACTCTGCAAGTGTGATTGCTTGTTAATATATGAAGATTATCATCGATGAGGGAGAAGATGGGTAGAAAAAAAGGGGTGGGAAGGAACTAGTTGGAGAAAATAAAGATATGTTATGAAAATAAATCTGTATATTCAAATTAGTACTATATTAAACCATAAAAAAATAGGGATAAGAAATAAAAAAAAATATTTTGTTGTAAGAGCTGAGTAAATAATAAGCATTTTAAGTGTTTTTCACATAATTTATGGATATGAATCAATATGAAGATCCTAATATGAATTCTCTAAAAGTTTTCCCATCCTTATATATTTTTAAAACTAAGGCCAAGCTATTAATCATGGTACATGATACTTGATAAAAAAAACTAAGTTGGGACAGTTTTGTCAAACATAATGCAACTTCACACTTACTTGTATGCTGGTTTATAAATTGATTTATTTTCAAAATTCAACAAGTTGCATGTTTTGTTATTTACAAATAATACATATCTACTAATTTTAAAACTTTATTATATTTATATTTATAACTTTTTATTATTTTTTTTCTGAACGGCTATATATAACCCTTTTATTTACCTTACACAAAAATATAAAATTCAAATAACTTGATTAAATGATGGTAGCATGATGTAAAACGGTATATTTTACAATAGATAATGTTATACAAACACAACCTTGCAATATATTATGTTATACAAGCTCTTAAGGCCAAAGGATACCAATATATAGATCCTTTCTATTAAACCCTCACATCTTAGTTTATCTCTTAAGCTTCATTTTACATCTCCATATTATCATTTCATTTGCTTTAAACTTTTACCGTCTTACTGATGTTAATGATGGATATCTATCATGCCTTCTCGAGATTGGTATCAGGGTTTGTGTTACTTCAAATGGTATCATTAATTAATACCTCATGTTTTAGCTAGATAATAATTTGATGTATATAAACGTTAATAATTAACAGAATTGTATGTACCACATAAAAGAGGTGGGGGTTAGGTTAGTTGGTAAAATCATTTGTAGTTAGAGTGATGAAGTTTCGATGCGTTTGAGATCAAGAGTTTCAGCCCACGTATGACGGGGTTGATGTAAATTTGTTTAATATAGATTAGGTGGCGTATGCCGTATAATAAATAGATAAGATAACATCTAACCGATTAAAAGAGATACATGTAATACTATAGTAATTAAAAAGGTCTGCACCTGTTGTTGAAATTTGAAGGGTTAGATATAGGATGCAAAAGCTATAGAGCAACACTGAATTATATAGTTTATGTAATATTTAACCTACCAATGATCATCAATTCAAGTGGTTAAGGTAAAATATACAAGACTTCATTTAAATAGGTAGAGGTCTTGGGTTTAAATTTCACCTGTGATAAAAAAAAAGTTTCAGACTGGACCATGGGTTTTCTCACTTAAGGAGGGTTTCCTTCTGAAGATGACCTCAGGTTAGAGGCTGATGTACGAACTTCCTTTCAAGGAAGTGTCAACTAAATGCCTCAAAATGCCATACTCAAATAATGAAAATGATTGGGAGGGTTAGTGGGTCATCAGCAATCCAATTAGCCTTTAAAAAAAGTTTAACCAGATATGTTTAATTTCTTCATTCTTATAAAAATATCATGATTGATCAAGAAAAAGCTCAAATTATTTTAGGTTCTGTAGGAATTGAAGCTGTGAAATTATATGAAGTGGTGCAATAATTGAATGGGGGCATGCATCTGCACCAGTAAACAAATCTTTGTGGAAATCATTTTCACTTCAAGACGCCAACTTTATTTCTTTCTACTTGTCCCCTCGCCGACACATCGACATGCTGCTTGTTTTCACAAATTTAACATAGTTTTGACCTAGCTTAACCCCATCAACACAAGATGAGAATTTCAATGAATTTCATGTTATTTTGTGTTATTTAAATTTAGCTTATTTTGTCAAACTATGAATGATCAATTAAGAGGGCACGGGGTTGTGACCGCGGAGGGTGGGGGAATCATCAATGCCTAACTCCTCTTTTTGTATCGTTACCCATTTAAAAAAATAAATTTAAACATTATAAATATCATTCAAATCTATTTTTTTTACCTAGCAAGAAGGTATTTTTTATGTTTTTTTTTTCTAAATATTATTATTTATATATATGTTTATTTTTAAGGTACGTGCATAGAAACAATCGTGAAGAAGTCATAATTGATTAGTGACATTATATTTTATGAAAAAACATTTCGCAATACGGCAGCTAACATACGGGGATGCTCTAGACTCGCTTGATATATATGTAATTCAACTTCTAAGAGAACATCACACAACTAGTTGTAACACCTTTGTAATAGTGTTATTACTTTGTATTCAAAAGAATATATTACTAAACTGATTTACAAATCACGTACAACTTTTATCGTCACACATGAGCAATGACACAGTTTTCTGGGATGTTGGGGAGCCTAGATTGTATGCACTGGACTTGGAAGAATTATCCAATCGAATGGCAAGGGTGATACATGGCGGGAGATCACAAGTAGCCGACGATAATGCTTGAAGTGGTGGTTTGAGGATTTATAGATATGGCGTGCATTTTTTGGGACCTCAGTGCTTGCAACAACATCAACGTTCTTCACCGATCGCATTTGTTCAATGATGTTATTAGTGAAACCGCATCCTTTTGGGGTAAATAGTGTTAAACCGGCCTAATTAAGGTCAGCACTCCATGCCTAGTAACTATGTGTCACTCATTTCTCTCTAACTCTACTTTTAAATTTACATCTTTTGTTTATCATAAGACTTAAACCTTAACAACTTAAGGATTGGTATCTTTTCTACACACCTTGATACCGCTAGACAACAAACCATTTGGTTTATACTACTACGGTTGTACATAACCTTATAAATAACTTTATGTACTATTTTATTACAATATACATAAACATGTGTTTGTAAGCATCAATGAGTCGTAACTTTACCAAATGCCCCCTTAATATTATTTGTGTTTTCAGTTCTCAATTTTGAACCAAACACATCTTCAAGTTAAATAAATAAATCGATCAAAAATAATTTATACTTAAACTCAGCGTTGCAAACTCGTGTTAGTACCAAACTTGATATAATTCAGTTGCGCTTGACACAACACAAGACTCAAATTATTTGCTATCTTACCTCCAATTGGATTTCTCCAAATGAACTCTAATAATATGCACCCATGTCTAACAAACATGCTATTAAACCCGTGACATCTAAAAAAATTATATAAAGTTTTAATTACATATACCAACTTCTAAAGTAAAGTAGGTTTTTTTATCATTATATCGATTCATTAGCTTCAGTAAACTTGTGTATTACACGGGGTAAGAAAATAAATATTAAATAAAATAAAATATTATTACTTAAAAATGATATTATAAAATAATATATGATTAAAATTATGTATGAGTTTTGATTATAAGTAATAAAACAATGATATCAATTTTTTAAACTTTTGTTTTTAAACTTTTTTTGTTTTTCTCAAAAAATAAATTAATTATTTCGTTTCAAAACAAAACATTTTTAAAAATTTTCTTACTTTAACTCCCAATTTTAATTAATTTTGGCTTATAAAAATTTTACTTAAAAAACCAGTCTTCAAATATTTCGTGTTTAAAAAAGTATAATGTCTTAGAAAAATTTCTTTTTATAAAAATTTGTTTCTCTAGAAATAAACATTAATAAAAAGATCTATTTCTTAATTTCTAAGAAACAAATTTTAATCTAAAAAAGAATTAAATAAGATAATTATAATTAATATAGTTATTTAATAAAAGAAAAAACAAAAAAAAAATTAATGAGAATAAATGTAATGTTATCATGTGTCACCTTTAATTACTATTTTATCAGAGTAACAAGATGTTTCAAGTTGTTACCATATTTTACCTGACTTATGCTACACAATTAGAAATCTTCAAGTAAAGAGTTTTTGAAGTTGTCTTATACTTTTAAATGAATTAAATAAAAACATTGTGTATATACCATTGTCCATATTATTATTGTAATTTAGGCGAATTTTGGTTTAGTCTCACTTACCTTACCCAATAAAAAGTTCTTCGGACATTCAAAAGCAAACCAAGTGCTACAAACTATAAAGCTCACGCGTGCACAAGATTCAAGAGAGTGTCGGACCAACTTGGATCTAATATACGCAACATTACTCTACACTTATAAGAAGAAGCTGTTTCATCAACTCAAACTCATAATTGAAATACCTCAAACATGCAAACAAATGTTGTAATTTTCCCATTTGCCAATAGCTTGTATCTGTTTACATAACCATATATGCATTGTTTGACTTGAAATCTCTAATGAGTAAGCATATTTATGAAACAAAATCTTATTTAGTTCTACTATAGTCACTAGTAAAAGTATATGTTCTTACAACAAAACAACTATGCAAAGACTATGATGAATGAGCCAGAAAGTAATCTAAAATGGTTTTTCTTTTAAGAGAAGGTGGAGGATTTAGCACAGAAGACGGGCTGCCAAAACTAGCATCAGGTGATCTCTCGTATGCTTCACCTATATGCGAACTGGATATTTGTTTTCTTGGCGGTTCTGGAGTTTTCATTTCAGGGGTTGACGTAGGAATGAAAGAGTCGAACAGGATTGTTGGTTGGACTGGAGAGTCCAGATCAAGTCCTTTGATGGGATCATTTGTTTCGTCCTGTGTAAAAAGCTTTCGACGTTTCATTATTGGAAGTGTTTTTTCTCTTCTTCGGATTGATGAGGGAGATCTTGTAGTTGAATAACAACTGCTGTTGATGTTCCAAAACTGCACCTGGCATGCAGATAGAAGTTGTATGAGTGTACATCTTCTAAGGTGGATGGATGTGATGGCTAAAACGATCATTTACAGTATGGGTACCAAAACACTTACGTTTTTTTCTAAAACTATATAAATAACTGATGTCGTTATTATAATTAAAACATATTAAAATAATAATTTTAATCTTGAATAATAGGATAATTTCATAAATCCCTTTCAAAACTTGGTATAATATGGTATTTGCCCAACGAAAACATAATATCTAGTGTACCATTTTAAATCTGTCATTTTATACCCCTCTTTAAAACTTCCATTAAATTATGAGTGTTTGGAGTGTAAGGAAACAGAGAAAGTATCGTGGTCTGTGTTCATATTAATACTTGTAAGTTAATGAAATGTGTAAATATGAAATTTTAAGTATATTGAATAGATATATTTGATATTAACTTTTGGGGCCAGGTAAATGTGAAATGTTAAAGTGAGACTTACAACAGAATGTCAAATATAAAAGAAAAACTCACCTGCCAGACATAGGCTGAACCATCAGTAGAGTCACCAAGTATATGGCCTGCATCAGGACTCAATTTTGACTGCAAATGTAGGCATTAAAAACATAAAGTTAGAGATTATGCAAAAATATAACATTCTAACATGATTGGTGGTTGGAACTTGGTAGGCATGTTTTGATTACCTTGACAAAATATGAACCAATTTTGCATCCTTTAAAACTTTTGATAGGTCCCTTCTCAAGTTGTAGTACATTAAAAAGATATATCCTGAATGATTGTAAAAATATTTAAAATGAATGAAACTTAAACCTGTCAAACCACATTTTTATATATTTTTATCAAAAGAAATGATGATATAGGAAAGAACAAACAGTAAAGTGTTAGGATAGTAAAATTGTACCTGCTGTCCATGCATGAAGCTGAAATATATACACCATTTAGATCTTGGGATAAGCTAGATATTATTAGACTAGATATATTTGTACTCGTTATGTAATTATTGAATAGTGCGAGGTAGTCCATATATAATATTGTATCTATAAATATTACGTGTGAATGACAAGGAAATCAGTATTGAGCCTATTCTATTATGGTATCAGAGCAATCTCTGACAGCGGCGTAGCTTGAACCAAAACTTAGGGGGGCGGGGGCGAAAGTAAACTATTTTAGGGGGGGCGGACTCTATATTTATTAAAAAATTTCCACCACCGGACCAAAATTTATACTATCGAGCCGAAAATTTACACTACTGACTAAAAAAGAGGGGAGGCGCCCCCCCCCCCCCCCCCCGGGGCCCAAAGAAGCTTCGCCCCTGATCTCTGATTACCTAAAAAACCCTAATAGCCGGCCCTACCCTCCTTCTTCCTGTCGTCGTACTCTGACCTTCCCAACCATCATTCTTCTTCTTCCAGCCGCTACACCATGACCATTCCCTCCTCTACTTCATCTTCTACCTCGTATCTACATCTTGTTGTTATTGTCACAAACATCAGGAACTATATTCCTATTACTCTTGAGGCTGAAAACGGGCAATACACCTCATGGGTTGAGTTGTTCAAGATCCACTGCCGTGCTACACAGGTTATCGATCACATCTTTCCCCCAGAAACATCTATTTCTAAATCCAAAGACACAAACACAGAATGGCAATGACTCTATGCAATCGTCTTGCAATGGATATATGGTACTATCCCCAAAGATCTGCTAAGCATAATTCTGAAACCAGATACAACCGCAGCCGATGCATGGAAAGCCTTGGAACACATCTTCATTGACAGCAAACCATCTAGGGCTCTCTACCTTGAAAACAAGTTCTTTAATACTAAGTTGGAGAACTTCCCTAACATGACCTCATATTGCCAAGAACTCAAATCCTTATCGGATCAGTTGTCCACCGTTGATGCACCCGTCTCAAACCAGCGTCTGGTTTTACAATTAATCGCTGGGCTGAGTGAACAATACGATGGCATTGCTACTCTCCTGTTGTAGTCCACTTTGCTACCAGACTTCTATACCGCCAGATCAAAGTTATGCTTGGAAGAAACGCTCTCCATGCTGCTTCGTCCTCTCCTACCGTCGCTGTCACCGGTACGACACCATCGCAGGCCGCCGGTGACCACCGTGACCATAATGACTTATTCCAGCAGCAGCGTCTTCTTGGCAGGGACACACCCGAAGGTTTTTATCGTGGCCGTGGACGAGGTGGACTTGGCTGGGGTCGAGGATGAGGTCGAGGCCGCAGATCCTACCACAACAACTTTTTCCCTCCTCAACCCTGATGTCTTGGAACTCACCTTGGCATGCACCACCATGGAATACCCCACCCGTGCCTTATCCGACTACACCGTCCACACCTCATTTTCAGCCACGCCCGAACTCTTCTGCTGGTATTTTGGGTGCCTCTCCTTCTCATGTATATGTTGCTTTTGAGCATTCCATGCCTACCAACATTAACCAAGCATTACATACTATGACTCTCAACCCTGATCCCACCTGGTACCTCGACTCTGGCGCCACTACTCACATGTCCAACACGATAGGTAACCTCTCAGATTATATCAATAATAGCATGTTGAACCATATTGTTGTTAGCAACGGTTCCTACATACCCATTCACGGCACCGAACATTCCACCTTACCACCACCTTACCCACCCTTACAACATACCAAATTTCTACATGCACCTAAAATTATTAAAAATCTCTTATCTATACGTCGTCTTACCACTGATAATATGATTTCTATTGAATTTGACCCATTTGACTTTCTTGTGAAGGATTACCATACGTGGATTCCTATCCTTTGATGTAACAGCACCAGAAACCTCTGTCCTCTTTCCATACCTCATGCTCAAGTCATCAATCCGTCCACTTTTGCTGCTTTGTCTCAAGATCTTTGGCATCACCGGTTGGGTCACCTGGGACCTTCTTTATTACGTGTTTTAAATAACAACAATTTAATTTCAGTTTCTAAAGTTTCTAGTAATAATTTATGTCAATATTGTGTTCCTGAAAAACATGTTAAACTCCCATTTTATGATTCTTTATCTTCTACTTATTTACCTTTTGACATTATTCATAATGGCTTGTGGACCTCCCCGGTACGAAGCTCCGGTGGTCATCGTTATTATGTTCTCTTTCTTGATGATTACATGAATTATTAATGGACTTTTCCCTTAACCAACAAATCACATGTATTCACTGTCTTTCTTAAATTTCAAACTTACATCCGTAGTCAATTTGAAAGAAAGATCAAATGTTTTCAATGTGATAATGGCACCGAATACAACAATAAATCGTTTCATGATTTTTGCACAACAAATGGTATGTCCTTTCGTTTTCCTTGCCCTCATACCTCGTCTCAAAACAGAAAATCAGAACGTAAAATTTGGTCAATCAATAATATCATTCGTACATTACTCACTCATGCTTCTTTACCCCAAACGTTTTGGCATCATGCTTTACAAATGGCCACTTATCTTCTCAACATACTCCCATCCAAAACCAAACTAATTCCACACCCACATACCTTCTCTATCACAAATATACCTCATACACTCATCTTCGCGTCTTCGGTTGTCTTTGCTACCCCCTTCTCCCTTCCACCTCAATTCACAAACTCCAACCTCATTCCCTTCCACCTCAATTCACAAACTCCAACCTCATTCCCTACCTTATGTCATCCTTGGTTATCCCTCAAACCATCGGGAGTACAAGTGTTACGATTTATCTTCCCACAAAATTATTATTTCTCTCCATGTCGTCTTTGACGAGCATGTTTTCTCCTTTACTAAGCTCAGTTCTTCCCCTCAACCCTATGATTTTCTTCACTCCCATCCATCTTCCGACCTTCATCCCGCCTTCTGGGAATCCTGTCTCCTAATCCATCTTCAACCACCCCACCTTCCACACCTACACCATCCTCTCCCACATCTGTTCCCCCTATAACACCCACCTCATCGCCCCCCACTACGCCACTAGTCCCTCCAACCACCTCTCGAGACTTTACCCACACCTACACTCGCCGACCAAAACCTCCTACCACCACCAGCCCTCCCCAACGACCCTCCTCCCCCTCGGCTCACCCTACACTAGCCCCGGTTCCACCATCTCCTCGAACCATACAAACCCGCAGTATGTCCGGGGTAACCAAACCCAAACAACTCTTCAATCTCCATACCTCTACAACCTTCGAACCTCTTCCCCGTAACCTATCTGAAGCTTTAGCCAACCCAGTGGAATCGTGCCATGACAGATAAGTTTAATGCTCTTATCGATTATGATACATGGGATTTAGTACCTCGTCGCTTGGACATGAACATTATCCGTTGCATGTTGATTTACAAACACAAAAACAAGTCCGATGGATCTCTTGAGCGATACAAAGCGCGCCTAGTTTGTGATGGGCGGTCTCAACAGGTGGGGGTAGATTGTGACGAGACATTTAGTCCGGTGGTCAAACTGGCCACCATTCGTACCGTGTTGACCATTGCTCTCTTTCACCGGTGGGAGATTAATCAGCTTGATGTTAAGAATGCTTTTCTGCATGGACACCTATTCGAAACAATTTAAATGCATTAGCCAGCCGGATTTCGGGATCCCACTTTCCCTAATCACGTGTGTCGACTAAAACGCTCTCTTTACGGCCTTAAACAGGCCCCTCCCGCATGGTATCAAAGATTTTACAGACTTTGTCATAACATTGGGATTTCGTCTCAGCTCGTCTGATTATTCTTTATTCATATATCGACACGGTCCTGACACTGCTTACCTACTTTTATATGTTGATGATATTATTCTTATCACCTCCTCTTCCGTTCTAAAGACTCGCCTCATGTCTCGGTTGTCTTCGGAATTTGCAATGAAAGATCTCGACCCTTTGAGTTATTTTCTTAGTATCTCAGAAACTCGAGACTTAAATGGCTTGTTCTTATAACAAGCAAAATATGCATCTGAACTGCTTGCTCAAGCAAACATGTCTGATTGTAACCGGTTCACACTCCGGTAGATACCACCGGGAAGCTTGGTTCTCAAGCTGAAGACCCCATTCCTAATCCATCTACCTACCGAAGCTTGGCGGGGGCCCTTCAATACTTAACTTTCACTCGCCCGGATATCTCCTACGCAGTTCAGCAAATTTGTATGCACATGCATGATCCTCGCACCAATCACTACAATGCCTTAAAACGGATACTCAGATACGTCAAAGGCACATTACGCATGGGTATTCACATGAAACCGACTGCCCCAACCACCCTTGTCTCCTACACGGACGCTGATTGGGCTGGGTGCCCTGATACATGTCGGTCTACCTCCGGATATTGTGTTTATCTTGGTGCCAATTTGATCTCTTGGTCCTCCAAACGACAGAAAACTATTTCTAGGTCCAATGCCGAGGCCGAATACCGTGGTGTTGCAAGTGTTGTCGCCGAGTTGTGCTGGCTTCGTAATCTGCTCCTTGAACTAGGTTGGCCTCCTACTCGTACATCTCTGGTCTACTGTGACAATGTCAGTGCCATATATATGTCCGGGAATCCCATTCATCATCAACGCACTAAACATATCGAAATAGACATTCACTTTGTGCGCGAGAAGGTTCAACGCGGCCAAGTTCGAGTTTTACATGTCCCATCCCGTTATCAACTTGCTGATATCTTCACAAAAGGCCTGCCACGAGTTCTGTTCACAGACTTCAGATCCAGTCTAAGCATCCGCGACCCTTCTCCTTAGACGCAGGGGTACATTAGACTAGATATATTTGTACTCATTATGTAATTATTGAATAGTACGAGGTAGTCCATAGATAATATGGTATCTATAAATATTACGGGTGAATGACAAGGCAATCAGTTTTGAGCCTATTCTATTAGATATGCCATATGATCTTGCCTGAAAGATGAATAAATATGTCAAGTAATAATGTAAATACTTCTATATATGATGTGCACTGATATATGGTAACAGCAGGAGTTTCAAACTAAAGACATACCCACTTCCCTGACGCCTTATCTTGGGTACAGGCCTGAGTAATTGGAGCTTTAAGGTTTCTTGTATCCCAGAACTTTATAACACTGCAACAAGTAGGTATTTCAATGATTAAAATGACTCAATATACAACTAATTGTAAATAAAGTTGGAAATGAATTGTTGTAGCCTCTTGCATACTATCTACTGCTCCAGCAGTAGCAATGGAAATCTCATCTTTCATATAAAGAACTGATGTAACACTCAAGGATGCAGCGTAGAATATTTGAAAATTTAGTTAATAATTCTTATAGTATTTAAATAGATTAAAGTGTCTTGAAACTAACCTTGCCTTGCCTACCCCTTGTTTTAATAACTGATGAAGTATGAGCCCCTTGGACAGTTGCTAATTTTCTGAAATTATGATGGTATTCAAAGCATGACCAATTTGTAACTAAAGACCCATAAAGCAAAAGAACCATAAAGCAAAAGAACCATCTCTTGAACCAGATACAATTTATATATTCCATAAACAAAGAACCATTTAAGTAAACATTCAATTACTTTCTTAGAGAGAATACAATTGAAAGAATCATAAGCATACCATGGTTGGAGGGATGAGAACTAATGGATTTCACACTTCCCGTGTGTCCTGTTAGTGCTTGAATACATTTTCTTTCTTGAGAATCCCATACTTTAATCTGTCCAAAGACCATAACCACATATTATCAGATAAGTTCAGTAATATTCTATAAAACCATCTTAGTTAGCACTTACGCTATGATCACCGCAAGCTATCAGCAGATTGGTGTCATCCTGCAAAGATCGAATACAATTCACAAGATTTTAACACCATAAATACCTTCTGCACTTCAAAACAACATTTATGAATCTAGTATTTCACATTCTAGCTACAGTTCTACTTGATCGAAATTATGTAGAAATATCAAATGGTTGGAAATTCATGTACCTTTATCCAACATACATCAAATATAGCATTCTCATGAGCAAGCCACTCACAGTCACATGTTCTAGCTTTCTCCATCAAAACTAATTTCTAGCAAAAGTAAATATCATCTGCATTCTGTAGATTGTGTGGTAAATGGAAATGCACCTGCATTTTCTGCGCTAGTTGACAATGAAGGAAACTTCAATCGAGTGTTGTTTAAGCAAACAAACCCGTCCTCACCAGTAACAGCAAGAATATGAGCATTTTTGCTCGTCTACAAAGTGTGCATTCAACGAATTAGTTAATCAAATTCATCACTGTGATTGAACAATACGATTGATTCGTTTTCGTAACTTGATCAAAGTCTCCTCTTACGAGTAATCAATGCATCCAAACACATCAAAAGCTTGTATAAACATTGACGGAACAAAATGCGAGTAGAATCACACCTTGCAGAAGGATAACGCCATTGGAGGACAAATATTATCCTCAAATCCATAATCCGCAGCTCCAACTCAACTAAATCCGGATGAATCATCGGCAAAACACGTACGGCCGTTTCCTAACTGAATAAAACACAACGATACAAACAGTCACTTCACCAAATCAATTGTAGCTAAAACATGCAACTGTTAGAGACTATTTGAACCTGAATACCATGAGCGTTCACCTGATCCCCATGATTTTTTTATATTAATAGTAGCGTATGTATTATATTTTCAACCTATCCTTAAGAAATATTGGTAATGACCCCCAAGAAATTTTGACGTCAACTCATGATCTTTTTTATTATTAATGACCCTCAAATATATAAAATTAAAAAGTTTTACAAATATAAACTGATAAGTTATAACAAAAATAACTAATATAAAATTATTTGTGGACCATTAAACTTATAAGGTTCAGGCTATCAATTTATTACCCAATAAGCTAATACTCTTAACACAAAAACCCGACTTTTATTACCCAATAACCAATACGCATAACCTACTAAATTAAAACAATAGAAAAGAATGTAATTTACGGACTTATGATGGGCTTTATACTATATGTTGCAGCCAGTTCCGACAGGAGCAGCGGAGATTGGAGCACACCCTTCCGGTTCGGCGGTTCCAAAAGTCAATCGGCAAGAAGATTGAAGAACGGTAAGTCGGTAACTAATGTATTTGTTTTGTTTGATTGTTTTAATTTAGTGGAAATCACGGTGTTTCCAAAAGTCATGATGACGTTGGTTTGTTTGATTACTCATTACTTGAATACTTAGTATTGTAGTTTTGTTTGATTATTTTAATACTTTAGAATAATCATTTTTAAATTATCATCTTGTTATTTGTATGTTAAATTGCTAATAATTAATTTATTTTATGTTGTATGCATAATGATAATTTATAATTTTATTATTTTTATTATTCTAATGAATAATATTTTATGATGTTGTAGTTTTATGATTTGAGTTTATATCATTAAATTCGTTGTTTGATTTGGGTTTTAATTTATAATTTTAGGAATATGGAAAAGGTTTTTCAGAAGAAAATTTGAATCTTCATGTTTTAAGACTCCTGAACTTGTTCGTTTAAAAGATCTTCCATTGGATCATGATGACCGAAAACTATTTGCGTCAAAATGTTTCACTAGATGATGTAATGAATAACTTTTAAAATATAAAAACTCATGGAGAGCATATTTAGAGATATTGTATCTATATTATGTAATTTTGATGACTATTAAGTATTTTGTTATGTTATTCTGATATCTAACCCGACATCACTTTTAATGTGCGACCCGACCCAACCAAAAACAACCCAACCCAAATCATACCAGAAGAATTTATTTTTTTATCATAGCCAACGAACCCTTAAAGAAATTATCCAACCCCCATAGGAAAAGAGTATGTATGTTGAAATGTGAACTTATTTTTTCTTGAGAGCTTCAAGAATTCATATAAAACAGTAAAAATTATTTTTTATTTTAATATATATCATTATTACTAAATACAACAATATTAAATGAATGTATAAATGTTAATTTACATTTTTTTTAGATTTTAAATTTTTAAACATGTGAAAGTTTATCATCTACACATGTGTAAGAGCATTCATAGTAAGTTTCTCATTTTGTATGTTTCCCTTGATGATAAATAAACAAAGAAGAATCATTAGTACTGTCGTGAAAGCCATGTGATGTTATATAAGTAGCAAAACGAGTGTACCAAGCCCGAGGAGCCTGTTTAAGATCATATAGCGACTTTCGTAACCGAAAGACATATGTTAGGGATCGAGGATCAACAAACCTGATGGCTAGTGCATAAAGATCGTTTCTTGAATATGGCCATGTAGAAAGACATTTTTAACATCCAACTGATGAATAGTCCAGGATCAAGAAATGGCTAGGCTAAGAACAATTTAAATGGTACCTGGTTTGACTACCGTACTAAATTTCTCATGACAATCAATGCCCACAATCTGGGAAGTACCATTTGCTACTAAGCGAGCTTTGGACCTATTAAGGGATCCGTTAGATTTAAATTTATGACGAAATAACCACATGCAATGAACTACAAGATATCAACTGGACGTGGAACTAATTCCCACGTTTCATTAACCAGTAAGGCTCTAAATTCATCTTCCATAGCTAGTAATCAATTAGGGTCCGACCGCGCTTGGGTGTAAGAGGTTGGGAGATGGGAGATTGGAGGGGTAGTACTGGTGTGGAGGATAAGGCGGTTAGTTGTTTTGACTACCATCGCCGTCACTATCTTAACCACCAACGTCGTTGGTACTTCCAGCACGCCACGAGGGCTGCATGCCACCTCTCCCAATAGGTATGGCTGCAAACGAACTGAACGTTCAGCGAACAGTTCGTGAACTGTTCAGCGGGAAGTTCGTTTATGTTCGTTCGTTTAGCAAATGAACGAACACGAACAAGAAAATTTCGTTTGGTTAGTTAAACGAACAAACATGAACACAAGTCGTGCTCGTTCATTTATGTTCGTGAACGTTCGATAATGTGTTCGTTTATGTACGTTAATGTCCGTTCGTGATCGTTCGATAATGTGTTCGTTTATGTTCGTTAATGTGTTTGATTATGTTATTAATTTTTATTATAGTTATTTTTATGACAAGTATGTCAAGTGTTTTTGGATATTTATGTTTCATGTTTATTTATTTTTGGTAAATTTGTGATGAAAATGCTGATTTTAGTCTAAAATATGTATGTGATCATTTGTATTCGTTTATGTTCATGGACTTCTTTGTATTCGTCATGTTCATGAACATTTGTTTGTTTTCGTTTGGTTGTGTTTGTGTCCGTTTGCGTTCGGTAAGTATTCGTAAACAGTTCACGAACATGTTAATTTTCTTAATGAACGAACACGAACAAGGAAACTCATTCGGTAAGTGTTCGTGAACAGTTCATGAACAATTTTATTTCTTAATGAACGAACACGAACAAGTCTTTGTTCGTGTTCATTCGGTTCGTTTGAAGCCTTACTGGTAGGTGCCACCCATCGCCACTAGTTGTCAAATTAACAAATATTACAGATAAAATCATTTTATATTTTTATTCCAAATGACCCATTACAAGACACACATATTTTCCTTAGAACCTGTCTTACATGAACCAAATTGATTTTTAGGAAGACCCTTCTTAATTGAGCTAGTTTGTCCGAACCTGCTTTGACTAATTAATAACATGTCCTTTTTACCATGCTCTATGTAGAACGAACCGTAACAAGGTCAACAAGCTCTGCGGGGAAGATATATAGGCGACGGACTAAAGGAATTATTATGATTTTAGAACAGAATAATTATCCTTTAGCATTGGTAATTTAACAAACGTTTTGGTTCGGCACCCATGTGTTTCAAAAACAAAGCACAAAACTAACCCATGATAACCAATTATCAAGACCTTGTAGGCGATCTTTTTAAAAAAGTATGCGGTTCGTGTATTCCTTAAAAAATGATCGTTTGAAATCTACTCAATATAGTATGTAAATAAACCGAGCTCAAGCCAAGGTAGGATAAGCAAATATATAAGTTATTATTTTTGTTTTGACATATATAAATATGCGTAAAAAAATAGAAAGTAAAAAGCTTTTTTAGATAAACAAACGGACTCGCAAATAAACTGAACACAAGCCACCCTAGCTTAGTAGCTTAGTTCAGTTGGACCCGTATTCACTATTTTTGTTATCATCGTTTATTTGGTTTTGGGCCAAGTAGATATTGGCTCGTTTTGGGGATGTTTTGAACACCATCGGTTTGTCAATTGTCACTACCAAAAAGTTGAATCAATCCTATTTATTCCTTTAATTTATTTGAATTTCTTTATCTAAATAGGTCCAAGCTATTTTATTATTATTTATCATTGTCCTCTTTTATCAGAGATTAGTCCCAATTCGATGAAATTTAACCCTTTATTGAAGGTATACCAACCCGGTTGAGCCCAACCATTTTGTTCCTAAAACCACGATATTAACAATATGTTTAAATGTTTAATGCTCCAAATTCTTAGTTCTGGTACATAGAGAGTTAGAGGTTATTTAACGAATAAATCTTAGTGTTAAGGTGAGGTACCCATGATATGTAAATAAATGGGAGGTTATGGGTTCAAGTTTTACTCTGAGCAAAAAATGCTCAAAATTAAGCCAGATGGTTGAGAGTGCGGTCCCGGCTGGAAAATAAATAGATAGACCCGATTAAAATAACATACATCCTTCGAAACAGAGTCCTATAATAACTTGTCATATCATCACCAATGCATATATATTTAAAATATTCATTTCCTTTACAATCCATTAAATCTTAAACATATATCAATATTTAACAACATATTTTAACATATGTTTCTGACCACCGGTTCCATTTACACCACCCTGCTGACTCAAAAATGAACCATAACCCACCGTGTAGCTCACCACCGTCCTTAAGAAACAAATCCCAACGAGCACAAAACAGCATTGGAAACCCAAAACCCCACCAACGCGGGAAATAGAGCCGTTGCCAATTATTGGCGCCAAATTTTTCTTGATAAGCTGCCCGGAATTTACGGGCAAAAGGCATCCTAAGCAAATAGTGTTTAGGTATTCATTTATATATAAATAATAATCCCACTTTCTTCCCCCTATCTTTTGCCGCCTCCATTCAAAGCTTATTCCCAAAACCCTCTTGTTCTTGAATCTTGAAGCACATATTCAAGATTCTTCACTTGTTCTTCAATACTTCTTCACAAAGGTTCGATTTTGATCTTGTTTTTGATCAAAAAACTATCTTTTTCGAGTTTCTGACATGGGTTTTTCTAAAAAGATTCAAGTAGATGGTGAATCTTTAGAAGGGAAGAAATGGGTGATTGCAGGAATCACCATGAGAGCTCCACTGAAGCCTTTATCTACAAGAAGAACGAAAGAAGATGATAATAACTCAAACTCCGGCAACACAACTCCGACGACAAAAGATTCAAGGTTGCCGGAATCTTTGCCGTGTCCGCCGGCGCCGAGGAAACGCCGGCCGGCGACCACTTGTTGCAACACTGCAAATAGAGAGTTCTTCACTTCACCGGAGTTGGATTCATTGTTCAAAAGCCTTTCAAAAGCAAAATAATATTATCAAATTATTAGGGGTTTTTTATGTCTCCCATCTTTCTAATGCTTTTAGTTTGTTAGTTTAGAGTTAGATTTAGATTAGGGTTTTGTTTTGGAAAGATGTATAAATATAGTAGTATAGTATAGGATTATTGATTAGAGTAGGTTTTGGGTTTAATGAGATAATCATTTTGTTATGGGTTGTTTAAAGTGTGATACTTATGGTTTGTTGGTGTTCTTGAACCCCTTCAATCTTTTAGACCAAAAGGGCAAAAGGGTGTTTGTCCTAAGGGTTACAAGAGCCGTTTGTGGTCAAGTTTGATGCTTTGTGCTTGTATGTGTGGAAGCTTTGCAATAGGGTTCCTCACCCAATGTTTTGAATGATTTTGTTTTCTTGAGTTTATTAATCTTGATATAAAAGTACGTTATTTCATATATATAGAGTTTGCTTTTTTGGTTTTCTTATTTAAATTCGAAAGTATGTTGTGAATGCTTGTTCTCTATTCTTGAATTTGCACCTACAAGATTGAATCTTGAATGTTATTGATAGGAGAATATGAATGAAAAAAGGGTTCTTGAAGTAGATTTTGATGATTTGTGCCTAGGGTTTACATGGTGTTGTGGGGTTGTGTGTGGAATGATGTCACTCCAATTTGGTGATAATTGAGTTGTGAAAAACAAAGAGGAAGACAGTCGTCAACACACGTGTTTTAGTGCATAAGAGTCAACACGTATCTAATAGTCAAAAAAATATTAGGTCAATAATTTGAAAAAGGGAAGGTGTGAGACGTTTCTTAAACATCAATTACACAAGCTTTAGTGGTTCCCAATTCCCATCTATTCCTAGGTGAGGTGATTTGGCAAGCCGCGTATGCGGGAAGTCGTTACTGTGGGGTTGACGTGGTTTACGCAGGAAATTGTTATCGTGGGGTTGACGTGGCGTATGCGGGAGATCGTTACCATGGGGCTGCCATGACGCCAAATCGAAAAGCAAGACAATTCTTCACCACTCCAAGCCAAACCATTGTTTTGATCATTTTCTTTTGACTGTTCTCTAAAGGTAGAAAAAATAAATTAAATTTAGTTATTTATTATCTCTATATAAACCATGCATTATATATATATATATATTTACACCTAAAAGGTTCTACTCATCTACTACTCTTTCTAATCTTCAAAATTCAAAAAATGGATCCGAAAAACCCATTAATTTGCAACGGACAATACCTATTGTCCATGGTATGATCAAGCCTTATATGTACTCTCCCAATATATATTTTTTGGGTGGAACCGACAAATGACCATTTCACCACCGTCCGAGTCCCAAACCCCCACACCACAAAAAAGCCCAAGTCGTGCACAAAACGCGGCTCACTCTCTCACAACAAAAAAGACGAGGAAAAGGAGGGTCGCGAATTGATCAAATCTTGAGAGGAGTTTCAAAAGCTTGCATAGAAGACACAAAATGGCTTTCATTGATCAAATTTTTCAAAAGTGAACAAATCCCAAAAACTTTTTCAAAAACAGAAGGTGAGACCTAAAATTAGACAACAAAAGGAGAGAGTGGCTGACACATGATGGGTACATCGACCGTGAAAGAGTCGGTCAGTTTTTATCGTCTTTTGTGTTGTGTCTATAAATAGAATCCTCATACAACCATTTCACTTCACCCCATTTGCTCTAAAGATTTTCTAATACAGTTATAACATCTCTCTCTAATTCCATCACATTCAAACATTCTTTGGAGAGAGAAGATCAAAATCCGAGATTAAAAGCAAAAAAAAAAAAGAAGTTGCGCTTAAAATTACAAACATTTTTTTTGTTAAGTGACACCATGGTGATCACTTCATTTGTAAAGTGATAGGTAGAAGGTGATCACTTTCTTTAATGAGTGAGACCAAGGTGATAAATACCTTAGTAAAGTAAGATATGGTGTAACAGCGACCTCTTTCGGTTAAGCGGTATTCTGGTGTAGCAAACTCTCGATTGAATATCAGAACGAGAATGTAAAGTGGATTAATTAAGAGTGGAACATCTATATATTGATTTTGTTATTTCTTACCTTAAACTTTTTACATTTCATGTATATTATAGTTTACTTTCAAAAACTGTTGAAAAGAAAAGGAAATTAAAGAAAAAGTTAGTGAAATGTAGAATGATATGATGAAACCACTGAAGCGGTTGAATGGGAATTATAGTTTGCTAATGTGATGTTGAGGTGGACTGTGGTGTGGTCTGGTCTGGTGTGATAAAACCACTAAAGATTGTCTTAGACACAAACATTGTATCCTATTAATAGGACCTATTTCAACGTACACGAGTTAGCTGGTGTTGAATTGTGTCTACCCCTCTCTCTATGGAAACAACTCTCCAAATACTTTGATATACATACAGAGGATCCTGTAATTTACTGAAGCATTGTTGGTGCTCTTTAGTAACTTTTTCTATAACACCACTCCTTAGTACCTAACTCTTACATATTCGCTCTTAAAGGGGAAACCCAAACCGGTGCCTAAAACATACACACATGTCTATCCGAGGCATATCCGTATATATTTTCTTTTTTACTTTTTGTTACTGGTTAATAAAGTAATCACTATCCATTATTTTTTTAATATTTCTATTATAATTAGGTTATCGAATTATATAAAGTTTAAAATAGTAAGAAATGTATTTGGAAATCGTAATGAGTATACAAGATATCAGCTGAATATGAGACCCAGTTATACAATCAGGTATGAAACTGAGCTTTCTAGCACCCGTTCTAAACCCGTCTAATTGCAATTGCTAAATCCAAAAAGAAATAAGTTGATATTTGACTATTTTTCACTGTTTTTAAAACCGAACCAAACCGGTCAACGGGAAAACCAGTCATACAACCAGTCAACTAGTTCGATTGTGTGTATTTGAACCGTCCAAACTTTACTTTGTCATATAATAAGTAGAAGACTTTAGGTACTTTACCCCCATTTTTTACACTATCCTATCTCATATAATAAGTAAAAGTCTTTGGGCAATTAAAAATTTATAGGGATGAATGAATGATTGTTTAAATATAATTTGTTGGTGGATATATCAAAAAGCCGAGGGCATAACTTTAGTAATCTCCTGTTGTTGGATTGGGTAAACCTAACGCATTTTAAATTAATCCAAATTCGGATTCGTATGACGTCTTTAATCTTTTATTTCATTTTTTTATTTAACATAATATTATATCTCATAATAAGTATACACATAGTTAACATATATATCGATATTAACTGATATTAAAATATCGTACAACGAACATTTGTAGGGAGAAGATTAGAACGAACACAATATACAATTCTTTCTTGTTGTTATTTTAAAAGGGAAATTCATCCACTCATCTATATTTAACACATATTTTTATTTGGTTGAGATTTGAACCCACAGTCAATATTATTTACACATGGAAAGGCGTACGCTTCAATTATGTACCATTAATTTCTATTTTTTGAAACCTTTTGTGGATGTTATTAATGTATGAGTAGTGTGATAATATGGGTAGTGGTTAAATAATGGAGGATCCAATGACAAGAATCCTAGGTATAAGATTCCTCTTTACTTTTCAAAATGGTAAGTTCTTTTTGGCCATGGAGTGGTGTTTTTATGCGTATTTGTTATTACATTAGTTTTTAGTTGGAACTAATACATAGATTCTAAATCTACTATTAAATTTATATTATATGTTTATGATGAAACTTAAATTCATAATTTTATGATAAGGGAGTATCATACACATGCGTGTGTACCAATGGGTCAAAGACTGTTTGATTGTTATTAAATAAGTTAAGTTTATATTTTATAAGATATCATGAAGTTTTTATATATATATTATATATAATGGAAAGTGAATATGTTGTTATTAGATGTATAACCTTATATGCGAAATCCACTAAAACTATCTATTTTTTGATTAAAACCAATTAAATTTAATTTTAAACCTCTTCATTTTATTAGTAAACTTAGGGGCTGATTGACAATTTCTGAATGATTAAGTGCTGAACCAATAAGATGTCTGAACCATTAAGCGTTGAACTATTAAAAGGTCTGAACCATTAAAAGCTAGTATATCGCTTAATTATTCAAAGGCAAATGTCTGACCAATTCAGATAAAAGGTATTAACCATTCAGTATTATACATCTTAACAATTTAGCATTAATATAATGCTTATATTAGTTAACCATTCAAAGGCAAATGTTTGAACCATTTAGACATTTGCTCGTGAAACAAACAGTCTAAACCATTAAATGTTGAATCTTTTAGACATCTGAACCATTAAGAATATGATTCAGAGGCTGCCAAACAGCCTCGTGATCAAGCATTCGGTTGAAATATTGATTCAAAGTCAACTTGAAAGATTTGCACAACTTTTTCTGGTCAAAAATTGGAGACTGATTTCTTGATTTTATGCATTTTATTTTATTACTTTCAGATTGTAGCTCAATAATTGACATGATTTGCTCGAACAACCAAATCCTAAAGGACCCAAACCTATTAAGTAAATTATATTAAAATAGTGAATGCGGGTGTTGGTTTAAGTATAGGTTTTTGATAATTTCTTATATGTTTTTTTAAACAATAACGAGTTACCGGTCCACTTGATCATCTCATACTTGAGTACCGAACTTTGGGGCTCTAGGTTGGTACGTACTCGTGAAGAGCTCATATATCCCTTCGTCCCCATCAAGTGGTCGTTGAGGTTGATTTAATCCACTATCCTGGGACAAACATGTCGACATTATATCATGAATCACATGTATCGTTAATCACTTAAAGTTAGGAAGTCACAGAATAACTAATTAACAAGTGATATAAATAATATTTTAGTTTAAAGAAATGTCTTTTTTGGTTGGACCCATCAATACCTTATACCTCTTTAAGAAAATAATGCAATCTTCAGTTCTAGAATTACAGTTATAAATGCGGTTAACAATTATTTGGAAAGGAGGTTAGGGCTCGGGCTCGAGCTCGATAAGAAAGCTCAGGCTTAGATTTGTTAAATAAAAGAGCTTATTTTTTTTTTGGCTCGGCTCAGGTTTGGACTCATAAAAAAACTAATTTAAGCTTGACTCGATTTCAGGTTTTTGCAGAACGATTTCAAGTAGCTTATGATGTCTTGACTCCTCTGCATCCAAAGTGGTAGCAATATTTTACAAAAGAGCCCGAGGTCTTGAGTTCGATTTTTGTCCCCTCCGTTTTCCTTACTTTTCCTTTGTTTTATTCGGGTGGGTTGTTACCTCAGTCCTCAGCCCAATCTACTACTGTTTAAGCCCAAATTACATTAGGCCCATTATATGCATTATAATTTTATTACCAACTATTTTAACTAAATTATTCTTTTTATATATAGCTCACTATATATTTTTAAATTTATATAAACTAATTTACTTGATATTTTATTTATTATAATGAATAAAAATTGTATACACTTCATAATTTGGAAAATTTATAGTCCTATCTTTTAAGTGTAAATTTAAATGAAAAATAGAAAATATTATTTTGTTATTTAATAAATAAGATATTAAATCAAGGATGCAGTTAGGGAATTGATATAAAATTAGATATTTGCTGTCGTCTTTTATAATTAACTAATTATATGCGAACATTGAAATGTTAAAAGATTGTAATCTATCGTATCGTGCCCTTCCAACTTAAAATTTGCAAATTATTTCAGTTGTTTTTGTTTGGGTATAAAAATAATCTAGCAATGGTAAGTGAAGACGTGTGAATGTACCCAAATTATTTCATCTATTTATTATTTATATGATGTGTCTAGCAAATTATTTCAGTTGTTTTTGTTTTGCAACTTAAATTATTTCATCTATTTATTATTTATATGATGTGTCTGGAGGGTGGAATTGTAGCAATGGTAAGTGAAGACGTGTGAATGTACCCAAGGATATTCTAGAAGCAAGCAGTTATCATAAGAGTATTGACCACCAATGACACAGCATGATGATAGCATGAAATAATCGGCTGAGAAGAGATGTCAACATCATTCTGTTAGATTAGGGTTTTCTAGCAACTTTAAATAGAAGAGGAAATCAACTGTAACACACACAAAAGAAAAGAAAGAAAAAGAAAGCAATGACGTCATTCTATTGATTTCCTCTATGAACACAATGCCTTTTGATTGAGGAGAGATCTTGTATTCTTCAATAAGTTGTTGCTTGACATACATGTTAAGGGTTTAAGTCATGTAAACAACCTCTTGCAGAATTGCAAGGTAAGGATGCTAGATACCTACGTGATGCAACACACCCTCGATCTGAGCATGCTAGCTAGAGCCTGGTGCTAGGTTTGATGTGGGTCTCTTGGTGAAGTTAAATTAATTGAAGAATGAAATGAGCGCCAAAAATGAAGAATAATAAAGTCAAAAAAAAAAAAAGAGAAAGATTAGACGTCTACCTTAGGAATAGTTAAATTTATACATAGCGGGCGGTCAGGTTGGGTGGAGTAGAACTAGTTTGAGTTAGAACTAAACCTCTTATAAATGGTCATCTTTGTTTAAATCAAAATCAATTTGATAAAAATGAGTACAAGTTGGAGCGAACTGTTTTAAAAAATAGAGAATATTATAAGCAAACAATGCATAAAAATTAGTCGCTTAAAATAAACAAAATAATTAGAATGTACCAGAAGGCAGAAACAAATTTTTTTAATACTGTTAACAAAATCGGAAGTATGAAATTAGATTACTACCTTCTACATACTTTTCAGTTTTCATCCCCACAAGGTCCACATAAGAGCAGGCAGAACAACGAGACAAAGAATTAACATCTGACAAAACCTAATGCAATTTTTTTTGTTTATAAATTTTACGTTATAAATAGTCAAACTCGTCTTATATTACTTGCTAGAAACATAGCATTAAAATAAAGTAGTAGAAAATCTTATGATAGATACTAAAAAGTTTGGCTTGGTAATACAAAATGTTAGGTTTGCGGTCGTAGGGATAAATGGAGGGTCGTATATCTTATCTTAAGATGAGTGGTTTACATGATGATTTTCTAAACCATAAAGAAAGAAGCTCCATTAAGAACGCAAAATTAAATATTTTTAGGGTTAATTACATTTGGATAGATATAACTCAAAATGCGCTAAATATGGTATTGTGTGTGGGACTAAGCCTTTTTTAAGGGTGTTTTGATAGTTTCATCAATTAGGATCATCTAGTTATTGATCTTTTGTACAATGAAGTGTCATATTAATGTATTTTTAATTATATGAATAAATCATAAATCTATATATAATACTAAAATAGTAACTTAGGGGGACACTTGTTACATTTCTAGACCCCCTAAGTTTATTTTTTCCGTCTCTCTCTCCTCTTAAATAATTACCTAAATTAAAAAATATTATATAATTTTAATTTTTTTAGATTAAATAATAAATTAAGAAAGATGTTTTTTTATTGATGTTATCTTTATAAAAAAATTTTTTATACAATTAAAAAAATTTTCTAAAACATCTAACTTTTTTTAAAATTTAAAATATTTTAAAATTGGTATTTTTAAAAAGTAAATTTGTTTATAAACTAAAACTAATTAAAATTAGGAGTTATAATAAAAAATTTTAAAATATAACATTTTTAATATAATTTGTTTTGAAAAAAAATGTTTAACTTTTTTTGGAAAGAAAGTTTAAAAATAAAAGTTTAAAAATTGATATCGTTATTTTATTAGTTATAGTTATTACTCATATGTAATTAAAATCATATCTTAATTTAGATTATCATTTTATACTTCATAAATTTTTATTATATTTAATATTTTATTTTTTCAATCCATATAATACACAAGTTTACTAAATTTAGTATTAAATAAATAATAATCAACAACTAATCAAATACATTATGAACATTTATAGCCTGATCCAACCCGATTTAATACTATATCTCTATATTTGATTACATGGTCAAAATAATTTGAAATTGATCTAATTATTGCACATAATTTTTCAGCGTATATTATTTAAATCTTAATTTCTTCATACTAATATCTTTACACCCACTTAATATCTTGCTCATGATTTGACCCGTCAAAAGTATTCATTTTAAATGTAAAGGAAGACAGTTTTCTTAGACTGTATAATTCGTTATGACAATAAACAAAAATTAAGGGCAATCTCTGTCAAGTGTCGGTTTATACTTGAAATAACCTATTTTTACGCATGGTCAGCTTTATGACATCTTGTCACAAGTTAAAAATAAAGATGAATTGAAGTTTTTAGCTTTAGATAATGAATGTAAACCTATTAATTTTACTACAAATGTAGTTTACAAGGATGTTTTTACTCATTTGTGGTGTCTTATTTAATATAAAACACACTTGATTTTATTTTTATTTTTATGTTATTTAATAATTAACTTTTCAAACTTACGTGTAATACACGGGTAACTAAAGCTAGTAACCTAATATAATAACCATTCAAAAAACAGGCTATTGTTGGTTTATTTTGTAACAGACATCACCCAATAATAATCAAGTAATTTTAACAAAGCATTTTAAACTTTTTTTTCAACCATAAAGTCATCTAAATTCTAATATTATTGTGACGCCACACTTACAAAATCTGATTAACAACAATAAATTTTTTTAAATACAATCTAAAGTAATACAGTGTTTAATTTATTCAGTTTTTACTTAACAAAAAGTTTCATTATAACACTGTCCTTGTATATTAGGAGATAAAAAAAGATGTAAAAGCACCAAGGTCCCATGGTCTAGTGGTTAGGACATTGGACTCTGAATCCAGTAACCCGAGTTCAAATCTCGGTGGGACCTATTTTCCTTCTTTGCTCGAAGTAATTTTTTTAAAAAGTTATTGTATACGATCCGTTTAACTGGTTTGGAATCGTTTTTTCTATTTTATAATCCAATCAAAGTAAGTTTTTCAATAATATTTAACAAAGGTAGGTTTTGAATCGTTTTTCTATTTGCTAAGAGAACTAATCAACTAATAAAAAAATAATGTTTGGGTTGACCCATTTAATTAAATAGTTTCTCCACACATTTAAATATTTATTTAAAAAGTTATTGTATAAGATAAACCCACAAATTCATCTACAACCTCTCAACCCATATCTTACGGCACGCCAACCTAGTACAACTTAATTACAACCACTTTACAACCCATTAACCCGATTGAAAAAATGAGCTACACGGGTTTTACATGTGCCTAGGTTAGAATCAAATGTATTTAAAATTAAATAATATATGGCCCGTGTTTAGGTTTATCAATCAAACCCGTCAACCCAAACAAATTGTGTTTCAACACTTCCACATCTAGCAAAAAGAAATATTGCACAAGGTTAACCCGCAAATCCATTTACAACCAGTTAACCATTTATTATGCCAATCTTGGTTACTACCTTCCAACACAACCCACCTGACTCGTTTACACAAACGAGTTAAAGGGGTCGTATTCTGCTTACATTGTCAAAAGTCCATCCGGGCTGGGTAGATATATATGACCCTAATAAATGTACGAGTCATATTAGATTAACCAATTCAACCCATCAACCCAACATGCTTACCACCCTTAGTTTTTATGACGCACGGATTATTATCGTCATCTTAATAATCTCTAATTAACATGTAACCAATTTTGAACTACAAGATAGGAACATGATTACACAAATATGCATTCTTATTACCATGACAACATAAAAACACAACAATAATCCATATACAATTTTTTCAATCCAATTGTTAAATGTACCTGTGTGTTCTTCATCACTGTTGCACCTCAATAAACCTATCTCTCATCCATCTTCTTGCAGCTTCTGATAACTTACAATCTTCAACTTGCAGGTTTCTCAGTTCTAAAGCATTCAAAATCATGAACTCAACACCCTCCACCTGAATCCCATTGCAGTAAACCACATCAACACTCTCCAAACGCTTACAGTTCTTACACAGCGAAATCAACGATACATCGGTTAATCTACTGCAGCCCCTTAGCCTCAATGTTCTTAGACCACAACACGAACTGATCATCGATGTCAATTCCTTATCAAGCAGAGTATGATTATACGACAAATCGAGGATTTTGATGTTATGAAGACTCTGAGCTAATTCAACAAGGAATCCGCTTTGTCGTTTGATTAGATCACAGTTTGTTAAAGCTAGTTCCTCAAGGTGATCGCTTAAAGCTAACCCCAGGGTTTTGAGACCTTCGCCTGTGACCATACAACAACTCTGCAATCGAAGAACACGTAATCGGTTGAATTTCGTACTGATTTCGATCAGATGAGTGTCGTCTAGATCCAGAGGCAATCGGAGATCGAGTGTGTGAAGATCACACGTCGTTTCACGGATGAATTGGAGCAAACTTTCGCGGTTAACACCGTCGTAAATCAACAGAGACGATAAACAATCGGAACGATTCTCAGCTAATTTGAGCAGAATTAAGGAGGCGATTGACCTGCAAGTCTTCAATTCAGCTTCGTGGAGATTCTTCAAGCCATTAATGAAGCACGAAAACGAATGATTATCACCTACGCCTTCACAATTCTCTAACACGAGCTTCGATAGGGTTTTGTGACTGCAATTCCTCCATAGCCAGTTGAGAGCGTAATCTCCGGCGCGAATTCCGGTCAAACAGAGGGATTGTAATTGTAACCGGAGTTCGGTACCGGAGGTACGGTGGTCGGAAATTAACTCCGGCGAGGAGTTTCCGACGAGGATTAGGGTTAGGGTTTTGAGATGGATGAACGACGATAGGAATTGAAGGTGAATAAGAGGTCTACAGAGGGTGATTGAGAGAGATGAGAGGTTGTGACATGAGGTGGAGAGTGAAAGCAACGGGAGTAGGGAGACGGGGCCGGTGGAGAGGCGGAGGTGGGTGAGGTGGGGGCAGGCGGCGGCGATGGCGGTGAGGAGGTCGTCGGAGAAGGCGGTGGTGGCGGTGGTGACGGTGGTGGTGGTGGTGACGGAGAGGGAGGAGAGGTGGGTGTGATCGGAAAGGAAAGAGGAGAAGGCGGTTAGAGGAGGGTGGGTGGGGGAGAGGCGGAGGGTGAGGACGGAGAGGGAGGAGCGGAGGAGGTGGCGCCACCGTCGGGAGACGGCGGAGACGGCGGAGGACGACGGAGGAGGGAGGCGGTGGAAGATTTCTTGGAGGAGCTCATCGGGGACGATGATGTCCATTAACTGAGAATATTATTATTATTATTATTATTATTATTATTATTGTTGTTGTTATTACAATGACTTGCTAAATTTATAATCTCTTTTGTTGCTGGAATATTATACGCTCACGCGACTTACAAGTGCATTGTACGACACGCGCTAGTGGTGATTACTCTTAAGTTAAGTCAAACATCTAAAAGTCTTAACTTTTGTTCAACTGGAAAAATACTATAAATGTCCTAGGAGTTTGATTGTCTTGGCCTCTTGGGTTTGTGGATTTGAAAATTTTTGGATTTATGGAGTGACAGGTTGAATTTGTTAAATTTAGATTACTAGGCATAGTTTCTAAAACACTTTGAAATATTCGAATTAGATTAATTAATAGTTGACTTACTACTTATTTTACTTAAATCTATATAAAACTACTTAAATTGATAAAAACACAACCCAAACTACCACCATCCAAAATAGCAAAATCACTCTTCACAGTTCATTCGGTTTCCATCACTCAAAATCTTCTACCTGAAACCACTGGCTTGCCGAACTGCCCAAAGTAATCGTTGCCTCTTGCCAAGGGTGCCTAGAGTACAATTTATGTTAAAAATATTAACCTTAACTAGGTACTTAAACTCATGTTCACCTTTTTTTATTTTTATTAATAAAGGTTTTCATTACTAAATATGAGTAATGCATGATATCTAAGTAATAATTTATAAATTCAATGATTCTATTTCGAAAGGAACCTTTTTTTTGTAGTTGGTGTTTTTTTCATTTCTTTTTTCTTTTCTTCTTGTTTAATAAGCAAATTTGGTATATTTGTTTAGCTTGAAATCAGAGGAAGAGAATGTAATTGACTATTGATGGTTAAGAGCAATAGTTGATGAAAATTAAAAAATTTTAAAAAGTATATAAATTTCACTTTAGAAATGAATAGTAAGAAGGAGATAGAATGAGAAATTTTAAACTTCATATCATCTCTCAAAACTAATTATAACAATTTTAAAAGCCTTTAAATGCAGACGGATTAATAGATGAATCTATTTATTAAGCGAGTCACGTTCGAGATTAATATGTCAATTGAACGAGTTTTGTTCAGGTTGGTTTGTTAAACAAACATATCATATTAACCAACTCAAACTCAAAAGTTTAATACTCGTGTTTCATGTTTTGTGATAATCAGATAGAATAAATCATGCAATGTTTAGTTTAGCAAGTGACGGAAGAAATCATACTTCCTAACATTTTTTTAAACCTAATGATTAAGGGGCCAACTAATTTACAAAAATTCCAGCCATATAAGGATGGAGAGTGGGACTATTTTAGATAGAGGACAAATGTGAAGTTATGAAGATGATGTATGGTTCATTCTTGTTATTCACAAAATTAGGTGGTTGTGGCCAAAAGCTATGACAAAAGGATGTAGCCATTTGTGGTGGGAGTGAAAATAGCAACATCCATTTTGATTGCATTCACAAATCACAATCGCTACACCTAGCGTTTCGATGAAAATTACATGGCATATAAAATTGGGTTTATCGTATCAAAATATAACTTTTTTAATTTTTAATTCTTACTTATTTAAAAAAGTAATTTTTAAATTTTTAAATCAAAATATGTTATGCTATTTTATAAGTTTATGAATATCTTTATACGTCATGTTTTTTTTTTTTTTTTTAAATAAACATTGCTTATCTCAATATAAACTTCGTCTAATTCTTATCGGCTCTTATTAACAAAAATTAAGTTCTTATAATAATATGAGGTTAGGAGAGGGATCAAATAAAAATCATGCTTATAATTAAAAACTGTAAAAACCACCACTACCCAATCATATAATTCTTAATCGATTTAATCTTTTATTTGTTTAAAGTATATTTAAGCAAACTTCAACCTTATCTTTAAGGTTATTATATATTTTTTAGTTTAAACTCCAAGGAACGACAATGATGACGAAACGACTTACGTATACGTAACTTGTATGAGTTACATGTACGCAACTCGTGATTGTACACTTGATAACACGTACTGACATATACATAACCCCTACATATACGTAACTCTTAGTTGTATACTTTATAACACGTACTTACATATATGTAATCCATAATTTTTATGGTTTTCAAGGGATCTTTCCCCTATGACACTAATATACTATCATTGTATTTCGCTTCTTTTTTTATTTTTTATTTTTATAGTATACATTTAGGCATATAATAAAACTTGGATCATTACATGGATTTCAAGGTTAGCAACAGGATAAACATTGTCACATTTCAAACGTAACATGCATGATATTTGTGTTCTTATTTAGATGTTACCCTTTAAACTTAGAAACTTGTATTACAAAATATTTTCAAGCTACAAAGTATACATTGCATATACCTATACAAGACACACATGTATGCATCAAGTTTGTGATATTTGATCATGTGTGACTTGTTTAGTGTTGTATTTATAAGTGTATTTTCTAGCATAAATATTTTCATGAAAAATCTTTAATATATTTCTACATTAAAGTCATTAAAACTACCGTTTGAATTATGAAGATAATTCTTAGGGATATAAACAAGATAGCACATCACTATGACACTATGTATCGATGAAAAGAATACATTTTTTAACTTTATAATTTCATTATTCTTCTACTATAAGAACAAGTCATACCTGAAATATCTAATAAGGTTGATGTTTTGCAATACTGGAGTTATAAATTCAAAGCATGAGAAACATACTTTTACATAAAATGTAAAGTAAGATTATGTATTGTTAACAATATAAAATCTACTGAATCACAAGGAATATTAAGAGCTTCGCACTAGAAACAAAAGATAAAATACTCAAACTTAAAACCAACCAACAATATCAAAACTAAACGAATCAACTTACAAGAACTAGAAAACCCAAATTCTAGAAATACAGAGAACAAAAAGAATGATTTTGAGAGAGTGATCGAATGTATGAACTTAGCAAATCACTCTCACTCACTCTCTCTCACCCTCTCTCTTTAAATATATATAATCCATCCAACTAATCTAGATATATCCATAAGGAAATAATTTGAATTTTGTTTAAAATATGTATTTATTATTTTTATGTGAATTCGTTTAACATATGTAAGCTAAATTCAAACGCCTCCATCTATCTACATCTATATTTCTAATAAAAAAAATAACTAAAAGGACACGTGACAGCATCACATTCAACCTCATCAATATTTTATCGTTTCTTTTTTCTATTAAATAATTACATTAATTACTAATAAAATTATTTAACTTTTTATAAATTAAATATTATTTTTTAATAAATTAAGAAAGAGATCTTTTTATTAATGTTATTTATAAAAAAAACAATTTTATAAAATAATAATTTTCAAAAAAATCAAACTTTTATGAAATATTTTCAAATTGGTGTTTTTAAAAAGTAAATTTTCTATAAACCAAAAATAATTAAAATTGGAAGTTATAATAAGAAAATTTTTAAAAATTACTTTTTTTTAAAACGGTTTGATTTGAAACAAAAATTTTTATTTTTCTTAAAAGCAACAAAGTTTAAAAGTTAATATCATTGTTTTTTATTTAAAGTTTTTACCTATACGTAATTTTAATCATATCTTATCTTAAAATACCGTTTTATGATTAATAATATTTAATTATATTTGATATTTTATTTATTCAACCCATGTAATACACGAGTTTATAAAAACTAGTAATATATAAATCAGTTGTACATACAAGTTAAACATTTTTTATATAAATTCTATTAATTTTGTTTTTAGTTTTATTACTTTCATTTAACAATTTTCAGTTGTTGCTTTATCTTAATTTTTACGTAACTAACCTACTTTATTGATACTTTTTCTTATTAATTTCTTATGAGAATGTTGAAGTGAAGGATGTTCCTTTAAAGAAGAAAAAGCCAAAACAAAGTAAAATTTATACAAATTCTATTGATAGTTCTCGAAATAAAATGTAATTTATTGAAAGTGATGCAATATTTGAAAAAGGCAATGTGTCTTATCTCACAACCACCAATTTCTAATTTTATAACTAGAATTAGAAGTCAATATTCCTAAATCCAAATTATAAAGCATATTAAGATGTCTTGATGACCCCAAATATATTCAATCTACCCACTCCACTCACAAAACTCTATTAAAAACAATGCATCTTTCCACAACAATATAGACAAAAATACTAATTTATAATGTTCTCTTTTAACTATTATACATGAGACAAAGTATGTAACAATCATATTTCACATTATTACAATATTATTATTTTTTATATTTATTTCATAAATTAAAGGACAAACGGTATAAGAAATATGATACTACATTTTAGAGAATTTTAGTTTCATGTATTCACATTTTAAAAAATATTTAAGGTACTAACAACAAAAGCGTGAAGGTATCTTGTGAAATTTACATTTACGGGTGTTTTATGCTAAATGTCAAAAAATTCATATTATCACACTTTTTATAAAGCCTTTAATCTTTCATAAAATAATTCTCTCCGGTAATTATGGTAATAGTGGTAGTGGTAGTGATTGTGATTGTGGACATCGTTGTAGTGTAAGTGTTGTTGTCGTTGTTATCATCGTAGTTAACACTAGTGGTTGGAGTTGTAGCTCTAGTAGTAACAGTGGCTATAATAGAAGTAATAGCAAGATGATCAACAATAGCACTAAAATTTACAACTTGACACCATCCATTAACTTCACATATATGCGACACCCTATCTACTCGCCCCAGCTAGTTTAAGATGAATAGAACACATATTTTCTCAATTTATTTGATCACTACTTTAACAACAATCAATAAGCAAAAACAGCACCAATATTGAGATATCTAGAATCAAAGTTAGGCGAATGGAAAGAAAACAGCCTTGAAAGAAATTGGATTTAATATCCCGCATAGACGGGAGTGTTAGGGTTCTGATTATTGATCAACACACAAACACAAACGAATCTACTAGAGGGAATCAGAACAAAGATAAAAACGCGGGATTTACATGGTTCGGTCGATATGACCTGCGTACATGGGCTACAACCAGGATATTTTTTTTTATTTTCTGCCTCACTTTTAGAGCCGGCTCTTGCCTCGTGTCTTCTAGCTTCATTAAACCCGAGCCCAATCAAACCTCCACAAACCGACAGAAAGACCAAAATTTGAATGACTTGTATGGAAGAGTACTCTTTATATATTATTTCCTTAGAAATAAAGAGACACAAGTGAAGACCATATTGGGTGCAAGGTGCCATAACTCGCGCGTGATGCAAACGCGGTGTGATGATTTGATGATGCACTTTGCATTTCACACACTGCGAGACGTTTGAGAGTCGTCTTTATTTTTTTGAGTTGGTTTGCGGGTCCGACACAATGGATTATGACAGTTGCATGTCAAGTGGTGGCACGGAGCGCAACAACGTGAAACTTGGAAAGCATCGGCTTGGAGGGTGGCGTGACCAGTGTGGTGGATCCTGGAGCGCGAGGTGGCACAACGGATGCTAACATATGTGGTGGCGTACGCGCATACAGACTCCAGCTCTCTTCCAGCCTATATTCAACTTCCAAACTATTACAACTGACCATAAATAGAGTAACACATTTTCATTTTGACCGATTGAATTCGTATAATTAAAACTTGTTACTTATAGTTAACTATAAAATGAACTTAAAGAGTTCATTTTGTAGATACACAAATTTTCTTCCACTAATCAAAGAGGATCATACTATCTTCCACCATTCAACTATTTCTTCATCAACCTTATCATATACTTGAAACATCGTCTTAACCCGTGCAATCTTAATTAGGTGTGTGATCATCTCTAACAGTACACACTGTTTAGACTGTTGTATCTTAGAAGACACATAGGTTCTTTCAAGTTAGACTCAAAAATTGTTGTAAGTGATCATTATTGAACACGAATCCTCAGGTACAACCATCAACTTTTCTTTTGTTCTTTCTTGCGGTCATAGAAGTCTAGATGATACTACAAAAAGGCACCATTGAAGTACTCCTTCTATGTTTGTGTAACATCTAGTTTATTTTATCATTTATTTCAAATACAGTATCGTATTACATATTTGTATAATGATACAAAGAGTAGCTTTATTAAATTTTAGTATTTATTTTAGTAAAAGCTGACCCAAATTCTTATGATTTTTGCCCTATAAATTCCAAAAATGGTAAAGAAGAGCCTCCCGTTTATACTCTTTGGATTGGTTTATGAAAATGTATTAAACATGCAAAGTTGTCCACGTATCTCGCTTATAATATTGTGACTTCGCTTTTAATGATTAATTTTTTCTGGTCAGTACGAATTGTTTTGGTAATAGTTCAAACAAGCTATCTATGTTTTAAACTAATAATCATCTTCATCATATGCTAATATAAATATAATGGTATATCTTACATATTTTCGAGAAAATGAGTACAAACGTATATTTTGATACACAAGAACACCGACAAGTCTTTCATAAACACAACATAGATCGACCATGAACCTTCTTTAGACTATTGACTAACGAAGTCACTGCTCACTTTTGCCTTTGTTTTATTTTGCTATAAGCCAACACTTGATCACACTTAACATCAAGGACGGGTCAAGAGGGTTTGAAATAAAGAAAAGACTTTGGGCTACAATTTCCTAGGTAAGGATGACAGTCAAATCTGAACACGATTGAATACATAAAACCCGAGACATCTGGTATGGATATGGGGTCGGGTAAGCATGTATGGGACTTGATATGAGATCAATTTTTATTATTTTTACGGTTATAGGACAGGTATGGGATGCATGAAATACACATTTACCCGAGCTAATTACCCTATTAAGCATACCCGTTTACCCGACTATATACCCGAAATATATTTTGTTTTTTTGTTATTTTTAATTATATTATATTTCTTTTTAATTACTTTAATTATATTATATTATCCCAACGTTCTTTAGTTTCAATTTTGTTCCCACTCATGCATTCTCATAATCTCCTACTCAAATAACTCGACAATTAAACTTTTAGTTCTCCTTCAAGCGCTAGCAACGGCCGAAGAGAGTCGCCGAGACAGCAACGAATAAGTTTGGTTAAAGAGAGATAGAGACAAAAAGATTTAGCTAAGACATTGAAGAGATACCCGACAAGTATAACCACGGTATTATTTATGAAACTAATAGGTACGCCAAATTATCTGCGGTTATACCTGATGACCGACACGTATCTAACAGTTTTTGAGCCGGGTACAGGACACGTATTTCTAACCGGGTATGAGGTTGGTATTACTTAAATCCATTCACCGCATTACCATCCTTGTTCCTAAGACCTCCATATTCTAAAAATAAGTTTATATACAAGTAAAATGATGAATACATGCTATGCTAGTGGTTGTAATTGTGATCACTTACCTTCTCCTTTGAACATTTACTTGATTGCAAGTGTGATCGTTTTTCAAAGATTTTTTTTTTCAAATTTTTAAATAATAAAAGAAAAAACAAACCGTACATAGCTGTCTAGTTTTCTTACAAGCGTATTAACTTTTTTTATGTCTCCATCATATCTATGGATAGTGAAAATATGTCGTCACATGTAGATGTTGATAAGAATATGTTTCATTGGTGTGTGAAGAACACACTTCTACGTTTGGAGCACACATAAAACTATAAAAGTAACAATAAAAAACGGTTCGAATTCGTCTCCTTTCATTCACACACATGCACTTTTGTTCATTGAATTATCACTTGTAAAAAGTTAGATCACAACTGTAATAGTATAAAAATCTGCTAAAACTACAACTAAATGTTTTGCATATTTAAGCTTATATCCAAGAAACACGAAAATGAAACCCAGCCAACCAAATATTATATGAAAGAAGATACAAAGACAATGAGTTCTCACCTTCTTGATTGAAAAGGATGGAGGGATACCCTACACCTAGGTTTTAATAAAATCTAACATGGATGTAACAAGATGTACATACACAAAACCCAACAAGGAAGATGAACCATGCATATATAGATGTATGAGGCACTATTCCATGCCCATAATGACTCCACCCAGTACCAAAACTCAACCAAACTTGACCCGTTTTGAAACCCGAATGCACTTTTCACCGCAAAAAATGTAACCCCGGGAAACCCAATGATTACCAAAAGAAAATTTAGAGCAGAGTGAAGTTTACCAGCTACCCGCCATGGTTTAATCATCAAACACATTGGAACCAACAGTAAAGCGCCAATTTCAGCAGTTGCAAAGTTTATAACTGACATCAAACACAGCCCGATAAATGCAGCTGATACCGTGACTGATTTCAAAAGAGCCCATTGAGTGGAATGGGCTCCAAAAAGTGAGTGCAACACAGTTAGGATAAACAGTGAAAGGGAAGCCCAGATAAGAAGGCGAGATGTTGGTTGAGAATCGGGTATTTGATATATGAAATAAGGAAGTAAGGAGATGATGACTCCCCATAAATGAATAAGGAATACGGTTTTTGTTGGGTAAAGCCATCTCCAAGATCTAAAGGGTGTGTTTTTTTCTGATTCGGGGTTTGATTTATTGGCATCGGTATATAGAGATGCAGCAAGCACAGGAAGGGGAGCAACAAGCAGTAAGAATGCAATCATGTAGACTCCGACAGATACAAATTTGTTCGATGATGTTAATAAGTACAAGAAAAAGGATTGGTGAAACTTCTCCAGGAGGTTATTGACGGACCGTATAACTCCTTCAATTAACCTGCATATAAATAAATTGAAAATAAGAGTTGTAAACCTTACTCGATATTTTCAATAAGTAAATATTTTATTTCATGTAAACCCCTGTGCATGTAAATAAATGTTAAGCGACATAAGACCAATTACGGTATGAATCACTGTCAGGTTCTTCACTTTTGTATAAGTTTTTGATGCTTTTCTTGCCTTTTTAGGTTGATAGAGGCACTAAAACTAATAATGTATCCACATAGGGTGACATGTCAATAATTTGTTAAAGTATTTGTGCTCTCTTGTTGGCCTGTTTCATTTGTTAACAGGAGCATTTGGTTTGTTGATTATTTCACTTGTTAACAGGAGCATTTGTTTGGGGTGTTACAATTTGACTCGTTGACCGGTTTTGTTTTGGGAAAACTTCATTCTGGATTAAGCTATTGTTATTAATATCAATAATTCAATGTATTCAAGGCGATCCCAACAAGATCTTCATGAAGTGGATTAAGCTATTTGTGTTTTGTAGTTCATGTTCTCTTCAACGTAATTTGTTTGCTTTTTAAAAAAAATTAATAGTGTTCAGGAGACAGGAGATGAAAATTTGAAGAAAACTTCCTGCAACATTACAGATCCTAATATTCCCTATCATAGCCTCTAAATGTCTATGTTTCCTAACAATTATTAGAACTAAAATCATACTTGACTTTTCGTGATAAGAGACATTACTATAATCTTTAGCATAACTGAAGTAATTTTTGCATCTATGTCTATCTTGAATATAATTCTTTGATAGGAATATATAATGCTTATAGTTTTGTTTAATGGGAACCTGGATATCCAGAAACAAACTATTCTTTCAAAAGTATTCCTCACAATCTTCCAGTGTTCTTATGCAATTCTGGGTTAAGGTATTCCAAGCACATAATTGCTAAGGATATATGATTCCATTTAACTAAAATCAAAACCAACTACTGCATTTCATGCTTTGGGTACTGAAAGAAAGAGCATACTAAATTACTAATAGCACAGGTCTAGTTTTGTAAGGCTAGAGTATATAATAAAGTCAGACAATGTTAAACCAAATTTTGTTGCATTTAGTTAACCAGACTTTAAAATGGTATCAACTAAAAAGCAATTTGTGTGACATATCATAATAACACGTACCTGCCACCTCGATACAAAAACTCTGTTTGTCTGCCTTTACTATTAGAAGATTGTTTGGGTGAAATCTCCATAGTAATTGCATCAACCTGATAATCACGAAAAGCGCCATGGGAACCAGTGGGGACACCTAGCGCCTGAACAATAAACAGAGAATTAACTTACTCGAACAAAACTATTTATTTATGTTATACATTCATTTCTTTTCTTTCTTCATATGAATCTTTTTTTTTTCATT
Organism: Flaveria sonorensis; assembly: GCA_025506505.1. Classification (NCBI taxonomy): domain Eukaryota; kingdom Viridiplantae; phylum Streptophyta; class Magnoliopsida; order Asterales; family Asteraceae; genus Flaveria; species Flaveria sonorensis. Next base: position 65,593,937 of record CM046432.1, read on the forward strand.
TTTCCTTTTAAAGAAAAACTAACCTGGTTATAGAGTGAACTGACAAGAGTTGCACAGCCTTCAACATACTCCTTTACAGGGATACCAAATTTCCAATGAGGATTCAAACTCCAAGCAATTTTCCCTACTGCCTCAAGCACCTCACCAATAAACTTCAGCCACGTGGAATCAAGCAAAGACACAAGTTTCTCCACCTGTACACGAAGACCCTGTCCATGCACTGCCAGATAACTCACTATATTTATAAGGTCAAGATTTGGCATTTGACCGTTAGATGCCTCAGCATAAATGTTTAATGCATCTTGGTCGCCTTCTTCACCTGTGTTTGCAACCTTAATTACAAGGGCAGCAGCCATTGTTCCAGCACGTTTAAGAGTATCGGATACTTCTGTTTCAATAATCATATCCAACTTTGATTCATGTACATCATTACTTTTATCACAGCCATCACCATGTAGCTTCTCAAAACCACCAAAAGAAGGAGTATGATAGTCTTTTAACCAAGCAGCAACGGAGTTATATTGTCCATACTGTGAGTCTGCAGCTAGCCATATAATATCTTTGGCTAGCCAACTAACTTGAGTCAATAATGAAAACGCAGAGTATGCAATTCCTAAAGATATAGCCTCATTCTGACTAAGATTTACAGGGTTGTAAGGGGTCACAAGCACGATAGCCTCTTTCCCATCACCACGTGGAGCCCTAATAATTCCTACAGTATTTGTAGCATACGATTCACAAGTCCTATTCACATGGCTTGCTCCTGCATCGGGACTTGTAAAGAAGTGAAGAGGGTGGAATTTGTTTGGTTGATTTTGGAACTTATGATAACTGACTTCTCCACCCAAGTTTGCCATATGCAGTGCTATCAGTTTAGGAATTTCTCTGAGTTCATAGGCAAAAAAAGTGAAGTTTGTCACTAGTTAAACACGTAGACACGATCATGACTTAAGTTTAAAAAAACGAAACAAATATACGGAAAAAAGTATGTAAGGATACATACATGCCAGTCCTCTGAGACTTGAATTTCAGGCTAGTTAGCTCATTCATAAACTTGTTTGCCCCAGAGATATCCTGATCAGTGATCATGGGACTTGCAGAGCCTGTGAGATCATGTTATGATCATTTCATTACAGCAGAAAATATGAAACTGGATATGACAACCTTACTAGTAAAAAAATCACTTAAACATTACAAATTCAATATAAATAAGCTACTAACTCGAGAACTACGTCGTCACGACTACGAATCTGAAGATCATTCAACAATCACTAGCGAGCAAAAGAATTAACCAAACCAAACCAAACCAAAACCATAGAAGTTTTTCACACAGATCAGATACACACAAGCTCATACAACCTTCACCAAAATCAACAGCCAAACAACTGAAATCAGAGAGCAATTTGCGATGAACTGACCAGGCATTAGGGCATTTTCTGAAACGTAGGTTTTCTTCGCAAGAACAGGTAGCAGTAAGAGAGCCACAACTCCAGCTGTACAGCAAACAACACTAGATACACAACAACAAAAATAAACGTATCTACTCATTCAACTGTTGATCGAGTGTAAAACAGCTCTGAATGTTAATAATAAGTTTGCAGAAAAGTAATAGCAAGTGTACCTAACTAAGAAGCTGTGAGCAATGATGAAGATACCGATACGAATAATCGGGCGGTGTTTGGGCTTCTGACCCTCCGTTGACGCCATTGATGATCTCGAATAGCTCTTTTCGGCTATTCGCCTGATGAATGTTTGGATCTGCTTTTACTCGTTCGTTGTTTGGATGCTTCTTGGACTGCGCTGAAATTACCAGAATACCCTTCTATCACTCAGAATTACAAAACTATGCCTCGAGTATGAATAAAGGGCTCTTTACTAAAACCATAGCTTATAGCTTATTAACAGTTAAAAGCTAATTTTAACGTTGGTTGTATGGTTAAAAGATAACTTAAAATTTAACTTTTTAATCATTCAGTTTTTAACCATTCAGAGTCTATGAATTATTAAGATGTGATCTCTTAATAATCATTAAGAGCCTATCAAATTAAAGTCATTAAAAAACTATCAAATAACCCTTAAATTGAATGAGAAATATGAAAAAAAAATAATGATTTTGATTGAATTTGACAGGAGAACATGGTTATTGTAATAACATGGGGTTAACATTTGAACATCTCCTAAGTTGAATAACCTTTGACTTTAATGACTTATAAGATGTACTTGTAATTTCTTTAAACACCTAAATATCATACACCCTAATCACATTGACCAAAGCAAACGCTTTAATCTTCGTGTTCATTCTCTATAATTCTTGCTTATTACGTTAATGAGTTGTGATTCATAGTTACATTCGATACCCAACATATTATTATTAGACATGAAAGCATATTAAGGCATAAGAAAGACCGAAAGAATACATATGAATGATCTCGACATTTGTGTTTATAGTGTTTTATGATTTTTAGAATATGAATCCTAGCCTTAACGTCACTCGTTAGTCCAAATGATTAATGTTCATTTCATATGGATTTTAGTCGTTTGAACACATATCTCAATAATAAATTTATTGATGTCATGTAGTGTGTTTTTTTGAAGTAACTAATTCCATAAAAAAATTGTTAATATTTTTCAAAAATACATTAGAAAACATTTCTTTCTTATTTGTATTTCTTCACGCTTGATTGTACATCGTCCCTCAACAATTTTCTAGATCAAACTAGCCTAAGCTTGACTCGTGAATTGGATGAAAGTCATGAATTAATTCAGGATTGCTTTTGTTCTCTTTAAATTTCATAAGAAGATCATTATATTTAACACCTATCATGCATTCATTATTCATACCCCGACAAGAAAGAAATACTTTTAGAGAATGGGCTTAAGCCCATATCATTAGGACTTGATTAATTCTAAGTTCTAACTTCCATTTTGTCGCAAACTAACAAATCGAATTAATTAGAGAAGTAGCCCAATGGGCCTATTTCTACTAAAGCCCAGGTCAAAAGTAAACAAACCCTCTAAAATGTTTGCTAACCCCTTTCTCTCCCAGTCCTATGTCTTATCGCCTTCAAAGTTCAAATCACCTCTGGTGAAAGTGTTCGTGTAATGATAGGTGGTAATTCCTAACAAGAAATAAACTTTTGTTACTGATTGTATTTTTTGTCGTAATAAACAAGTGATATTCCGATTGATCCATTTAATGTTTAATTAAATAGGTCAACATGTCAATCCAATTCAAATTAAAAATAAAAACAAGAAAAAATATGATGTATAAGGTCAATCGTCAACACATTATTACAAATTATTTAAAACCTGTCAACCCTCTAACCTAGTATAGTAGTATAAAACTTGATTAAAACTTCTTTACAACCTGTAAACATGTTTGATATGTTTAGATAAATGGATTACACAGATAGTGTTTGGGTTGTATAATTTTAAGCTCATTCATATCGGAGTTGTTGTCCATTACACGAATAAATATAAAAACTCATTGATTCAATTTGTCAATCGGACACAAAACATGTGTAGCTATAAATAACTTGAGTAGAGTTTTATCTAAGATGTTAGGCTAACCTAAAATGCTATATGAATTGCTCTATTTTTGATCTAGAGAAGTTTGATAACATCAAAATTATATTCGATAAATCATCCCGATCCAAGCTCGATAGATCTAAAAAGATTAACATGAAGAATCAACGAAATTTATATAACTCCAAGATGTAATATAATGTTTGACTATTTCACCATCATCCTTACATACATTCGTCATCAAAATCGGATCAAAGACTCAACATTCCTATTTTGGCATATCAATATTACTAGATATTGTTAACGAGTCTAATACTTTTTGAATTTTGATTATTATTTTCTATTTTTGAGTGTTATCCATGAAGTGCATTCTTCTTATGCAAAAAGCTTCGTCGCTATGGCGTCACAGCAAAACGTTAACGCTTCGAGATCGACTGTTCACTACTGCGTCGCCGCTGCCCGAAAAAACTCACTTCGGTAACTTACAAGACTCTGACCGCATTTTCACCAACCTTTACGGTATACACGACCCCTATCTCAAAGGCGCCCGAAAGCGAGGTGATTGGCATAGGACCAAAGACCTTGTTCTCAAAGGCACGGATTGGATCATCGAAGAGATCAAGAAATCGGGTTTACGTGGTCGTGGTGGCGCTGGTTTTCCATCCGGACTGAAGTGGTCATTCATGCCAAAAGTCTCCGATGGTCGACCCGCGTATCTTGTGGTCAATGCAGATGAAAGCGAACCGGGAACATGCAAAGATCGCGAAATTATGCGCCACGATCCGCATAAGTTGTTGGAAGGTTGCTTGATCGCGGGTGTAGGAATGAGGGCTTGTGCCGCGTATGTTTACATTCGGGGCGAATATGTTAACGAAAGGATTAGCCTCGAGAAAGCGAGGATCGAAGCTTACAAATCCGGGTTATTGGGCAAAAACGCTTGCGGTTCGGGGTATGATTTTGATATTCATATACAGTAAGGTGCGGGTGCGTATATTTGCGTGAAGAAACCGCGCTACTCGAAAGCCTTGAAGGGAAACAAGGGAAACCGAGACTAAAACCGCCTTTTCCCGCAAATACGGGTCTTTACGGGTGTCCGACAACCGTTACGAATGTGGAAACTGTTGCGGTTGCTCCAACAATTCTACGACGTGGGCCCGAGTGGTTCGCGGGATTCGGGAGGAAAAACAATTCGGGGACGAAATTGTTTTGTGTGTCGGGTCATGTTAACAAGCCGTGTACGGTGGAAGAGGAGATGAGTATACCGTTAAAGGAGTTGATAGAGAGGCATTGCGAGGGTGTTCGGGGTGGTTGGGATAATTTACTGGCAGTTATCCCCGGTGGTTCGTCAGTGCCTTTGATCCCGAAAAACGTGTGTGATGATGTTTTGATGGATTTTGATGCATTGAAGGACGTGCAAACGGGGTTGGGAACCGCTGCGGTTATGGTGATGGATAGTTCAACAGATATAGTCGAGGCGATTGCTAGGTTAGCGTATTTTTACAAGCACGAGAGTTGTGGTCAGTGTACCCCGTGTAGGGAGGGTACGACATGGTTGTGGATGATTATGGAGCGATTGAAAGTTGGGAACGCGAAATTGGAGGAAATCGATATGTTACAAGAGTTAACCAAACAGATCGAAGGGCACACGATTTGTGCATTGGGTGATGCTGCGGCTTGGCCTGTTCAGGGTCTTATTAGGCACTTTAGACCCGAGCTCGAGAGGCGGATCAACGAGCATGTTCGTAGAGAGCTAGAAAACGTCGGCAAGTGAACCCATTTGGTTCTCTTGATACGTTAAGAGAATTGAAAGATCTTATTATCTTATAATCAAGGAAGTAAGATAAGTGACAAATAAAAACATTTTCTCTTTTTAAATCCATACACGATTAAACTGAACTATTAAATAATTTTTTGAATAACTCGTTACCATAAAAAAAATATCCTTTATAAATAGCGACCATTGATTTACACTTTGCATCATTTCATGATGCCACTACTGATCAACTTGAAAGAAAATACCCAATTGGTAAGGAACTTTAGAAAAAAAATCATTCATCCGTGTGTAAGTTTTTTCTTTCAGAATTTATTAATTTTGAAATAATTTTAAGATTTATATATTATCTTTTATCTTTCATTTTTATAACATAGAATACTACTAGACAATAAATTAATAATATAATTAAGCCCTCAATGATGCTTGCAAGCTTATCTAATCTTTAACAGCCAAGCATAATCTCGCATGTTATTGAATCCAACACAAATAATTGATGTTGAAATTAAACATTAGATTTGCATTATTTGTCTTCATAACCCCGCCATTTTTCATAAACACCTCACCAACCCAACCCAAACCAAACCAACATGTGGTCCTTGGTTCAAATGCATGAACAAGCTTTTGTATTCATAAGTACCATCATTTATTTTAATTTATTTAATCATTTTGTTTTATTTTATTTCAGTTTCTATAATGTCAAACAAATTTTTGTTTATACCATCTCCTTTGCTTTTGGGTATATCGGTTTAATAGCAGATATAACTTGTAATTGCAATGGATATATTTAACGGATAACTAATTAAAAAACAAATAGACTCAGTTATTTACCGGGTCTCAAGTAGTGTACCCTCCTACAATAATTTTTTAAACAGTTTAAAATTTATAAGGTGTAAGTTACTAAGTTGTGGCATATTTACATGATGTTGGTGTTCCTCGTAACAAGGTCATTTAATATAAAATCAAACTTAAGCAAAGAACCACATGAATACATGGTGTATAAAATGTGATGCACAATACAGTTATGTTTTTTCTAACGGTACATAAGACAATTATATTACAGTTTGGTTTCTCTACTTCATTCTTCTAATTTTCTTTTTTTCATTGCGTACAAATAATTATGTAAAACTTTATTTATAAATCTGTTCTATATGAAAAGCGTTTGTCAGTTGTAAATCTAAGAATGAAAGTAAAGGCACAAAACACTTGACGCCACTTAAAGATTCATGGCATAAAGGAAGTCAACAAGTGTGCTCAATTTTTAAGGAAATGTCATTGGCAAGTTAATCTAGAAACAATGTACAAGCAATGACTTGCTAAATGTATTTTCTTAATCAAATTTTGTTGGAAATACTTTTAAAAGTAAGCAAATGATTTAGGTCTTAGTAAAATTTAAATGTGACAGGTATTCTTTTCCCAAAATATAAACTCTAAAATGGTTTATATAAAAGAAAATATAAAAAATGTTTCATGTACCTATTGACTTTAAATATTTTTACAAACCTTTTATGGTTAACAATTCTTTATAAATTTTAATATCTTTACCTTTTAGTAAAATTTCAATTCAATGGTATTTATAGAAAGATCTTTCATGACTTGAAAACACTAAATATGCAAGTAAATAACCTCAATATCTAGCAAAATAGACAAACCTTACTACAACAATAGATATAAAGAGATGATTCATCACGAGTAATTCATTTAGCTATAATGATACAATCTAAAATCAAATGATGGTATTATATCTGGAGTCGTTGGGCTGGTCAGATAATTTTCATCTAGGTCATCGTGTCTCTAAACGACACTTAAGACTTGAGTAAATCTTTTACTGTTTATCGACTAACATAGATAACTATATGCTACGCTGTAAAATAATATATTGCTAGTTTGTGTGACGACACTAGTTAGACGATACAAATATTCATGCCATTTTTTGTGTCTTTTCCTTTTATAAGTAACTTACATTCACACGGTGGTCATTATTATTGTGTCTATTCAAATCTTGCAAGAAAAAGGGAAAAAACAAGTAATGGGTACACTCAAGGAAATGAAATGTTTGCTAGAAAGGAAACCTCTTGATTGGGTTGGTCATAATAATGTCATGTGTAGTGTTTTGCAATTGGTGTGTAGACAATGTTGCCAAATGGAATCCTGCCCCTTAATTTTGTGGAACATCAACCCTCCCTTTTAGCCCTCAATCCATTTTAGCCCTTCTTTTTACATATTCTTTTCATGAAGTAATACATCATTGCAAAGGTGTCTTTTTTAATATAATTATTAAATTCAATGGTTGAGCATTTTATCATGGATCATTCAATGTCTTTTGGTGTCACGTAGTATTGATATTTTTCAAAGAGTAAATTACTATTTTGGTCATGAATTTGTTATTTTAACAATTTGAGTTTAAAAATAAATTTTTAATAAATCAAGTCCTATTATTTGTATTCTATAACTCTTTCAGTTCAGTACACTAACAGAGTTAGATTTTTCAGTTAGTTTTTAACAAATTGACCAAGATGCCCTTGGACCGAAATGGTTATTTTTAAGACAAAATTACAAAAATCGTCCTTTACGTTTATGAAAAATTACAGTTTTCATCATTTATCTTTAAAAGGCGCACTGGACGTCCTTTATGTAAACATTTTGTAACAGAATATGTCATTTAGACTAATTGACGTTAGAATGTCCGTTAAATGACACGCTAAATGACTAAAGTGTCCTTCACAACTAAAAAAATATAAAAAACAACAAGCTAAGAAAAAAATTTCCAATGTTTCTCTCACTCTCTCTCCTCGCCTCCAACCTTCTTTCTTCTTCTTGCCCCCATCCAAGAACCCTAATCGCAGAAACAAGATTCAAACAAGGGTGCGGTAGATTTGTATTTCAGCCCTTAAATCGCATAAAAAAGAGTCGTTTGGATCTGGACAACTATTTCGTTTTCTAACCATGAACTATATTGCCATCTGGTCGCCAAACCAGCAACTTCTCTCCCCATCGGTTGGAGTGAACTGATGCGATGGGTATTGATTATGAACTAATTGATAACACGGAAAATGGATTTGAAGTTGAACAATAGTGGAAATGAAGTATTGGAAGGTTTGCTGAAAATTTTGAAGAGGATACACGAACAATGGGGGTTGAATTTGATGCAAACTGAAGGTTTGTTGGGGATAATGAACATGATGGAAATAAATTTGATCACCATGTTCAACTTCAGAAGATGGTGAAGTGGGATGGGGATGGATGAAGATGATGAAGTGAGGGGGATAGTTTTTAATTTTCTTTTTGTTTTATTATAATAGTAAGGATACTTTTGTCGTTTTATAAAAATTTAAGAAAAAATCTAGCATCCGTTAGTCTACAAGACGGATTCTGTTACAAATGTTTACATAAAAGACGCTCAACGCGCCTTTTAAAGATAAATGATGAAACCAATAATTTTTAATAAACATAAAAGATGTTTTCTGTAATTTTGTCTATTTTTAATAACCTCGGGGACCAAAAACGTAATTTACTCTCTAACAAAAACATATTATATATATATATATATATATATATATATATATATATATATATATATATATATGTATAAAAGTTCTTTATTTTTATTTTTAAAGTTTTTAAAAATATTTTTTTAACCGTTTGGATTTCAAACCGAAAATGTAATTACTAAAAAACATTTCTTAAGTGTTTTTAAACCATTTGGTTTTCTAAACATCATTTTTTAAACAATTGGTTTTTAAAAATATTTTTAAAAGGTTGATTTCTTAAACAATTTTTAAAATCATTCATTTTCAAACCGTTCGGCTTTAAAATCTTTTGGCTTTTTAAACTTATTTTTGAACGCTTTTTAAACTTATTTTTTTTTAATTGTGCGTCTTACTTAAATGTCTTTTAAAATCTTTACGTTTTTCAAATGTTTTATTTAGATGTCTTTTTAAACCGTGCAACTAATTAAACTTATTTATAAATTTGTTTGCCTTATTTAAACGCTTTTTTCAAATCAATTGATTATTCAAACAAAATTAATGACTTGGGAATATTTAAATAAAGTAAGCACAAGTAATTTCAATATCGTAAAAGCCCTAATTGTAATAATCAAAATCCAAGTAAATCATAAAAAATGCAAATGATGTAAAAGTATAAATCACTTTCAAATCAACTTGAATAGAATACGATAAAAAATCGAAAAGAGAAAAAAGAAGTTTTAAAAAATGAATGGTTTAAAATGAGTTTTTTAATAAACAAATGGTAAAAAGACGTTCAAATAAAAGAACGCCATAAAATTACGTTTAAACGAGCAAAATGGTTAAAAGAACATGAATAAATAAAACAAAAAATTAAAAAAGATGCTTAATAGAACTGAACGATTAAAAAAGAGGTTTAAATAAAATAACAGTTAAAAAACTTTTACGGTTTAAATAAACCAAATAGATTAAAACGGACGTTTAAGTAAGTCTAATAGTTTAAATAAGCAGTTTAATAAACCAAACGATTTTAAATTTTTTGTTAGATAATATGAATGGTTTAAATAGGACGTTTAAAACCGAGCGGTTGAAAAATAAATTCTAAAAACTTTGAAAAATAAAAATAAAAACATTTCGTATATATATATAATACAATACAATATAATGTAATATAATATAATATATGTTTGTGTGAGAGAGTAAATTACGTTTTTGGTCCCTGAGATTTTAAAAAATAATCATTTTAGTCCAAGAGCATCTTGGTCATTTTGTTAAAACTAACTGAAAAATCTAACTCTGTTAGTGTACTAGACTGAAAAAGTTATAGAATACAAACCATGAGGTTTGATTTGTTCAAAAATTCGTTTTTGAACTCAAATGGTTAAAATGAACAAAACACAGGGACCAAAGTAGTAATTTACTCTTTTTAAAATGTTATATGGTATTAAATGTTGTTATATATTAATTAACTAGATTTAGTAAACCCGTGTATTACACGGGTTGAATAAATAAAATATTAATATCATAAAAATTAATAATTATAATATAATATTCAAAGATATGATATGACTGAAATTACATATGAGAAATAATTATAAATAATAAAACAGTGATATCAACTTTTTAAAATTTTTATTTTTAAATTTTTTTCCAAAAAAATAAACATTTTGTTCTAAAACAAACCGTATAAAAATGTCATTTTTAAAAATTTTCTTATTAGAACTCCTAAATTTGATTATTTTGGGTTTTTAAAAATTGACTTTTTAAAAATACTAATTTTAAAATATTTTGTATTTTTAAAAAAATGTTTTATGCTCTAGAAAAAATATTATTTTATAAAAAAATATTTATTTAGAAATAATATTAATGAATAGATTTTTTTCTTAATTTATTAAATCTAAAAAAGTATTAAATAATATTATTAATAATTAAGGTAATTATTTAATATGAGAAAGAGGCGGAAAAATTTTGATGAGGATGATTGTGATGCTGCCACGTGTCATCGCAAGTAACTCTTATATTAAAATATAAAGATATCCGAGTGAAACTAATTATCAAATATTTTTCTATACATAGATACTAAGCGAAAAACATTTATGAATTTACCATAATATCTAAACAAAGAAATGTGAAGCGGTCCTACTATGTCTCTTAACCATCTTAATGAGACTTTTTATTAATGATCTTCTTGCCTCTTTTGGTACAGAGTGATGAATATGTACGAATTTTATGAAGTGATAACAATTATTGATTTAGAGAATTAACGGTTCAAATTAGAGATGAGAGCACGCAAGTAATGGATTAGAGGGTTAGATTTGAAAATAGCTTACAATTGTTATTTTTTCAAATTCCTCAATTTTTTTAAACGTATATAATTTTTTTATACAACATTATTTTTTTAAAAAAATTCCACCATAAAATTGAGCATTTTATTCTCTTTAATTTGAGTACAGTATTGCTATATTTTTTTAAATAAATTAACATTTTTTGAAAAAACATAAATGTGATGTGCGTATAACTTACGTGATTATAATTGCGTAATTATGAATATAACTTGCGTAATTATAATTATAACTTGCGTAATTGTTATTTATAACTTGAGTAATTTTAATTTGCGTAATTATCCACCTTATATGTGTAATTGTGGTGCGCACGAAATTACCCCTCTCCCAAAAGACATGTGTTACGCCCTGGTGACTTGGTACGGTTCGCACGTTTTTTGCACTTTGTATAGTAACATTCTCATATATATATGTATATATATATATGTATATATATATATATATATATATATATATATATATATATATATATATATATATATATATATGTATATATATGTATATATATATATATATATATATATATATATATATATATATATATATATATATATATATATATATATATATATAGGAGAAGGTTCAAATAAAAAATAATATTTGCCTAAAAGGTGTAAGAAGAAATGAGGTGGTGACATGTGGCAAAACTAGAAAATAATGTTAAAGTGTATTTTGGTCTATTAACCATTTAATCTAATTCCCTTTCTTCTTTTAAAAATATAGCACATTTCTCTTACACACTCTATTCACCCACAAACCCTATGAACAATTAACTTCAAAATACAACCAAAATCTAAATGTCTCTCGTTGGTTAAACTCCATAATTACATACAACAACTAATCGGTGATTAGAGGTGTTAACTTGAGCGGTGTGTGTTAATCGGTAGTGTTTTAAGACAATGATTCGGTAGTCAATAATAGCGGTAATCGGAGGTAATGAATAATGACGATGGATGACATCAATGATCAATGATACTTGAATTTCATTTGTTTTATCACACTCAGTTGTCACGTTGATTGTTCAAGCACAAAACAACACATAGATTGTTGTTCTAACGCAAAACAACACAAAACGTGTTATATTAACGGGAAATAGTGAACATTAAAGTAGCAAAGTAAGTGTTGTTTCTATGTTGTTTGATATTTTGACATAATACACCACAGAAACAACACATGAGACCTTGTTGTTTTGACGGAAAACAACATAACACATGTTACGCAAAACAGCACAAAACTGTGCTATTTGACAAAAACAGCACAAAACTGTGCTGTTTGACGCAAAACAGCACAAAACTGTAATGTTTTTATGAAATACAACACAATTTTGTGTTGCTTTGATGAAATACAGCAGCACAAAACTGTGCTGTTTTTATGAAATACAACATCATTTTGTGCTGTTTTATGAAATATAACACAAAAACTTTAAAATACAGCATAATTTCACATAATTTATTTTTTTTTAAAAAATATAGCAATAGTATACTCAATTTAAAAAGGAAAAAATGCTTGATTTTATGATGTAATTTGTTTTAAAAAATAATCTAGCATGAAAAAGTTATAAACGTTTAAAAAAATAGGGAAACTCGAAAAAATCAACAAAAATGGTTACATATCCAAAATACCCTTCCATCTTTTTATTTGTAACATTACGATCTTAGTCATTGATTAAAAAATAAAAGGTTAAGATCATTTTTTAGCCTTTTTAGACAAAATATATTTTTTAGTGAAACCTCTCTCTCTCTCTCTATATATATATATATATACATACATACTAGCTTTAGTTACCCGTGTATTACACGGAAGTGTGGAGAGTTAATTATTAAATAATATAAAATAAAAATAAAATTAAGTGTGTTATATATTAAATAAAACATAAGAACTTTTGTTATAAGGTCACAAATGAGCAAAAACATCATTGTAAACTACATTTGTAGTAACATTAGTAGGTTTACACTTATTATCTAAAGCTAAGAGCTTCAATTCATCTTTATACTTAACTTATACAACATGACATAAAACTGATCATGCGTAAAAATAGGCTCTTTTAAATGTAAACTGACACTTGACAGAGATTTATCTTAACTTTTGTTTATTGTCATAGTGAAATATACAGTAAAAAAAACTGTCTTCTTTTAGACTTAAAAGAAATACTTTTGACAGATCAAATCGTCAGTTAGATATTAAGTGGGTGTGAGGATATTAGTATGAAGAAATTAAGACTTGAATAATATACACTGAAAAATTATGTGCAATAACTAGATCAATTTTGAATAAATTTGATCCTGTAATCAAATATAGAGATATAGTATTGAATCGGGTTGGATCGGGCTATAAATGTTCATAATATCTCTGATTAGTCGTTGATTATTATTTATTTAATACTAACTTTAGTAAACATGTGTATTATATGGGTTGAAAAATAGAATATAAAATATAATAAAAATTTATGAAGTATAAAATGATAATCTAAAATAAGATATGATTAAAATTACATATGAGTAATAAGTATAAGTAATAAAATAACCATATCAATTTTTAAACTTTTGTTAACACATTTTTCAAACAAAACAAAAAATATTATTTTTTAAAACTTTTTTATTATAACTCCTAATTTTAATTATTTGTATTTTATAAAAAAAATTACTTTTAAAAAATACCAATTTTAAAATATTTTATAGTTTAAAAAAAGTTGGATGTTTTAGAAAAAATTTAAATGAATAAAAATTGTTTTCTAAAACTAACATTAATAAAAAGACATCTTTCTTAATTTATCAAAAAATTTAATCAAAAAAAGAATTAAAATTATTTAATATTTCTTAATTTAAGTAATTATTTAAGAGGAGAGAGAGGCGGAAAAAATAAACTTAGGGGGCCTAGAAATGTGGCAAGTGTCCCCCTAAGTTACTCTTTTAGTATTATATATAATTTAATCTAAAAAAGAATTGAAATTATTTAATATTTTTAATTTAATTAATTATTTAAGAGCAGAGAGAGGCGGAAAAAATAAACTTAAGGGGCCTAAAAATGTGTTAAGTGTCCTTCTAAGTTACTATTTTAGTATTATATATAGATATATATTTCATATCAATTCCAACAAAGTTATGAGTGGTTCATTTTAATGTAAATTTAAGCGAGGGATATTAATATTTAGGTTGGCGAGTTAATGGGTTGCAGGTTGGTTGATTGAATTGTTTAACACGTATATGACACATGTTTGTACTTGTGTTAAAAGCATTCACTCTAACCTCCCATGCACATAAGTTTGTGTAACCCGAAAAACAACCCATTTAACTTGTTTATTTATATGTGTCAAATGAGTTAGTAGGTTGGTAGGTAAAAAATCAAGTTATAAACGTGCCAATAAGATTGATGGGTTCTAACAAGTGGGTGAAATTTGTTATAAACAGGTTAGTGGGTTGGACTGATTCATTAAAGAAGTTGACTTTTCACTAGACATATTATATAGGTTAAACCAAACATAACTTGTTTTTAAATGAGTTAGTTATACCAACCAAAATTCAACTTTTTTAGTTCTTGCTACGTTTTTTATCATATCAGAAATTATCATCCCTAATTTAAACATAAATTTAATCACAAACTCACTTGTATCGTCAAATATATATGTATGTTAGATAAAATACATCAAAATATAGGTAAAAACATCACAATCGTGAATCAAAGATACATAAAATATTATATACTAATATATAAATTATATAGAACTTTATACAATAAACTTAAGAACATTTTGTTGATAATATGTCTCTTTTTACCTAAGAGATTGGAGATCTTAAAACTGTAAAATACAAAGTATAGGCTTTTTATTATATGAATATAATTATAAGTTGTTCTTCAAAGTTTGTGTAAATGGTTAGAACCCCTTTGTTTTTAACTTACTAACAGAAGTTGCCTTGTAGTCTAGAAAATGGCAAAAGTAAACATTGGACTATTTATTGACAATTTTGTGCATATACTATTTATATTTGGTGCAAAAAGGAATCTACTTTATAAACCAACATTGATATTGACGAGAATTGGGCTTGGGAGTACCTGCCTTGACTGAAACAACAACATAAATAATATAATTTAAATTTAAAATATTATTTACAAGTAACTAGGGTATAAAGTGAGACCGATAAAACCAATGTCTTCTACATAAATTATTTAAATTATACATATTATTTTCGATCATACCTTTTAGAAACCATTATAACTTAAAAGGATCATATACTCTTAAAAGAAAACTATAAATATTACTCAAAATAACATTAGAACGGTCATTTTATACGCAAAAAAGAGTCTTGATATGTCAATGACTTCATGTTACATTGTTACACACTTCACGTTTGTAGCATTAGGTTGGTTGATACACGTTACTATTACTAATGCACATCTTTAATTATTCAAATTATCATAATAAACATCGTTATAACTAAAATGCTACAAAACTATAGCATCGGTACTTGAAGCATAAATCCCTCAAAATGTATCCTTACTGATTGATATCTAAATATAGATTTCTTTTAAATTATTATTCATTACATACACGCAAGCACGTACACATAAACAAGCGTATATAATGAAACATGTAATGACATCTTTGGTAAGTTAGGGCACCTCTAACGCCGGAATTCCAATGGAATCTTATTCTTAATGGATGCCAAATTTCGGATGGAAGCCATTTGACAATGCATTCGTTCACATAAACAAGTGTAAATAGTGAAAGCTGAAAACACAATAACATGTAATGAGATGTTATAAGAGGTAAGTTAGGGTGCGCACCTCTAACACCGGATTTCCAATGGAACCTTATGCTTAGTGGATGCCAATTTTTGGATGGATGCCATTTAAGAACACATTCGTTTGGATGTTTGTTTGTGCGTGGACGCCCGAAAATCCAATCACAAGTGGATGGATGGATTGTAGGGACACATAAACACTACCATAACATATGCTATTTGCTAGTTTGGAAATTCATACGTTGGACGGTTTAAATAAAAATATTAAATTAAATTTTTATTAATTGAGAATTAAAAACTTAAAATAATCTTTTGAGATAAAATATATTAAAATTACGTATAAGTAATTACTTTAAGTAATAAACAATAATATTGATAATAAAAAAAGATAGTTAGATTTCATTATCTTCAAAGACTTTTTTGTATACAACATTTAGTGGGATTGATTGTAGAGAAGAATAAGAAAAAGACTACATCTACAAAGAGAGGAAAAGTGAATGGAGGTGACTGAAATCGTGATTTAAGAAAGGGATGAGATGATGTAAGAGAACGATTTGAGCTGGAAAATAAGCGGATGACTTTACAGGAACACGACACGTGAAGGTCCTAGTTCTTTATTTATGAAAATAATAACATTTATTTGTTTGAAAAAAATGTATTTAAGAAACATTAACACTTTTAAATGATGGATGAAAATTTGACGTGAAATATTGATAAGCTTTCAAAAGTAAATACATAGAAGATCCTCTTAGTTCAAAATTAACTTGGCTATGTGCGAAAACGTAACGTCCATAAACTCAAAATATTTCATTGTAAGTTTCGCTTTTAGTGCAACGGTAACTACTAACCGAATTTAAATATTTTTATCTAAATTTCTATGCTTGTAATAAAAAAAAACCTTTCGCATATGATGCTTTAAAGTTTAGTAATTAAATTAAAATCTATTTAAAAAAAGTTAAACCATGTGGCAAGGAAGCTCCATTTGCGGTGACTGATATAATTTAACATAAAAACCCATGTGATTACTTTTATTATAATTGAAGACCTATAAAAAGTTAATTTTCTTTGCAAAACACGAGTAAATAATTTACTCACACTTAGTTGTCTCTGACACCTTACACTACAGAATTTAATGTGCTTCTTCACGAGACAACCAATGAATTAATTAAAAATGATCTTCGCAATGTGTTTCATACTTGGTTATAAGTTGTCGGCCCTTTGTTAAAGAAAGAAATATTATTTACGGGTCATTAGTCATTAACGAAACATATTTATGGATAGAACAATTACAGAGGATCAGTGTTGTTTTTCAAAGTTGGTTTTGAAAACGACTCTCTTGATTGAAAACTTTTGGACTCGATTTTATAACAAATGTGTCTTTTTGAGGAACTGAAAATATGTTTGTCCTCGATTCGTTCCATGATCATTGTTAATGGTTCTTAGACCAAAGAATTTCAATATTATAAAGGGGTTTGACAGGGCGATCACTCTCTTCATTCTTGTTTATTGTTGTTGTGGAAGCACTACACGTGGTGACCAAAAAAGTGTGCGACCTAGGCATCTTCCACAGATTAAAACTCCAAACAATGGCCTGATGTTATCTCACATCTTCAATGTAGATAATGTTACCTTTTTAGCCGAATGGTTGGTTTCGAACTACTAAAACTTATCAAGACTTTTACATTTTTTTATAGTCTGGCACATGGTTTGAAGGTAAACTTCCATAAAAGTATTGTGTTTACGGTTAAGGATTTAGCTGATCAACATTGGAAATATGACTAACATCTCGAGATAACAAAAAACAGAATTCCTATTTTCATATTTGGGTTTGTCGGTTGGTGCAAACATGAAAATTAAGGGTGAAGTGGGTTTTGGGAAATTTTTTTATCCTTTTAGTTGGATAAGTGAATCCGTTAAATCAACCTCAAAGATAAATACTCAGATCATATTAGCATTTAAACAAAAAAAAAAAACATGCAAATTAAGGGATAGAATCCAAAATGCAGGAAGATCAAGCAATTCTAACTTGAAATTAGAAAAGAGACACTCAAATTAACATCGAATGCGATGAACTTACCAATTGATGCATAATGGTAAATCAAGTCTAACACATAGTAATGATATACATATCAAGTTTTATTTTTATACACACTTCTTTAAAGCAAATGTTCGATTTTTCCTTTCTGTCCATATACTTTTCGAAGCAAAATTTTTTTGCATAAAAAGAAAAGAAAATCACGGGGAAAAAAAAAACAAATTCACAAAACTTGCTTTTAACATTTATGAGCTTATAAAATCCAAAAAACGTTCAAAAAGATTCTAACACCACTTAAAATGAGGTCGAGAAAAACACGGGGGACTGTTAAAGGAAAAAAGGTAAACCAGAGGGGGACAAACTGCTGACTTCCCAAATAAAAGTCGACGACTTGATATCGTAGCTACCTTGTTCTTGTGCTTGCTTCTTTCTAACAAGAGAGAGAAACTCACAAGCACATTCCATGATTCCTTCTTCATCAAATCAAATATCAAATAATAATAATAATCCCCAACATCAACCCTACTTAATCCACCAATTTCTTGCACTAATTAATCATCTTCAGTTTAGCTGGTTCTTGATCCTCTGTTTGCATCTTGTTCGATCGGATCTGAAAACACCAGCACGGGTTTACTGGATTGTAGTTATGAATCCTTAATCAGGTATGTTTGCTTTGAAGAAATGGATAATGAGATTTTGGGTTTTGGGTTTATGAATCTGTGATGGCATTATCTTTCTTTCTGATTCTGAGATTGACGGATTGTGTTTTCCCAAATTGGTGTTTTTTGGTTGACCTAGAAATGCGAGTTAGATTGATTTTGAGAAATCTGTTTGCAATTTTGGGTTAAATTTAGAAATGACGAACAGATTGATTTCAAGAAAATTTTGGGGATTTCGGATTAACCGAGAAATTATCGCTAATATGTTCATGGGTTTTGTGAAAGTGTTACTGAAATCGTTGTGTTCGGCTTTGTTTTTCTGTTTTAGGGTTTAATTTGACTTCAATTTGATTATTGCAGATTGATTTGAATGGATTCACTTGTTGATGGAGTCAGTTCTTTATCAACTAGCCATAACACTTCAAGTTTGTTAGGGTATAATCCACCGGGTAGAACCCGCCCGCCCCACCACCCGTCAAGGCACTCGAAACCCGAGTTGAACCACACATCCACACATTATGGCAGTACCTCAAAACAATCTCATAAGAGCTCGTATGATCGAAATGATAGAAGCAAAGAGAAATCGAATAGTTTGGGACCGAATGCCATTCTTGATCAGACCGCGAAAGAATACTTTCACAAACAGATTTTAGCATTGGAAGCTAAGGCAGCAGGTGTGAAACTTGATGATGAGCCTGAGTCTGTGGATCCTGTACAGTTTTGCCCGAGCCCACAAAGTAGTTTATACTCGATTGCACAGTTCACCGAGGCTAAACAAAGTTTTACCAACACGGAGGTCAGTGAAGGTGGAAGCAGTATCGGGAAATCTATTGAGATTGGCGACGTTGGAATGAATTGTGATCATACTGAAAGCAATAAGACGAGTGTTTATAGAGAGAGCACTGGGAGTGATGTTAGTGAGGAGAGTAGCTTGGGAAGTTTCACTAGCGCGATTTACAAGCCGCATAAGCAAAATGACACGCGATGGGAGGCGATTCAAGTTGTGAGGTCTATGAATGGTTTGGGGATGTTGGAAATGAAGCATTTTAGGCATTTGAAACGGCTGGGATGTGGGGATATTGGGAGCGTTTATCTTTCTGAGTTGATTGGGACGCGAAGTTATTTTGCTATGAAAGTGATGGATAAAGCGGCCCTCGCGAGTAGGAATAAGCTGTTAAGGGCGCAGACGGAAAGAGAGATTCTGCAATCATTGGATCACCCGTTTCTTCCCACTTTGTATACTCATTTTGACACAGAGAAACTGTCGTGTTTGGTGATGGAGTATTGCCCTGGTGGAGATTTGCACGCGCTTAGACAAAAACAGCCCGGGAAGTATTTCTCTGAGCATGCTGCAAGGTTAGAATTCTTTTTACATTCGCATAAGAGGCAGTAAAAGGGGTGTGTTGGGAAACAGGTTTGGGTCAAAACGCATCATTTATGTACTGATCAAAATGGGTCGGATTGGGTTGACTCGAAACACCTTTGTTCAAATGTTTTGTAATCAGTTGGTGCAACATTTATATTATAGACAGTGATGATATGATTCTTTTGAATAAAATGGCGCAGGAGGCTTTAAAACTTACAAGACAAAGTGGACCATTTTCTGCCTGTTTTCCTTTTAGCTAAATTTGTTTTGCTCTTTCGTGTAAAAGGGCCACCAATCAACCCATATATAAGTAAACTTGTCGAAATAGGCGCGTCTGATTTAACAAACACATAGCTTCTGTACAAGTTATTATGATTAGCACCTAAATATGTGATTATTTGATTGTGGTTCTTTAGATAGTAATAGTCATTGGTAGTTGACACATTTGCTGACTGCCAATACATGTTTGTGCCTAGTCAGCAACCTCGGTTGTAAATTTTCAACTCATGGTCCAGGTCAATACCCTGCTAATTAACGGGTTCGTGTAAAATGCAGCCTGCATTGGACAAGTGGAAAACCAGCGGAAGCTGGATTCGAAACTGAGATAATATAATTCTGAACTTTTTTGACGATCTATGTAGGTTTTATGTGGCGGAAGTTCTTCTTGCTTTGGAGTATCTGCACATGCTTGGGATCATTTACAGAGACCTTAAACCGGAGAATGTTTTGGTGCGAGAAGACGGTCACATAATGCTCTCGGATTTTGACCTCTCATTGAGGTGTGCCGTGAACCCAAAGCTGGTTAGATCCACAAACGCCACCATGGAAACAAAGAGTTCCGGCTACTGTGTCCAGCCATCTTGCATTGAACCATCGTGTGTGGTTCAACCCGCCTGCATCCAGCCCTCGTGTTTCGTCCCTCGATTCATGAGCAAACCAAAGAAAGAAAAGAAAGTCAAACCCAAAACCGAAATACAGAACCAAGTCTCACCGCTTCCTGAACTGATCGCTGAACCCACAAGCGCCCGATCAATGTCGTTTGTCGGGACCCACGAGTATCTAGCTCCTGAAATCATCAAAGGCGAGGGCCACGGGAGCGCTGTCGACTGGTGGACGTTTGGGATATTTCTTTACGAGCTTCTGTTCGGGAAAACTCCGTTCAAGGGAAATGGTAACCGGGCGACTTTGTTCAACGTGGTCGGTCAACCGTTGAGATTTCCTGACTCACCGTCGGTCAGTTTTGCAGCGAGGGACCTGATCAGGGGTTTACTTGTGAAAGAGCCGCAGCATCGGTTGGCGTATAAAAGAGGGGCCACGGAGATCAAACAACACCCGTTTTTCCAGAGTGTGAACTGGGCGCTGATCCGCTGTGCTACTCCGCCTGATATCCCGAGACCATCGCCGGAGAAAGCGGGAGTAGATGTGAAACCCTCCGGTAGCTACTTAGAGATTGATTTCTTTTAGTGTTTGTTGATGGATTCTACTGGTTTAAGAGGAACTCAAATTTGTGTTTTTCTTTCTTATGTTTATCATGGCTTCCAAGTGCCTTCTTTGAATTAATTTATTAATGAAAAGGGAATTTTTCTCTTCATGTTTCTTATGTTTATCATGGCTTCCAATCATAGCTTAATTGATGCAGTAGACTCATTTACACCACATTTTTATATTTTTCTCATACTTCCATTGCCAACATCCCTTGCCGGAGCTCCCCGAACCTGAAGTAGAAGTCGAGGGGCGGCTCAGTGAGAAGAAGCTTCATTACAACGTTTAATTCCTCCATCGCCGAATTAAAAAGAGACAATGATAGAGGATCACCTTGGTGTATCCCTACTTCTATTTGTATCAAATTGTCTTAAAGGCCGATGAAAGACAACTTCTAATCCAAACAGGAGGAAAATTTATATATGTCATGATAGAAACCAAAAAAATTCCCAATTAAGAGTATCAAAAGCTTTTTCAAAATCATTTGCCAAGACTTTTGCTATCAATCGAACCCACCACTTTCTTTAATTCATTTGCCAAGACTTTTGGTATCACTTTGTATATACATCCTATTAGGGTTACTGGACGAAAATCAGAGAACATGATGGGATCATTAACTTTTACCTTTTGGTATTAAAGTAATGAAAGAAGTATTAACACCATTATTAATCTTACCGGTCAGCAAGAAACCATTTAGCACCATGTAGAAGTCGACTGCCAGAAGATCCCAGAAATGCTTTATAAACTTGAGTGAAAAACCATCCTGGCCAGAAGATATTTTAGAACCACAGCTCCAAACATCTTCATGAATTTCCTATAATTGTACGATTAAAGAATTCGCATACGAGGGAGATAACTTTTTCAATATGGAATTTACAAAAGCTGGCCGAGAATCCAATGGCTTGGCAAACTTCTGTTCAAATTACATCCTAGCTTTCGACTTGACACCAAATGGTATCGTCACATGGACAATGCTGTACCATATAACTTGATGCAGGCCAAAAGTTTTAATCGTTCCCAATAAGTTTTAATCTCCTGTTAATAGGAAATTGCAAACAAATGATTCTTTATGTTTAAATCTTTAAATTTGATTGGTCAATGTGTTACTCTCTGTAATTCACTGGTAAAACATAGACAAATACAGATGATTATGTTATAGAGGCATTTAGATTTCTAAATTTAATTATTTCTGTTCCAGAACAAATCTGCCAAACTTGTCGATTTTGGTTTGGCAAGCGAAGAATCGTTAACAGAGATGACACCTGCAGAAACTAGAACCTATCGCTGGATGGCTCCAGAGGCAATTTATTATTGTTAACATGTCAAACTGAGTTTGGGTCAAAATGGGTCGGGAAGGCCCACCGACACCTCTTTAGATATAACTATGAAACTATATTGTAAAGATATAATTGTCTGATTTTCTTTCTGCAATTGTCTTGTGAGAACTCATACATAACAAGTTACCATATGAGGGAATGCCAAATCTACAAGCTCCCCTATGCTGCTGCTTTCAAGGTACTCATGCTCTGGCAAAATGGGCGGGTCGGACATGTTTGGTGATGGGTCAAAACAGGTTAGGTTAAATTATCACTACTCGAGCCTCAGCTCAGGCCAGGAGACATTCCGGGTCTGTTCCAGGCTCAGCCACGAGATTATTTGTAACCACAGTTTGATTTGAGCTTGATGAGATGACGTAGGCCGCCCCTCAACTTATAACGTAACAATCTTTTTAACTACGTTTTGGCATCTCACAGCACAAAAATATCTCCTCTGTACAACTCTCAATGCATGAGAGCTCTAAAAAAATAATCGCCGTTGCCGGGGATCGAACCCGGGTCACCCGCGTGACAGGCGGGAATACTTACCACTATACTACAACGACTTTGTTGTTAAGCATTCACTTAATAATATAGATGTACAATCAAATACTATGCAATACAATCATATTTCGTTAGATAAGTCAGTGAAAAATATATGATTTTTGTAATCTATTTGTTACCACTATGCTACAACGACTTTTCATGTCTTGTGATTATTAAAAAGTCATATTTCTTTTAATAAACATCAAACTATTAGCACATAAAAGTCGTGCATAGAATTGTAAGATATATTTTTTTAAACATCAATACTTGTATACATTATTATGTTGAATTATATAAGATAATGATACTAGACAATAATAGCAAGTTAGAAGTCATGTGTCTATGAGTCGATTTGTTCTTGTTTGATCATGCAATTACTTGTTATGTTCCAAACTTGAGGCATGACTAATAGCAAGGAGAGAAAGCAACCACCACCGCCAATGGTTAGTGTTTTGGAGCAAAAGTAGGCCCTAACAAGAGCGTTTGAAACATTGGATAAAATCAACAAAACGTACGATCTTTCCTATGAAATAAAAGGGTCCTTAGGCCTACATGTGATATTGGTA
This sequence comes from Flaveria sonorensis, assembly GCA_025506505.1. Classification (NCBI taxonomy): domain Eukaryota; kingdom Viridiplantae; phylum Streptophyta; class Magnoliopsida; order Asterales; family Asteraceae; genus Flaveria; species Flaveria sonorensis. Next base: position 65,617,751 of record CM046432.1, read on the forward strand.
GAACGTTCTAAAAACATTCTGTGGTTTAAATATGCATCTATTGTGGGTACAAAAGGAGGGTTAGATATTCTAAAAACTCACCGCCTCATATTCTTTGCTTTCTCTCATATTTTTTAATATTTACTTTACCATGCCGAAGTTTGATTACATGGATAACTACCTTACGCTCTAACGGCACAAAAGATTGTTAGCTCGTATCGTGTTTGAAGTGAAGATCCCAATCCTTTATTCGACTCGTATTAAGAAATTGAATGTTTGTATGTGAAAGAAAGCCCGTATATTTGAAATGCATATACACAAAAAGGGGGCGACACCCTTGGTCCTTGGATCCTGCACATGCAAAAACCTCGTGTATCGAGGTTTAAATATTTATAGATTACAACAACCATAAATTTCTCTTACGCATAAAAATACATAAAAAGAAATATAATTCTTTTTCACATCTGCTAAAACAATCACTTTCTTATCCTTTACTTGTCAATATTTTCTCACTTTTAGAATAACTTTGCATATAAATATAAATATAAATATAATATAAAAAAGATAATATAATAGTATCATCACAAACCAGACAAGAAGACTATACTAAAGTCTTTTCTTAGTCCACCTCCTTAAAGTGAATGGAAATTTCATTGGAAAACAGCTACTTTGTTTATTTGTGCACTTAACTTTCAATCAACACCAGTTGACCTTAAGCAACATGCTTACCACTAAAAGTTCATCCATAGATACATCCCATTCGCCCATCTTGTACAATACAAGTCAGATCTGCAGGAAAAATATTGATACAAAAACTCAATCTGCAAAATGCATGTCATATAGGAGTTAAACAGAAACAATGTACAACTATATCACCCCTAATCAAGAAACACTGCCTAATTAAGTAATTTAAACTATATGTATCATGAAAAAGTTTATGTTACAATGAAAATCGGTTTCAACCCGCTTCTCGTATGCAGTTACCGGGCAAAAGATAACTGTATTTATCGGCGTGATTCAACAGATGTGAAGGAAGGTGAACTGCTGAATAAGAATGAGGAATTGGACCCATTTTCGCTATGATATCCTTAAACGTGTACTCCTCGGGAAGCATGTCGTACAAGTCATCACCATCGCATATCACATTCTGAATCCTTTTCGGGTCAAGAAAGTGAGTGAATCTCACACGATCCGTGTGGCTGTAAGCTTTCATCTTGAATATGAAATCAGTAATCTTTCTGAAACAAAAGCTGCAATGCCAACCTGAATCTGCTAACAAATAATCCGTCTGGCGGTAATGCGCATATCTTGTTTTACCCTTTTGATACTGATGAACAGAAGCCCTCCAACTGCTATGGTCAACATTGAACTCAAAAGAGTACAGATAATTCTTCAGATTTAGATGAAGAATTGGTGGCGCGCCATCACACCATCTCAAAAGATCGATTGTATGCGCACTAGGAATCTCATCAACATCAGACATTATCAACAGATCACCATCTTCAATACCAGCTATTTTAAGAAGATGATCAAGTGCAACTCTTTGATACGCCTCTTCGATAAAAGGGTTTTCGCCTTTTCTAAATCTTCCACCGATCGTGCCATAGGTCAAACGGGGTTCAGCAAAATCAAAACTTTCTCTATTGATTGCAAAATAATGTGGTTTGGGTATGCTTGTGAAGGTAGAGTTGGATTCAAGAAGCACAAACTGAGTGACGTAAGGGTGAAGTTCTTTCCATCTAATCGTAAGCATATCGACTTCATTGTTGAACAAAACTGCATCATACACTTTCCGAGGGTAATCCCTTACTTTCCAACCATGGAGTTTGCAAAGTGAAGCCATCGAAACGTTTTCATGATAGTAATGAGGAATGGGAATGAAGGATTTGGGGGGTGATTGCCATAAAGGTCTTAAAAAGTAGGTGACTTGTTGTCCATGGAAGTAAATCCCCACGAAACCGATTGGAATGACTAGAAATAACACGACAAACGTTCGTATATCAAGGGTTTGCATCACGCAGCGAATTCGAGCCATTGTGCTCACCTCCTACAAAGCAAAAAACCAATAAGCATCAACATGAAAGTTCAATATTCCTATCAAAAAACCTAAAGTTGCATCTAGATTGAGACATAAAGAAGGCATGGTGAACATAGTGAATCCACTAACACAAATGGGTTGTTTGGATATGAATCCCAATGAATGAATAATCTTATCCTAATTGTTCAAATCACAAGAACAGAAATCAAACAGAAATTGAAGCAGATGCATAGAATTAAGACAGAAATCAATAACTAAGAACAGTGAGCTTAAAAGGCGAGTTTTCTCTTTCTTTTTTTTTTTTAAATACACAAGTATAAAAATATTATTTTTAACGGTTTTGAACAAAACCCACAATCACAAACCCCCCAAAATCAAAACGCAAGCACATTCACATCAATCCATCAAACCCCCCAAAATCAAACAACACCCACAATCACAAACGCAAGAATTTCAACAAAACCGATGAATAATCTCAGAATACCTGACCACAAACGTCGTCCCAATAGTCATCCTTCTTTTTGGAAGACGAATAACCATCAGGCATGACGAGGGCTCAAATCAACGATTACAAACACAATCGTGAGATTACAGAATGCTGATTTGAGCCCTCCGCAATCCTGAGGGCTAGTTCTTCTTCTCCGGTGATGCAAGAATACTGATCAAATTGCGTGGGTTCGTGGGTGTAAATACGAAATTTTGAATTGAAAACGAAGAACGAAAGGGGGGAGAGATTAAATAATAAGGAGTTGAAAAGTGACCACAAAATCCGACCAAAAATTCAGGGGCTCATTCTACGATAATCTAATCCTTTGGACTCAATCTTGTAAATCATAGCCGTTTGCTTGGTTCTATGGTGGGTTATCTTCTCTCCACAACACAAAATATACACATCTGTATTTATGTATAGATACAGATTTTGTATCTATATGTATGATATCTCTCTCTCTCTCGTTTTAAAGCGTCAAGATAGTTAGTTAATCAAATCCTAAGATTGATAAGATTTGTTAACTAGAATACTAGATAATGATACTTCTATTTTATGACACAATATATGATGAAAACAAATCAATCATAAAATAATAAATTTTGAATATTGTTTCAATAAAGCTACAAATAAATTTTTTAGCCCCGAAAATATAGATCAGTGGTTTAATTAACAAGACGTCTATAGTCTTTGACCCCGTGATCACCCTTGATCGTCTTGTCGCAAAGCGAGTCTGATCGTGTTGGCCCTGGAGAGATCTAGTGTGGGTTGGCTTGCATATCCGGTATCACACGTTTTACAACGTTAACAAATAAATACTTCTTATTATAAAGTTAGCGTTTGTTATTTTATTATTATGAATCTTTTTTAATAAGAGGTTAATTAAAAAAAAAACTAAGTGAGTTAAATAAATAATTAGTTACTACTATATGAATATTATTTTTCAAGTTGACTTACATAAATCATTTATGTAAATTAATTATTATTTAGTGACTTATATTTCACAATTCTCCCTTACTACAAGTTAAAGTTAAAAAATAGACTTAATTATACGGGTGGTTCATGTGGTTAGGCCTGATTTTATTTTTGGTCTTTAACTTTTAGAAACTACAAGGTTGGTCAAATACTTTGCACAAACATAACACTATTGGTCCTTAGGTTGGACGGACGTTATCTTTTTCAGTTAAGTGGTTGTGAAATTACCAAATTACTCTTGTATTAAAAAAACTTAATATTGATTGACTTCACCTCACCTCACCTTACCCCACCCCACCCCTACCCTCCCTTTCTCCTTCCGGCTTCCCCTCCCCCTTCACCAACGAGTCAACCCACCACAATCACCATCTCCTTGACAAACTACCATTTCCATCTCCATCACAAACCATAATCCCTGTCAAACGACCACCACAACCACCGTCTCTTTCACAACGCCGGTGGAGCTGCCGGAGGCGACAAGTGGTTATTCGAGTGGCAATAACAAATCATCTTCCTTCTAAAGCTCAACCAACTTACTACACCACCGTCGTAAAACCAACCACCATAACTCGCCGGAAACCAGCCACCGTGGTCGGCCTCCCTCTCTTTGAACAAAATCACCGGCCACGAAGAAACTAACTAATGCACCAATAGTGATGGGGATGGCAGCGACGACAATGGTGGCAATGGAAGTTGACCAGATCTGCAAATGATGGAGGGTCGTTAGAGGTGGAGGGTCACCAGAGATAGAGGGTCGTCGGAGATGAGGGTTTTGATTGTAGCATCGCCGGAGATGGAGAGATGCCGGAAAAGACGATAAACGGAAGGGCCATCTAAGGGTTGTTGGGTTTTTGAGTGGGGTGGTGGTTTCCGGTTTATTGCGGTGGTGATGGTGATGTTGGTCATTGAGGGAGACGGGTGGGGGAGACGAAGTGTGGGTTTTTAAGTGGACTGTTGGGTTTTTGAGTGGGGTGGTGGTTTCAGGTTTCGTGTGCCTCAATTTGAGAAGTAATTTTTTTAATACAAGGGTATTTTAATTATTTTTTAAAAATTAATAAAAAACTTAAGAGATATTTATTTTAGGGGCCATCTTTGTTACGTTTGTGTAAAGTATTAGACCAATCTTGTAGTTTCTAAAAGTTAGAGACCAAAAGTGAAATCTGATCAAACCATAGGGACCACCCGTGTAATTAAGTCTAAAAAATATAATAACCTAATAATAATCAATATTTATATGTTCTATTTAAATTATTTTTTAAACTTTTTAAGTTTATAAACAAATTTATAACAACTAAACAGTAATAAAATGCTGAGTGGTTTCTATAGTTAAAAAATATGAATAATAATGAAACACGAATTGACACTTAATTACTATCTTATAAAATTTTTTTAAAATGTATATTTTATCTTATACTTATTATATAGCAAAAGTTAAAAAGTTAAATTAAATATACTAATCTTTTAAGGTTATTTGTTATCCTGGAATGCCCCAAAATAAACGTGTATGACCTAGAAGTTTTATTGATTATATTGTTATATAATTCATAAAATAATTAACTAATTAATGACAAGGGTTTCTAGTAGTGTTTTTTTTTCCAAAAAGGTATAGATAGAAAACTTATTTAACAAGATAGTGTAGTTGCTGTTAAAAAAATAATAATAAAATAAGACAGTGTAGTTTGAAAAGTATTTACCAAAATAGTGTTTTTTTAAAAATTTTGTTCTCTCTCCTATATGATAGATTTTCTTAAATGGTTTTTAATGATTTGTTTAAACTTTTAGTAATGTTTTTAAAATAGAACTTTAATATAGGTTTCCAAAAATATTTTTTATCTCTTTCAAAAAATGTAATATAAAAACATTTTATGAATATTTAATCATTCTATTTAAATATTTTTTTCTTTAATTTTCTATAACTATAATGGATTATATTGATGAAATACATTTTTTTCTTGTAAGCTTTTAAATGGAAATATTTTATTTTTTAACTTGTTTTAGAATGTTTAAGCGTACTGTTTGTAAAATATTTCTAAAAAATCCATTTTCTCTTAAACAAAGTTTTAACTATATTTATCATGATAAAGAAAACTTAATTTTATGTTCTTTGTATATATATAATTTTATGTTCTTAAATATATAAAAACGCAATTAGTTTTTTTATAATTTATATATTTTTTATAGCTAATGTGTAAATTCTTTAATTACCAACAAAATGAAAATATCGTCTGTATTTCAGTGTAAAACTTAATAAAACTTAGTTTTTTCTTTTTAATGAAAATTTAATCAGAAGATAACCAAACAAAGTTATATATTTATATATACTTTAGATAGTAAATTACTATTATAAATTATTAGATAATTAGATTTAATCCAAACTAAAAAGAAAATCAATGCGCAATAATCATATTTGTTCGTAAAAGGAAATAAAAGACTTTTCTATTTTAAGATCAAAACTAAATATTTTAATAATTGTTTTTATAAAACTTTTCGGAAGAAATTAAAAAGATTTTTCTGAACAGCTAAAAAAGTCATATTTACAATATTTCTAAAATTATAAATGAAAATTTGAAAAAAAACATTTAAAAAGTCTTGTTAAAAGTATTCAATGAAAATAATAGAGAGAAAACAAAAAAGTTTCAAAAACACATTAGTTGATAAATAATTTTTCAACTATACATTTTTTGTAAAAAAATTTCTAACTACATCTTTTTTGTTGAAAACTCGGTTTCTATTCTGGTGGTATCATGATGTGTAATAAGATGTTTATTTTTAAGTGACTGAAAGTAGTAATACCATGATAACATTGATGTAAATCTAAGAGTATGTTTAGATAATGTATGAGTTTGTTAGGCAAAAATAATTTATTAATGATATTTATTAAACGCTTTGTTTATAAGGGGATTCAAATTTAATAACTTTCGAGTAATATACCCCATCGTAGACCCGATCTAGTGTGTTCAAATATGCATCGGTCAAGCATGCGTTGGTTTGGTCAGCCTATTTCACTACTTAATTCCTCCCATAATGAGAATTTATCTTAGGGAAGGCTTAAATGGGTGATTACTATCTGTTGAGAAATTGATTCAAATAAACCGGATGTTTTAAGAGTCGTGAAGAACACTTTTAGATTGAAACTATTTGAGGTTCAATCCAAACTTTCAATCGTATAAAACTCAGAAATTAAGAACGATATATGAGTTGATTGGAGAGTTTCTTGAACCAGAAGAAGTCGATCATCTTTCAAATTCGCATTTTACAGGGATGGGGTTAATTGCAGAAGGAAGTTTTCATGTTTAAAAACGCTCATTTTTTCCCCGAGTTTCACATGTGAAACTTCGAGAAAATTAATTTTTAATGTGTTTTTAATAAAGCAATTCTTATCAAAATAAAAATTTTACGTGCTGACCTGTAAGCTCGACCCTAGGGCTGCCGCCCCTTGGACCCCGCTCCGAGGGACGCTGCCGCCCCCCCCCCCCCCCGCCAAGGGGGCGTTTCCCCCTTGGACCCCCCACTGCTTAGGAGCCTCGCCCTTAAGAAGATACTAATATAGAAGATCACAATAAACTCAAACAAGTATGCACTCCGCATCTCCTGACTTGTTTAATGGATATTTTAATCACATTGATCGACTAGTCAATCCAATTATACTAAAATATATAACACTATCTGATTCATGAGATGCTAGAGAGGTGATCATGACCTAAAGCACTAGAACGGGTATTGGTGATCACTTTTAATGTGTGGCAAGGGAGAAGCATACGTGTACTCTACCTTACAAGAGAGATGTTTAATGGGTGATTACTACTCACTTAATGAGAGAGGTAATTATTACATTATGTGAGACATTTTAATGTAATCATATTGATTAGATGACCAATATAATCATAATATCTATTAAATTATGTCTGGAGATACAAAATGCACACTAGTTTAAGTTTATTATGATTCCTGATATTAGAACCATATGGTTGCTAGAAACGAAACCCTAATAATAGAGGCTCCAAGGAGGCAACACCTCTTTGGCGAGGGTCTAGAGGTAGCGCCCTTGGAGCGGGGTTTAAGTGGCAATCCCTTGAGTGACAGGTCAGCTTGAATTTTTTTTAATTCGAATGTGAATATGACGTAATTTTGAGATGGTTTTAATTTGAATATTAACCGCTACCGAAGGATTTTTCCTCCCTTGTTCCTACAAACTACGACTTGATTCATTTAGTTATTTTTTGGTTCGAATTTCACACACATATACATACTTGTCCTTGAGAGAATCTAAATTTTATTTGATTGAAAGTTTGAATTGAACTCTTAACTTGTTTCAATTTAGATATGCTACACGACTCTCAAATCATCTAAGTTTTGATCACTTATTGTGTAGTTTAAATTAGAAAAATTGTTCTTACGTGTAGATCTTTTGTAGTCAAATTTATTAAATTAGATGAAATGTTTTTCTTTCAATTGTATCTGGAAAGTGACATTTTGTTGGGAATGTAAAAACGTTGTGGATCTAATCATTGTGAGGTATGAGACTTGTTTCATATAGGTTGTCCGGACAACTGATGTGAGGTTTATGGTTCAAATGTGTCGTGACTAATGAGGACGTTGGCTCTTAAGAAGGAGCGAATACTATGGACTAAACCACTGTAAGGTATGAGATTTATTCACATCGGTTGTACGAACAACTAATGTGATATTCGTAGGCCAAATGAGTTCCTTCGCCCGTTAAAACTAGTTTTTTGGATTGAGTTATCCTATTTGGTTCGTAACACATAACGACAATATAAGAATTGTTTGGACTTTAACACATAACTCTCTTGAACAAGAAAATATTGAGTGGTCAATACTTGGATGTGTGTACAAGGCGTAGAGCGTTTGGCAACAAAATATCGAATAAAGTATTGGAATAATAGTATAAATGATATGGATAACAAAATTTGCAAAAGAATATGCTTTGACGTCTCTACATCACTTGGAATTCACTAGATGACTTGTGTTTAATGCACCACCCCCGAAACAAAATATCGAATAAAATATCAGAAAACCCATTCTTACTTCATACCTTTGAGACGTGGTGACTAACTTGTTTTGCGGTTTCAAACGAAATTTTAAGTTTGATGATATGTCTTATAAAAGATATGAGTATAGCCATATATCCTTTTGTATTTGTAATTTGTTTCTTCTATTAAATCTATAAATTGGCATCATAATTCATACATTTGATCAAGAAGAGAGTGATGCAAGAAAAGATGTCTGTAAAACATTTATGCTATCTCATATTGTTAAAACAAGAAAGTTATAGTTAATAAAATAGCTCAAAAAGGACACTGATCACTTATTAAACTTCATAACAAGTTTAAAAACCTTTAATTTTAAATAACATTCTTAAAATGTCTATTTGAAAAGAGTTTTATTCATTTTGTAGCTTTGACTTTATCATTCCATAAAATATACTCCCAACATGGATGAGGACCTCAAAGTCGGCACCCACTCTAAGACCTCAGTTGTATCGGAGGCTGAACTCAAAACACGGGTGGAAGCGCTCAAAACATGGGCAACCTACCTCGAACACGAGCGGAAGTGCTCAAAATAGAGGCGACCCGCATCATAAGATGAACACTTTGTTAGGTGTCGAACGCAGCAAATAATATATAAAAATGTAACCTATCGTACACACACTAAGAATAATGAACGAAAGTAGGGTTTGTGTTCTCAGAGATACAAATTAACCAAGCTTATACCAAAACGATTTAAATGCAAGTACAATTATTACGAAAACAAAATAATGGAGGGATTTTAATAAGAAAAACTAAAACTAGAAAAACTAAAAGCTTAAAAAATTTTCGGCGCACTGACACGGCCGTGTTGAGCTTCTATAAGAAAATAAAGTTAGGTTTTTTATTATGAAAAAATATAAAAGCTAATAAATGATGAAGAAAAATCAAATTTGATAAAATAGATTCAACACAAGGGTTATTTTTTAACTTGATTTGGATTACGATTATTAACAATTATGGTGCAATGATCATTCATGTAAACGATTTGCATTGACACCAGGCATCACGTCGATCGTACATCCGCTACATCTATATCTAACCAAAGCTAGCCCGCTACTCTAAACTCACGCTGTTTAGATCTTAGCATGCGAATTGCGGTGATAAAAGTATCGATTATAATTAAACACACACGTCGTTCGAAATGTTTAACTAGATTGAATGTATCTATAATGATTTAGAGTTTTAAAATTTGAAGAACTTTATTGAAAAATTAATAAGTTAATCAGGTTTTTTAACAATCTAATGTATATCAGAGTAGATCTGGATTTAAGATAAAAGATCATGCAAACAAACCATTCAAATAAAAAATAATGTAATCGTTTCACATAAATAACAAACCAATATAAAAAACAACAAATCCAAATGTCAAAACTTAAAATTGATTAGCCGGACATGAAAACTAAATCAATCAAAACAAATATAATTAAAAACTTACGAATTCAGAGGAAAAAAATAATTTTACTTTAAAATAAATAACTTCAAAAATCCCAAAAAAGAACTTCTAAGCTTTCTTCTTGTTCCTTTAGATGTCGAGTCCAAGGGCCCAAGATGATGCTTCCTTCTTTTTTGCAACTCCATAGATATAATATACATTTAAATTAATCAATAATACCCTAATATATTTAAGAGATAATTCTATAAATTTGAATTTAAATCCCACTTTTTAAAATCTTTATAAACAACCTCTTATCTTCAATATACTTCTCATTCTTGGTTGGATTTTCGTTTTCAACTCTAGTAAATGTCTTTCACCTACAAAACAGCAAAATTCGTTCAAAATAAATTATATTCCATCAAAACGAGCATTACTCAAAATAAAAAAAAATACGTCTAATAAATGCATGATTGAAGTATAAACATATGTTAAAACCGTGATAAACGAAGTCTAAAAATACTATTAACACACTTGTGACATGACCCACAAAAGGTTGAGCATTAGAAAACATATGGACGTTTCCGGCCATGTTTGGACACATGACTAAAAGTCATTGGATACCAATACAGACCGTCGAACTCAAGCACCCATGTTTAGAAGAACTTTTGTGGAATAAAAAAAATCAGAAGAAAATTATAAAGTTAAACTTCTATCAAATGAATACTTTCAAAATTTTCCTATAATTTAATGGGATAAAGTCCTTATTTTTTTATTCTTACATTATAAATTGTTGTCGAGACATAATATATTTTTATTTTCTTTTGACAAATGTATTGATGATGCAAACAATGGCGGAGGATAGTGGGCGCCGGGGGGGGGGGGGGGGGCGCCGCCCCCTCTTTTTTCCGTCGGGTAGTGTTAAATTTAGTCCGTTAGTTAAATTTTTGGCCCAGTAATGTAAATTTTTGTATAAATATCAAGTTCGCCCCCATACGAGGATGTTCAAGCTCCGTCGCTAAATGCAAACAGATCTAAAATGAAAGGGGGCCTCTCACATGACAAGAGACGACGGAGTTTGTTGTGTGTGGTAAGACAAATGTTTGATGAAACGTATTCTTTGGTTTCTCTTACACAATTTGAAGCTTGGTATGAGATAATAATATAATATGAAGAACAAGAATTAAAAAAATATAAAACCAAGAATAATTAATTCTTCTTTAACAACAATTATTTTCCCTAACCATCTTATATACAAGGGCTTAAACTTATATTATTTCTGTAGAGACAATCATCAATACTACTAGATCATTATGTTATGAGTAAGAATTAATAAACATCTTTTAAATTCTTTGAACAAAATATTTATAGTAAAAAGGTGGAGTGATTACTGATTAAGAGCATAATCTCCTAAGCTTATTAAATCAATATATAGGGGAAATAGATATTTGGTATGGTTATAGTAAAAATGATATAATTAATATAAAACCATTAAAATGATTGTGAGCTTCACATGTGTACTTTTTTAGTTTCTAAATGAGAAACTCATTTTGGTCGTTGTATCAAGTTCGTCAAGTTCTCGTGTCAACTATGTCCGGTAATCATGTCAAATATTTTTTTTTATCATATGTGTTTTATGTTTTAGCATGCCATGTTATTTTTGTTATTTTTATATTTACTATATAAATTTATTGTTATTTTATTATTATGTTTTACATATTAGAAGTACACAATTATATTATTTCACCAATGTGTTTTTTATAACTCTTCATTTTAGAAAACACAATGGTTTTTAGAAAAATACAATAACGAGTAAAAAACACAATAACACATTCATCATTGTGTTTTACGTTTCATATAATTTTTATGTATTGTTTTTATTTTAGTGTATGAGACAAATTAGTTTTGTTATCATTATGTTTTTTAGAATTCATCATTTAAAAAAATACTTTTCATTATTCATCATTTAAGAAAATAATTTTTAGAAAAACACAATGACAAACATAAAAGGCACAGTGACAAGCATGAAAAACATAACGAAGAGCATTAATCTTGTAAGTGGAA